>KB667789.1:1076553-1093449 GCA_000349065.1 Anopheles quadriannulatus | reverse complement strand
GTATGTCGAATATCTGTGAATATAAAGTTTGTAACCGAAGTTAACGAGTCGAAATCTAGGATATCGTGTATTTTGTTTAAAATAACGTTTTTTAATGTATTACTCCAAAAGCAGTTTATACGATATAGATTTTCAAGATCGGATAGTTGGGGAATCGTTGCAAATGTGTGTGAAACAGTTATCAGCATGAAATTGAAAAAAAAAACACAAAATATCATGTATCAGCAAGAAATTGAAAAAAAAACTGTCAAAATCAAAATCAGCGTATCTGGGAATCGTCATAACGCGAGAGGGTCGTAACTCGGAGGACGCCTGTAACTCTACTTTCAATGTTATCATCGATCAAAATATTAATATTGATGTTCGATAAATAAGACACACACCTTGTTATTGTATGTGTAATCTTGACAAGCGAGATTAACAAAAGCATTAAAACCCCGATACAGTTAAGACATATTGAGTTTTACCTGTAACGAGTTAAACCATCATCTCTATATAAATAAAAGACAACAAATAAAATAAACAGTACCGCTAGTTTACCTTTCAAATATAACTACAACTACTTTCATATATACTACAAAGGGTCATCAAAGACACCTGAAGCCTGAATGAACTTTTCAAATGTGTCTCTTTATAAAAAAGTATACAAAGGCATCTCATTACAATAAAAGCTCTTATTTTTGCATGTTCAACATTTATTTAATCAATAGCGTTTCTATAATCATGCAAAATCTCGCACGCAAAAAACGGACCAACTTCGCAAACAGCTGATAATGATGTCTGAAAAATCCCTAACAAATTATTCATCGCAAAACCTCTTGCTTTAGTCGCTTGCCCGAAACCGATCAGCTCAGCTATTTCAAGCAACATTTCTTTTCCCGAAGAAGCTCGGAATCCAATAAAAATACACTACTTTTTTTGGCCACGTTCGAGCAAACGAAACCCCGAACAACTTGGCTGAATATTTCATTCCGCAAACGGAACCGACTATTGACCAGAAGAAAAAAAAAGACATTCGAGGGAAGAAAGAAAGAAGTTGCAAACTTTTCTGCACGGCACGGCAATTTTTGCCCCATTCAAGCCATTTCGAAATGTCCCTCGTGGTTGCCGGCGTGTGGGTTTACAGCCAAACTTCCGAACTTCCGATATCGGTGTTTTAGAGTTGCTTTCAGCAAAATTTGGAACTGGTGAAATGATTAATCGATAGCCGAAACGAAACCAGCCGGGGCTTTATCGAGAAACCGCTCGGATGTAACAGAAAAAAAAAACTCCAACTCATGTAGTCGAAAGCAGCTCCCAGCCACGGGTAATATACACCTTGAGCACGGTTGAAACCAAGATAAAAAGGCACCGCGATGGTCGATTTGGAGCACGTTTCATCATCCGTGTCTTTACGCTCTTCCTCTTCCCCCTGTTTTATTGCTTTGTTTATTTTGCTGAAGAAGAGCTCGTTTCCATCTACTTCGCTTTTTTTCGCAGAAGCACGTTTCGCACCAGCACCAGCGGAACCCAGAAAAGGGGTTTTTACCGATTCTGGTAACGTCGTTTCGTCCCGGTACGTCAATACCGCTCGGTTGGCAGGCTCTTGGGAGAGACGCTGCTGTAAAATCATCCGATTCCAAACAACGCGCGGTGAACATGTAAAACACCCGCCACGGATTTTTTTTTTCTTTTTTGTATGTGTCCACACCACCAGCACCACCTGACACCTGAGCGTATTTTCCCTCGGTGCCGTCGGAAAAAAACATCAAGCGCGCGGATAGATGTCAAGGTTGACTTTGTGGCCCTTGTGCAAACAGAAACAACCAGCGGTAAGGTTGTACCAGCGCTTTCGCAGGCTCTACTAACGGTCGCGTTGCCCCCGTCACAGCACAGAATCCTTTCGGTTTTGGGTGGAAAAAGCATTGAGAGCATCGAGAGCGGCAGCAAAAACGGGGAATAGAAAGAAAGCAGCGCGACAAATCCGCGTGTAATGCATGCCGCGTACACCGCGAACGTCACGAACATCACGTCACACACGTCTCTTTCTGCACAATCCACAGGGACAGAGGGGGGCAGATAAGTAAATAACAAATGAAAACTTCACTTACCTGAATCTTAAACACCTCAAACACACACACACCGGATGCGCCTTGTCGATGGTTTGGTTGGTTGCTGTTGGTACGGCTGAAATCGCGCCAGCACACGCCGGCAGAGGCCCACCGTGTGCGTGTATGGTTTTGTTATTACTTCCAGCACGCTGCCACTTCAGCACTTTGGTGTTTTATTTTTTCCCCCACCTCATGCACACCTCCACGGCCCTCTTTCGCCTTTGAAGCGTGATGTTCGTGCCTGTGGCAGCACAGGAACCGTGGATTTAAACTTTCATCCGGAGGATGACAACTGGAAAAGGAAAACTTCACGTACGCCCCCTGCGCGTGCTACTGGATGTAACGCACGAACGGTGTTCTTAGTGTATTTGTATTCTATTTTTTTACTGTCGTTGCTGCTGTACGTCAACGTTAAAAGCTTGCTGTCTACCTGCCCTGACAGTGTACCGGCTCGTAACCGGCCTCGGAATGAAAGTTTTGCTGCTTCTATTTTTCTAGCGCTTCTAGCGCGCACCGAAAGCTAACCAACGTGTGCTGTTGCTGATGCTGCTACTGCTAATTTTTTTTTTAGGCTAACCAACATACACCACGCGATAATTTCACTTTCACTGCACGTGTGCGGGGTGTAGAAAATAATATTTGCCTTTTCATCGCGAGCAAAATTGAATCAACCGCACAACGGGCCACTGACAATCACGTTACTCTTACGCTTCAAGCACACACATACACACACAAGAACATAAACATATAAATACACCGATACACACACACGGGGTACACTACAGAACACTGAATAACATACAGAAATCCCTCGACGCCTCTCTGCCACTCTTTCTCGAACTCGCTAACGATACACTCAAAAGCTCTCGATGTCGGTTTTCAAAAATCCTATCGCATTTGCTGTGTGGAACGCTTTTTTCCCTGCTAGCTCTTGCTACGTTAAGGTGCAAATTTATCGGAAAGTGGGTGCCCGCTCTAGTAGTGTGGTTGCGAGATGCGGCAAACGCGTAAACACATCCGTACACATTCGCACTGAAGGCGCGCGTCGGCTTGAAAGGAACAAACTTGCTTCTGATAGCTGTTGCCTACTTTCAGGCGCGTTTCGAGTACGCTCCGATGATGGCTTGTCGAGCGCTTACATTCCGCTGAACGATCGGAGCGGGTAGTAGACGATGCTGGAGGAGTACCACACACAGAAAGGGAGGGGGGGGGGTGGAGCTAATCTAATTTCGCCACATTCACAACGGCATCAAAGCAAGCGCCGGCGTAAACGTTAAAACGATTTAACCGTTTGGATGCTGTGTTGTGGCTGAGTTTCGTTTTCTTCTCTCTTTCTCAGCCCTCTGTTCTCGTCAACCTTCTTCAGAAGATGGCTCTGGGCGCTGTGGAAGTTGTTCAGCGTGTACCATGCAGTGGTGGCACCAGATTAAGTTCGAGATTAAGATTTGTTTCACCGTGCGTGTGCGGAAGCGGCATGCTCCTTCGTCTGTCTTTTGCGTCGCCAGCTTCTTACTTCGGCCTAACACACACACGCTCACACAAAAACACCTCAAACTGACTAACTGTGGGAAGCTGGGTTAGCAAACTTTCCCATACAGCACAATTACCGGGCGCTATAGAAACGGTGTGTGTGTGTGAGTGTGCCCTGATTGTTGTTCGTGCCGACACAGCGTTGCGGGATGAAAAACGATGAAACTTTCACTCAATGCAACTACAATCACAAATAAATTCTCGTGCCACCGGGAGCAGCGCGCGTTTTGCTACATCTGCCCGTCACCGAATCGTCACCAGCAGTTGGCCGCAGGGAATTAACTAAACTGTGGTGGCTGGTGGTTGGTTCCACCAGCAGCCGCCACTTCGAACGCTGTCCGGTATACCTTTGCTGCTCTTTTTTTTCTTTTTTTGCTCACAACACACCGAGAACAAGAAAAATCAATTTCAGTCACACCGGTTCAGCGGACAAAATGTTCGCCAAAAGTTCGCCGCTCGAACTTGTTACTAGGTGGAGCGGTTGGCAGGTCAACCCAATCTCTCTGGAGATTTATTTAGAGCTTGGTTACAAATGTGTTTGGGGTTTTTTTGCGTTAAGCTCACACAAATAATACTGAGAAAGGTATGTTTTTTTCTCTTTCGTTTAACCTACGTAGAAGATTTGTTTATTTGTTTGGGTAGTTTTTTTGGCTCCTGTTTCATCCTTCCCCTGGGGGAGTGAGTTTCGTTTGCACTCAACTCTTTCGCTTTATCCTTCCATGGTCATAGTAACCGTTGGCGCATTTTTGCTTGCCTGCGGGCGCAAGCACTCCACCGTGTGAATCATTTCTTGCCTGTTTTTCTATCACACTTTCCACATATACAGAGTACAGTAAGGAACTAAACAAAAAACAAACGGCTTTGAATTTTAACGTCGAACGTTACTCGCAAGTGACCGCGCGATCGCACCCGTTAGCACCGTGTAGCCCGCGAACTCGTACGTCCAATTCGCACCGAATCTGCAATCAGACTACTGCGGTTTCGTCTCGGCTACCGAGATGACCTGTATGATGTGACAGCTGTGTGTACCGATGCAACGGTAGCGTTACGAAGCGTTACCAACGGCAGGGTTAGCAAAGCTTACGCTCTCTTGCGGTGCGGAAATACTCTCTCGCGTCCGGCGGTTTTGCAATGTTTTGAATATTATCATACACCGTGTGCCGAATGCGGCACAGCTTCAGGCTCGTTCCGTTCCGGGCTTGTGTATGCTCAAACTCCGTCCCAATTAGGTGGTGAATTTGCCTGCAAAACTCACCACGCGAGAGCAAACCCCCGAACAGCGTCGAATGTTGTTTTTCCCCGGGATTTCTTGCATTTGCATCGGGTTGTTATTATTGACAGCCTCCGGCCCGGCGACTATGACGCTTTACGCTCTCCGCGGAGAGTGCGAGAGCGCCACGGCAACCGAAGCTCTTAGAAGCCGGCTACTGGGACATTATGTAACGGACACTAGTGTTGGTGTTGCTGTAGGACCGCTCGGTGCGGCTGGAATTTTTGCAAATCTGCCCTGCTGTTTATCATCTGCCGCCGCAAAGCTCGCACGCGCCTTCCCCTGAGTCGACATAGAGAGAGAGAGAGAGCGAGAGAGTTCACTTACCGGGGACTCGTTTGGTCGACCCGTTTGGAAGGAGCGAAACCCGAAGCGATTGCACTCTCGTGCCCGCTCCCCCACGAAACCAGTGCGCATGTACCGGAAATGTCAGTGTTCGGTCAAGAAGAAGTCGTCGTCTATTTCTTCACCCTTTGCGGCTGTATCTCCTACACTCCTCTGCAGCCTTTTTTCGCGTCGATTTCTAGCTGGTGTTTATTGGCCAGGACCTCGTTGCTGACGGAGCTCCGAGCTCACACCACGCCGTGTTTCGCTATACCGTAGGGATTCTGGCCCGCGTCTGGCGCTTAGACACGGGTTTTGGCCCGGTGCCAGTACGATGCTGCCTGGCAAATGACGGTACGCTGTGGTGCTGTTTCTTTTGCCCCTGCTTGACTGCGGGGACCCAAAGTCGGGTCAAAGGCAAACTCACAACGCTCGCTGTGACGCAAGCAAAGTGGTGGAATCGCACAAACACGGTATTGGGGTAGGAGGGGTAGGAGAACCATCGACAGCACCATCGACAGACTCTTGACAGCCGTAATTGAACTTGAAAACACACAGAGGCATGATTTTTCGAAGGGCCGAGGCTATTTTTTGCTTCCCCTTCCCTGCCGTGACCGTGGCAAATGACGGGGTTTTATGGTCGCGGCAACAATGAATGAGAAGCATTACGAGGGATGTTGTTGTTTTTTTTTTTTTTGCACTTCCTACTTTACTGCATTACTGCTAGCTGGTTTAATCGTTTCAGAGGGACTGAAATGATGCGGCTCTGCCATGCATGAAAATATCAAAACAACAATACTTAATTCGACATCAAAACAACGCAGTTTGTATGCAGTTTGTAGTTTGTATGACAATCATATGGTTTAAAAGTAGAATTAAAATGTAAGAAAAAAGTAAAAAGCAGAAAACGAGACACTTAACTGAAGTTCTAAGCATGGCTATGGTAGCCATTAACTGCATAGAATATAGATTTTGTTCACATTTCTCGAGATGAAAAATGCTATTTCTTAGTGATTCTTAGAACTATAAAATTAAGAGTATAAAGTAATAAAAAGTAAGTAAAGTAATATATTGATGTTTTCAGCTAAATTTTCATTTTCATTCACTTTGTATAACATTTTTATTATTCTAGCCAATCAAAATTAATTAATCATTCTTATTACATTTTAATCTAATTATATCGAATTATAATCTAACTGAAAGATAACTAGTTTTTAACATGATAATTTTATTATCAAACAAAAGGTAATTGAAACATTTTATTGAAAAATATTAAAAAAATGAAATGTTGATGTTATGATGAATGCAACTACTTATCCTTAGATGTCTCTCATTGAATTCCGTATAACCGATATATCTTCTTATGGTCATTTTTCTCTAGGAGTTTGCAATTTATAAAGGCTTTTAATAGTTTTATGAATCGTTTTGTAAATGTTTGTTGACTAATGCCAAATATTTTACCTCTTTTGCGTTTTAACATATTTTTTCAATTGCTCCAAAGCCCTAAGCGTTCGAACGGTTGTATATTGTGAATATCTTACAACAAGAGAGTCTTTTTTTAACCTTAATTTTGGTGGAACGAGAGAGATTCGCAAATAAAAATATGGCTTGTGAAAACGTACCTAATATATATCCATTCGATGGTCCTTTAAAGATTCAGCTTGGAGAGATTTCACAGCAATTTACTTTTAATTATATATTTTTTGTAATGAGTTTTGTCAATTTATGGTTTCTTTCTAATGTCCATTTAATTATTTGTAAATTGATTTATGAATATATCTATTTCCTTATTTATTTATTTCATTTTTAGTTGCTTATATATATATATTTATTTTATTTGTTGAATTGATTGAATGATTTATTTATTTCTTTAATTCTATATTTTTTATGTATTTCTTGATGTATTTATTTATTGAAATTTTGATTTATTTATTTGTTTAGTTTGTTATTCACTTAGTTATTCATTTATATTATTATTTATTTATTTTATTATTATTTATTTATTTATTGATTAATGATTTTATTAATTTCTATAGTCATTTGTTTGTCTAATTACTTATTTTTTTTTATTTTTTTATTTATATATCTACAAGATATTCCTATATGGCTTTATTTCTATTTACATATGAATAATTCATTATAAATGATCCAGTCTATAATTTACTGGTCCATTAAAGCCCATGTTTGTACTTTCGCCTCCCAGTTGTTTGTCATTACTTCTATTTGCAAGCAAAATTCTCAACAAAATTGTATTAATATTTGTTGGAGACTTTGGTATATGCTTTGGCAATATGAAATTTTTACCATAAACCTCAATCTAAAAAAGTGGTTGTGCAACATTCTTTGTCAACCCCGTAGTTCTAACGTTATTAACTATTCAACACAATCTCTTCAATGTAAAAGCTGATGCAAAATTGTATGGTGTACTCCAATTCTTATTCCTCTCCTTTTTCTTCTTCTTTGGCACAACAACCTTTGTCGGTCAAGGCCTGCCTTGTACCCACTCTAGTGAAGTGAGCTTTGGCTTTCAGTGACTTATTGTGACCATAGCAGGATAGTCAGTCCTACGTATGAGGTCACGGCCTATTCGGGACTTGAACCCACGACGGGCATGTTGTTATGTCGTACAAGTTGACGACTATACCTCCAGACAAGCCCGGTGTACTCCAATATCTTTGAATAATTATCAAATTGTTCTATATATTACCACCGGTGATCCTATTACAAATAAAACTAGATGACTGAATTCCATATGAACAGGTCTTTAAGTGAGTTAAAAAATAATAAAAGATTGTTGAAAATTTCAGCACATTTTAGTCATGAATAAACAAATATGAACCATTTTTACAGCAACTTTCACCTCTTGATGTAGTTTCATCATTAGTTTATTTTCCTTTCTAAACATCAAAATACTCTCACCAGTAAAATGCCTTCCCCCCTTTTCAAACCCCCACTGCCAACATCTGCATATTCTTTCCTTTGGGGAAATTCGAAACGCCCCATTTAAACCGTCCACTCGCATCGCTTCTCAACCGCGCTCGACCTAATTACTTCTTTGCATAGTAAAAACTGCTGCGCAAACAACACTGTACGCCGCACAATAAGGGCAATAATACTGTCCTAGACTGTAGAGTAACAAAAAAGACGGAAACAAACTCAAAAGAAATATCAAATGCCAGACGATTTTTGTATCGCTCCGCTGCTCGCCTAGCTTGTTTCGATTTCTAGGCGATTTTTCAATATGTTTACCCAAATTAACAATTACATAAAATCAGCATAAATTTCCCATTTCTTCTTCACCATCGCCGTCTCACCCTATCAATCGCAAATGCTCCGGGTGGGTGGTACTGAGGGAAATCATCGTTTGTTTGTTTGGTTTTTTTCTGTGTGTCGACGTTTTCCTTTTCGTTCCTTCAAAATCCATACAGTGCGTGAGCCGGCAAGTCGACAAGCCGGCTGCAAAACCGCCTTACGCGGCACCCCAACGATTAGGGTGCGAACCGCTTTAAAGCGAACTGAGGGGGAGCGGATCGAAGAGTTTGGGGGGCGTGAGAAGCGATCCCGGTGTCGGTGTTTTGTGCGTCGCCACAGTGGTGCGTTAAAGCAGACACGGTCGGATGGAAAGAGTGAATGAAGATTTCCAGCGGTAAAACCGAACGAGTCCCTTGTGGCAAAGACGGGTGTGGGAAGGGAGGGAGGGAGTAAAACCTTTCCGGTGGTGGAATGAAAAACGCAAAATAAACCAAGGAATAGAGAGGGGAAAAAATGAAATTTAGAGACAGCAGGGCAATGTAGAAAAAAATACACTGCACGCACGCAGTTACGGTACGGGGAGCGTAGAACTTCAATATCGAAGGCAAATAGAATACGGGAAGTGGAAAAAAGCCACACTTCCGGCTGCGACTCCCATTGCTTCCCACCATTCCCCGAGCGTGTGAATATTTGGCGACAAAACGACATCTACAGAAATATAATATTATTCAAATTGAAATCACAAAGAATAACAATAGAGAGCATTTTGGGAAATAAGCAACATTTTACCCCGTCACCCCACCCACCCCGTAAGCGACCGTGCGTCTCCATGGTGTAGTGGTCGGGCGCAAGCGGCAAACCCGCGATGGAGACGCCTGGTGGCGGATGGCTAGATTGAAGCTTCCCGGCTCTTCGCAAGCCCCCAAAAACACATCGAAATCATCATCCAAAGTGCTCTCTAGCTCTGATCATCGTTGGTATGAGCGCTTCCGTGATAAATTTAAACCTACGTCTCTGGGGCTCGGAAGCAGCGGGCTCTGGTGAAACATTTCCTAGAAAGCGACGGCTGTTCTCTCCACCACAACCACGGACTCCCTTAATCGGACCTGACACAATCGGAATTCACGCACTTCATTTAATTCTTCAGTGTATCGAATTTTAAGAAGATTGCCTCACCGCAGATAGAGACCGTGGGCTGGTTGGGATAAGGCGCGCCTGTCGGCCTGTCTGCTGCCGTGACATGCTTATTCCTTTGCCGGATAACGTACCAACGATGAAGTGGAAGCAAATGAAGATATGTAGCACAACGTGGTAGCAAAACAGATCTTGGTAAGATTTTGTGTAGAAATTTGTCTTTTTTTAATCTAAAATTTACTTTCCACCAATTATATTACGAATGAAAACAAATATTTTTATAATTAATTTAGTACACAGAAACCGGATTAAAGTTGTGTCACCATCCATCCTCTTTACTAAACCCACTTACACCGTATTACATTGCTGACAAACAAACTTTCACGCTCCAAAAGCACACTCCAAAACCCCCTTCACACTATGTCCACCGGGGGACACACCAGTCATCAAACCCCGACAAACACTTTCCCCGGGCACTAGCCACGACAGATACGCTGGCACGCTAATTCCACCCCAACCGGGAAAGCGAAACAAAGCGAGAAAACTGAGGCTTCCCCATTGCCCGGACCTCGGGCGTTTGACTTCATGCCGGGAACGCTTCGCAAGGATTCACTCGCAAAACTTACAAAATGTATGCAAATTGTTTATTCAAAGTTTTTCCTCTTTGACATTCGGCGCTCCGAAAAATGTGATCTTTTACCATTGTTTTCGAGTGGAGAGGATGGAGATTGTTCCGCGTTGCCGTAACCCGTGAGGGAGGAAACGTTTTGCACTTCATGTTTGGCCGACGGGAGTACGCTTTTTTTGGCGAGCTGGAGAGACATGAAGATTCAAAGAAAGCAAGCTTGAGTGGGAAATGTGAACTGACAGACTAAATTGTATGATGAAGGTGAACAGCTTTAACCCGGAGAGTATGAAATGATTTCCTTTTTGTGCCTGGGAGGAAGAAACGAAACATGTCTGTGGCGAAAGAGAGGGAGATAGAGACAGTAATACACTTTAGTGACGTTATCGGTTAAGGTGTTAGGGGACCGATTTTGAGAATGGATTTTTCCAACGGGAAGGATTTGCGAATCTCGGCTTTTTTGCGGGAGATCGACGTCTGCCTAGGAACGGTTGGAGTTTATTTGAGTGAGAAAATAATCAATGTCATGCAATCGATCATTGACTAAAGTAGAATTTTAATTCATTAACGTTTTTGTAACATTTTTTTTATAAAAAAATAATAATAGCAACAAAAATAACAACTATAATTATAAAGGCCCCAACCCATTCAGGATCTTCTATTTCTTTTAAAAAATCATTAATTATTATAAATGTTCACCAACAACCGGAACAAGACAAACAAATCATCATTTCAAATCTTCGTATATATTATATATTTTAAAAAAAATCGTATTTCGTATTTCAAATAATTTTGTATATAATAGGGTAAATGTAAAAAAAATGGTGCAATTTGCATTGGTACAGATATGTTTTAATGGATTTAAAATGTCTAGAAAGGTAAATTTATGAATATTTTAACACATCTCAAATGGAATATGTCTTATTTTCTCAATCACAACCATTTTTGCCGTCAAACACAACAGATTTTTAGAAAATAACATATTATTGTAAGTGCTTTGTTGTATCTATAATGGTGGTATGGTTCTTATAGTCATCGTATTGTGTTCCTGTATTGGTAATAAAAAAATATATCAAAAACTGTGTACAATATAAATGAAACTTAGATTCGATTTGTAAAAGACTAAATAACATTTCAAAGTAACATAAATAACTTCATTACTTTTAAATAATCGTATTGAACACATTTTAGTGCAATACCAACACTATTGGTACTACCATCACCATAGGTACGTTTACCCTACTTGTTATCCACCTTCAAAAAATAAATATATTACACATAAACACTGCACCAATCACACACAGCCGAACAGTATTCTGTGCAGCCAGTTTAAGCTTCGTAATAACTATGACTAAGCTTGATAAAGCGAGACGAGACGCGACTTAGTGACTGTTCCACATCAGTTGTGTCGCGTGTCTGGACACGTGTCGTACCGTCCTACCCTTTTCACTGGTAACAACACGCTTACCCAAGGTGTACCTCTGACCGATATATCCTACCACCGTGTACCGGCGGCATGGATCCTGAGATGGATGTTCTGCCTGCGTCAAAATGGAGGCAAGGCTTATCCGTTTTGCTCCCTGTACAAAAAGGTGAAATATAATTCTCTTGAATTAAAATTAATTTCTACCACCTTCCGCTACCGCCGACCATAGGTTTTGGAAGGTTGATTCGTTTCATTTACACCGTTTATGCCCTCCCGGGTGCTTTACACCTTTCTTGACCTCAAAACACTTTTTTCTCCATTATGTTTTTCTTCTCTGCCTCAAATCCCACCGGGAGCGTTATGCTCGCTGGACGTGACATATTACTTACGAGCACGGTGGACCAGCAGCAGCAAGTAAACTCGCAAAAAAAAGGTTTCGTTCAATCCCTGTCCAAGCCCCAATGCCAGTTGTCAGTTGACAGTTGCGGTAAGGGAGTGAAAATTAGATTGGATGTCTGGTTGGCGGGCTGGCTTTTCTGCTGTATCATCTAAACACATTTCACAAAATAATGGAGTTTTCGGCTTTTGTAAAAGACTAAATAACATTTCAAAGTAACATAAATAACTTCATTACTATTAAATAATCGTATGGAACGCATTTTAGTGCAATACCAACACTATTGGTACTACCACCACCATAGGTACGTTTACTCTACTTGTTATCCACCTTCAAAAAATAAATATATTACACATAAACACTGCACCAATCACACACAGCCGAACAGTATTCTGTGCAGCCAGTTTAAGCTTCGTAATAACTGTGACTAAGCTTGATAAAGCGAGACGAGACGCGACTTAGTGACTGTTCCACATCAGTTGTGTCGCGTGTCTGGACACGTGTCGTACCGTCCTACCCTTTTCACTGGTAACAACACGCTTACCCAAGGTGTACCTTTGACCGATATATCCTACCACCGTGTACCGGCGGCATGGATCCTGAGATGGATGTTCTGCCTGCGTCAAAATGGAGGCAAGGCTTATCCGTTTTGCTCCCTGTACAAAAAGGTGAAATATAATTCTCTTGAATTAAAATTAATTTCTACCACCTTCCGCTACCGCCGACCATAGGTTTTGGAAGGTTGATTCGTTTCATTTACACCGTTTATGCCCTCCCGGGTGCTTTACACCTTTCTTGACCTCAAAACACTTTTTTCTCCATTATGTTTTTCTTCTCTGCCTCAAATCCCACCGGGAGCGTTATGCTCGCTGGACGTGACATATTACTTACGAGCACGGTGGACCAGCAGCAGCAAGTAAACTCGCAAAAAAAAAGGTTACGTTCAATCCCTGTCCAAGCCCCAATGCCAGTTGTCAGTTGACAGTTGCGGTAAGGGAGTGAAAATTAGATTGGATGTCTGGCTGGCGGGCTGGCTTTTCTGCTGTATCATCTGCAAAGCTGAGCAACAGCTTAACCGTCGTGTTAGCTCGTTTAACATGAAGGGTTTGTTGCCTGGCTAGAACAAAAAGATAAATAAAAGCAGGAAAAGGGCAAAAAGAGGTGGTTTATATAATAATAAGATTTTTTTTAATTTTATTAATATTTGATTGACTTTCGACAGTATTTTTTAAATCAAATTACTTTCTTTAATCACATCATCCGTTTTGAAATGTATTGAAGCTGTCCTTTCTAAAACTTGTGAACTTGTAATACAACAAGAAGTTTTCTATCAAAATCCTTCTTCTTTTTGGAAGCATTAATACACTTACAACATTAAAAACTATCTCATTAAATCAAACATTGCAAGAAGCCTCCATCCTTCTCACATTGTCTTCATTTTTTGCCAACATCTCAGCTCGTGACGATGCACGTTCACTACATGTGTACCGCAGCATCCATTCAGCTGTGTGCAGTGCTTTCAGCTGCAAAACTTTCCCACTCCCGCCTTCAAACATAGACACATACACACACACACACACATAAACCGCTTTTAAAAGCAAGAACATGCTCGTCTTCATCTGCTAAACAAGACGCACAAATAAAGCACAAGCCCGTAAAAGTAATGAAAGAAAACAAACCCCAAACGAAGGCGCCATCGTTGCTTTTCGCAACCGGTGCAAGATAAGGCACAGCCCAGCATGGGGTAGAGGGTGAGTACCGCTCGGTGTAAGTTGTTTGCCTTCTGTCAACTTCACTCTCTTTCTCTCACACCGCTCCATCGGCTGGTATGAACTCAAATATTCCAACACACTGCGCCTGTTTTTTTTTTTCATTGAATTGTCATCGTTCGAGAAGTTCGGCAAAGCTTCGCCATTTGGGTTCGCTGATGATTCTGCTTAAAGCTGTTCGACGCTGATCAGAGAGTGTCTCCAACAATTTGCAAAAGAAAAAGGAAAAGCTTTTCTGGAGACGATAGTACAGCAACACAGTGCAGGCCCAATAACACACAAGTGGAAACCTGCAGCTCACAATGAGCTGTGTAGGAATGGTGAAAAGATTTCCTCCCGAAAACAACACTGTACGATTACATTTCGAAATACAAAAAAACACACACACACACACACACACAAAACAACGCTTCCTTTCTGCTGCAGCATTATCCGTTCGGTGATTCCATTTTTTATACGCGAGGGGCGAAACAGTACCGGACAAAATGCGACACTCAGCGCTGGTTGCGAAAAGCAGGAAATACAACCAGAACCGGAAATTTGGCACCACCTAGCCCGCCCCGCTCTGCACACCCTATCAATGAGATCGACTCGTTTTGCTTTGACAATAGTGTACGAAAAATTATAATGAGGTCCTTGAGACAAAACTCACGAGCGAAAATTTACCACTCCCGGGTGGGAAAGAAGGAAAAAGCCACCCCGTACCGATTGTACCGATGCGCTGCATTTGCGTGTTGCTGCATTTTATTTTCAGCACATTATTTTTTGGCTTTTTTGTTTTGCGCTTTTCCATCCAAACTTTCCTCTCAGATAGCTGACAAAGCCGAATTCGTTAGCGGATGGCCGGATGCCGCACTTCCGGGCTGCTTCGGTGGCTGTGTCCTTTGCGACAGTTTGGGGACGGATATGCTTGCCTTGGGTATAATTCGCTTCTCTGTTTTTTTTTTCATTTTTCTTCTTCTTCTTCTTCTTCCATTGGATAAAAGTTTCCCGGAATGTACACTGCACCTGAAGAGGCTTCGCCAGCTGGAACAGTTTTCGGCACCGCCTTGTCAATGGCCGAAAAAGTTATCCTTCTGTCGCGCAACCCGGCATGGAGAAGCCCTCAAAGATCGAACCCCGTAATTGAAGCCCCCGTGCCACCGCTGTTGTACTTTCCCTTTCCCCGGGGAGCTGGCGACAAGTAGTCAGCCCCCCCCCCCGGAGAGGTTTTGCACCGATAACGCAATACGAGCTCCAGCTTGATGGCAGCAATGTGTTGGTTAGTTTGTTTTTTTTTGTTTGTTCCACTCTTAAATTTTCCCATTTTATCCTCTATTTCCCCAACTCTCCACTGTCCAGCTTTTGCAACCGCGCGGACAAACAGCCGGCCACAGCAAATTATTTCGCTACCTACTCCCTCCCCCCTTTCTAAGTACATTCCTTCCCAACGTCGTGGGTACCTACCGCACGACCACTTTCTTCATTATTCAAATTTGTTCCTTTGCTTCCGCTTCGTTTCGCAATTAGTTGCAATTTTCGGAAAGCATTTGCGCTGTGTGACAACAAAGTCAACAACGCGAACATGCTGGACCAAACCGAGGCAGGCATGGGGGAAGGGAGGGCAGGAATTGCGAAAAGAGGAAGTAATTACGAACCCAACTTCGGTTTTGGCCAGCATTTTGCCAATGGAGGGCCGTCAACCAGCCGTCAGCTTTGCTACTTGCCCCTGCGCTCCAGTTCGCGTTCGTTCGTTCGGGTAGCAATTAGTATTTGTCTAACTTGTTATTATCCTTCAATTCCTTGGTCAGTTTGTGACTTTGCCACGGAGCGCTTTCTTGATTGCTTGCTTGCGAGGAGCGCGAGGTTTTTTTTTATGTGAGCACGAGCACGATGAGTTTCTTGTCTTTGTGTGCCCTTTGTTTGGTGCGCACCTGAGCTGAGCTTGAGATGGTTGGAGCTCTCGCAGGAAGCAATCATAATTTTTGCACTTTACAAAGCACTCTTCTTTGTCATTTGTCGATTGTTGTGTCGATTTGGGATGATTACAATATTCGGTATTGTTTGTATCGGTTGTGTATAATTAAAAACGGGACAATCAATAATTTTTCTCATTGATTATTAAACAATGGATTTTCTTTTTCATTGGTACATTTTTAATAACTGCGATATCTTTCTCTTCGTTCTATCTATAATCAACAACAAAGTCAAACATTGCAGTTCTAATTTAGATGATTTTGAATGCTTTGTGAGTACATTTGCAAGAAACAAGTATTATAATTATTCAGAAGAAATAAAAGTAGTAAAAAAAGTTGAAAAAGAAAAAGTTAAAATACAATAAGACAGAAAAAACAACAATCAAAATATTTAAAAGGAAAACATGAAAAAAAGATAAAGGGAAAAGAGATAACACAAACATAAAAAAAGTTTATTCTGAGCAAAGCATTAAAAAGACAAATAAGAATACGAAATGAGGATGAGAAACAAAATCAAAAGTATTAATATTTATGTTTTCATCAAAAAGATAAAGAGAAGAAGCAAAAACAATTGAAAAGAAACAAAACTGGTTAACACGAGACAGCAAAAGCAAGAATTGTCACAAGAGAGATACCAAGTAAACATGGGGGAAAATAAGCTTAACTCATTGGAAAGATATGAATAGTTTTTAGAACTAGCCAGTCAACCACTTTCTCAAACTTGATCGAATTTGGGAACGATGGAAGCGATTGTCAAAATGACATAAAATGGTGATTTCCTTGGGTGTTTTTTTTTTTTAAACATTTTGAATTATTGCACGCATAACTGAGCGGGATACTGATGAAATAAATTAATAATAGTAGTAGAATTTTTCCCGCGTCAATGGGGGTGGAGAAAACACGCATCCTCGGCTCAACTGACTCTCTACTCTCTCACGACTCTCTAAGAGACATTACTGTCCAACAGGAATTAAAAGCCGCTTTAGACGAGTCTCTACTGCCAGAAAACAGTTATGAAACTACGAGCGAGAGGTGGAACGCATGCGCAGAGGAATATTCACGGCTTAGACGCGAAGAGAAACGAGTTCACCGCTCCAAGAAGCATGCTTTGGAAGAGCAAAACA
>KB667789.1:1062343-1072599 GCA_000349065.1 Anopheles quadriannulatus | reverse complement strand
TTAATGGGTTCGATCTCGACTTTCCTCATTATACCTACTATGTATGTACTAAGCTGGTCGAGTTTAGCGTTTAAGTTACCTCAGAGGCATTTGGAAAAATTCAATTGGGTAGGAACACTTGATTATGCAAAAACTCAATTTGGAGCAGAATGAAATAAATTAAAGCAGCTGTTGTATTAAAGCAACTGCAACTGAAAATTGATAAATGTTTCATTATTACGTTTCATAGACTAAAAAAACGATCAACTATAATTATTCGTTGTTAGGCAGTGTGTTAGATAGTCGCCAGGAAGTTTGTGATCTAGGTGTTACGCTAGACTCTAGTTTAAATTTCCGTTTACATATTGACAACACTGTTAACAAGGCATACAAGATGCTAGGGTTTATCTTTCGACAATTCCATGAATTTAATGATGTCTTATGTCTTAAGTTGTTATTTACTGGTATTGTGCGCTCGTGCGTGAAGTATTGCTCAATTCTTTGGTTCCCGAATTGCACTACGATGATTAACAGAATAGAGGCAATACAAAGGAAGTTCACAAGACATGCTTTAAAATGTAACCAATTCAGAGGACTTGCCATGCCAAATTATCCCTCGCGTTGCCTTCTGCTTAGCCTATAGACGCTCGAACACAGGTTTAAGGTTAACCAATGTGTATTTGTAGGCAAAATATAAACAAAATATAAAAACGAATTAGACGTCCCTTGTTTGCTAGAGAAGGTCAATGACTACGCGTGTTCAAGACTTCTTCGCTCTCGTAACTTACTTGTCGGTGAGAACAGACGTACCTTATATGGATACAACGAACCGTTACCAGCTATGACAAGGTAATTCAATACATGGTCTCATCACTTTGATTTTAATTTAACGACCAACGCATTTAAAGAAAACTTTTTAATAATTTTCAATTTTCCGACATTGGATGAAGGGAGATGTTAGGGGAATGAGTTAAAGGGTTTGAAGTGTAGGATAGGTTTTAAGTACTTAGTTTGTCACAGCCTCAAAAGTGTAAAACACGTATGTTGGTAAGTTAGTTTGGAAAAATGGCTGATTGGCTAATGAACCCTTCCATTTCCCACAAACTCTCAACCTAAAAACCTACATTATCACTAACAACACTCCATTGCCCTCAAAATGCACACTTCACACCTTTTCAAACCATAAACAGTATCAATGTGCAGCCCATTTAAATTCGAACACTTCCAATTCTGCCACCATCCGATCTATGATAAGGCTTCCCACGAATTGATGACCAGTTATCATTAAAGTATCATATTTATTAGCACAATCACTACCACGCAAACCCCCGCCCCAAGTGGAATGGCAACCGTGTATCACTTTTAGATCAAACGAAAATGATAGGCTGTCCGCTTTAATGTCACTCCCAGGGCCGACAATCGACAGCCGTTCATCATTGTCCATAGTTCCGGCATAGCTTTAAGGCAATGCGGCCCAAAACGGGCGGGTTGTCAAAGCCACCCCGTTCCATTTCACGCAAGCACATAAACCCGGCGGGCAACAAATCATGCCCGAACCACGGCACCTAATGCACGAATTGATGATACCATCGAATTCTTAACTATCTGGACAGGATGTCTATCAAGCGCCAGTATCGTTTGCCGGGAATATAAACATGGCAACATGGAGAGGCTGAGAGAAAGGGAACCAAAAAAAACAGGACCCGATTACCACTGAATTCAAGGGGATTTGGTCAACACTCGCCCAACCTTGCCGTTGTCATGCATCGATGGATGACAAATTACTTCCCTGTTGATTTTTGTGCAGCGATTTATGATGACGAGACTGTCCGTCCGTCCGGCCCGCGGTCCCGTGTGGACTGAATGTAAAATAATAAACCAATCCATCAAGGAATGCGTGCCAAATAGCGGAACGGATAAATGTGCGAAATGTTGCCTGCTGCCGGATTTTGCTTCCGTTTGGCTCCTTTTTTTCTGTCGCCAGCTCCCGTGCACGCGTTTCAGCATTAAGAAATCGCAACCATGCGTTTTTTCCCTCCTACGAATGTCGATATTTGGAAGCTTAGAGCTTTTTTGTGGTAGGAATTATTGTGATGTCTTTGGCACGAATCAGGGCTGAGAGGAATACCAAACAAGGCTGACGAGCAAGGCTGGCCTCCAACAGACCGCAGTTACATGTCCGCAGTACCATCAACAATATCATCATCTTCGTGCGTGTGCTGTAGGCTCCCCCGAGGTTGATGTCTTCTTTATGCTGCCCTCTCTGTACGGAGGAAGCGGGAGTGGACACAAAACAAGTAGGATAAATAAAAAACCTTCCCCTCGGTAGGAGCATCCCAAACGAACGATACACGCTGGAATTGGTCACTGATTTCCGATTTCCTCCCCCTTACGATACAGGGAAAGAAGCAACCGTTTGGTGCCATCACAGGCGACACCGTTCCGGTTGGCTGCCTTCCACCTGCACACACACACACACGCACGCATACTCACATATATACTCCATCATCATCTCAGCTCCCCAGTCGCAGCGTATGACAGGGCAAGACGAATTGACTACTTCCCGAGGAGATGTGGATGAATTTTTTGATGGCTTCAATATATCACGTGGCGCCACCACCCTGCTCGGTGGGCGGTTGTGTTTCGCACACGCTGACCATTAATATTCCAGCATGCTGCCGGTGATGGTGCACCGACGCGGAACACACCTCCGGGCCGGGGGTTGGCTGGTTTCCGCTTTCCTAATTTCCTGGGCGAGCAGCAGCACCAGCCGCAGCAGCAGTATCAGTAGGCGACGGTGATGATCATTTGTATTGCTAGACTGGGCGAAACGCGGTCTCATACCACTCTCTCTCTTTCCCCCACCTTCCCTAAAATCCAGCACACTAAAACGATCGTTATGACAATATAAACTTCATTCGAGCCGTTCGGAGCAGCCATTAAACCGGGATACACCCGTACGGAAACTCGTCGACATCCGGTTTGATCTATCGCTAGGTGCGGCCACCGAGGAACAAATGGTATACCCCAAACGAGATTAGGGTTAAATAGTGGGGCTCGCTGATTGGCTCCGTCCAGTGCAGCGGGATTGATAGCCATCCATTACGCGGTGTTTGAAAGTTTGACGAGGCAAAAGGTGCCATTCTTTTGACCTCTTTTTTACGACACGTTGTATCGTTAGGGATGTGAAATATAGCAACTATTGGTGATTTTGGTACAGGACCTATTCGGTGTAACGATTTTACTTTATAGGTTTGTATGTAACGGAACATTCATCAACATTAAGATTATTTACTGAACAAACATTGATTCCAGACAACTTTGAAGGATTTATACTTTAGCAAGTAACGTTGTATCAGCTGATGCAGTTGTATGAAGCAAATTCTACTTCTTTAGTAATAGACATGCTTTTGTTTATGTCAACTCAATTTATCATTTACGTACAGGCCAAGCTACCATTGTAGGGAAATTTTCAAACTCTATCGTAAGATTTATTTTGTTGTTGTTTTGGAAATGTCAATTTACAAATCATAGACATGTTCGCTTTTGAACCGATTTGAAATTTTCAGAGCAACATTACATTCTCATGTATGATGATTTTTCTCATCCTTCGGTTTTGTTAAAAACATTCTGCCATCGGTCTAAAATATATAAAACATAATAAATTCTACAAACAACTAAAAATGGCAATATTGAAATGAAAAAATAACAGAACAAATTATTATCAATTAATAAAACACATAAAATACAATAAGTCTAGAAAATTATTAGGAAATAAGTACAATATCAATTTGATAACAGTCAACAACAATTGCCAATTACGGTGGTAGAATTTTTTGATAAACAACGGCTTTGCAACAACGATAAAACACCAAACAGAATACAATGAAACACTACAAGTCAATCATAAAAAAATGCTTTTTCTGTATAAGCAATAAAATGCCTAAAAAATGAAAAAAATTAATGAAGGAGAAACGACAATGATGCTTGCAATCGTTTAAATTATGAGAATTATTTTGCAGGTTATTTTTGTCTTCCATTATTTATTTTTTCATATTATAGTGGTGGGGTGTTGGTCGAATCATTTCATTCCCCATTATACTTTCCTTCCTTATTGAAAAAAACTGCTACAAAACAATATAATTCACATTTATAAAATGAAGCAGCAATCGAATTAACCAGCACAGATCGTTACAGTAAACTTTAAGCTAGGTTTCAATACCAATAATTCACCCAAAGCCATCGTCACCGGAATGGACCAAGAAGTTGGAAAGATGAACGACACGGACGATGGAAAAGCATGAATAATTCGCAACAGAGAATAACCCCTTTTTAAATTTCCCAAGAACACAACACCGCTGTCAAACGGTTCTAGTTGACCGGTAGCCCCGAAAAGTTATTTGACATTATCGCCCTTCGTATTACCCTTTTTAAGGCCGAGACCGCTTTTTGTGACACTTTCGCTTGGACACCGGGCACCGGGAGCGAACCCAAAATAGGGATTTTCGCACCGTTTTTCTCACAGCTGGCCGGATGGATGGGTAGCGCATAAAATATCACTATTACGTTTTTCATCTTCATTGATCCCTTTGATTATTGATTCATCGTCGTCATCATCATCATCATCATCACTACCATCGCCGCCATCGTCACCGGGAACAGCGTCAGGGACATCGGGAGGTCATTACTCTGCTGCTTCTTGCTTTATGCTTTACTATCGGACGCCAATGCCAGTAGGATGATCGTTTGAACGTGACCAAACTCAACCAAACTGTCCGTTAGCTGCGTGACCAAGAAAGCGTGTCCTTTCCGCAACCGTTCCCCGCCTCATCGCAAGGATAAATCCAGATCTCGGATTTTGTGTCCTCCACGGCACTCCGTTTTTCCATCGCGTTGCCGCACTATCCATGATTTAGACATCCACGCCGGTATCTAAATTTGTCATTTTTATTGTCCACTCTACGCTTGAACGAAGAACCCAACCCCTCCCTTTCAGCCAAGCCCAGCTCTGCTCATACTTTTTATCGCTTTTTTGCTTCTCCGCGAAACAAACGCATCGACCACCGCACTCATTGGAGCGGTGAGGGACCCGGACGTAGACGTGCTGCAGAACTGATGAGTACGTTGAAAAATCGTGCCACCAAGCAGCCAGCTCCCCAGCCATTGTGGGGATAGAGGGGATGAAGGGTGGAGTTTTTCGCTTAAGTAATTTTGCTGAAAGTGGAAAACTTTTCACTCGATTGCTTTCGGGTGTGTTCGCTTTCAGGTCGGACGGAACTTTCTCCGCTCGATCCGGGAAACGCGACCCGTTTGCGTTTGCCACTGTTGTTGACCAGTCGGTAGCTTACGGATTCAGCCTTTTTTCTTTTCTTCCCTCCCTTCTCTACTGTGCCAATAGTGCGAGTTCGGGAGGAAATAAAAAGTGATAGATAATGATACGGAGCTGACTGATCGAGGTTGGCCCCATCGAGAAAAGGGGCAAAAAGTCGAAGAAAGCAGATGGAAAATTGAGTTGATAAGTAAGCACAATAGAGCGCCCCCGCTCGAACCACAATGAAGTTAACTTTTACCAGCGGTGAGTGCTTCGTTCGGCAAATCGCTCGTCTACCATCGTCGAGATGCAACCGTTAATACAACGGGATGCATTTAGCTCTGATTGCACTATCAACCGGAATGATCGGTGTCGTTTGGTTAATGCATCTGAAGACCGCGTGGTGGATGGGCGGTTCTGCAACGAGATGCTCGCGTACCACGAATAATGGATAAAGGAGTTGGATTTAAAAGGCAAAAAGTTGAGAGCGATGAATCAGGAATGGTTTCGTACGAAAACTTATTGTTTTTTTATTCTACGAATGCATTGCAGAGAATGTAATTATTTGCTTTTAGCATTAATGCATGCCGCCCTAAGGGATATTGTTATTAACCTGCGCAATGGCAACGGTATCTTTTGCAGACGTATTTCATTCAACTGTTTTACAGGGTTTTTCGATTCATTTTCTTTTTTATGAACAGTTTTAAAACTTTTTATAATGATATCTTTAAAATTGGTTTGTTTCTAACTAATTTGGCTTCAGTCCGACACCGTTTATACACGACAGCACTTGTGCCAAGTACCAATCCCATTCCTTTATTAGCTTTCAAGTAACAACTGATCATAAGTCAATGAATAGTTTGATTTTAGTATTACATGGCCCATCAAATAACGGTTCTATTATTTATCATTACAGGTTGTTCCGAGTCAATTTCCAAAGTCAACAATATTTTTTGTTTTTTGTTAGTTGGTTTTTGACAGCTATCAAATGTTGTATTTGCATCACAATAATGTTGCAATTCTTCCACACCATTTTCAACATACCACAAGCAACATACCATGTATTGAGTTTGATAGTTCTTTGTGATGTGTTGAAAATCATGTGTAAATACTGATTTTTTTTATTCTAATACAGTATGTTAATATAATATGCACGAGGTGAATAATGATGTGTAAATTTGAAAGTGACTGAGAATTTCTTATATAGATGTTGATAAAAAAATAAATCAAGAAACATAAGATTTTATTTTGATTTTATACTACAAATTATGGCAAGGTGTGATGGTCTATTCCAGTGTAAATCCGATGAAAATTCGACTTATGACGTGTTGAAAATCTATTGTAAGCAAATTAAATTTATTGTGCTGCTAATGAAATTTGTGACAGCTTATCAAAATACAAACCACGGATTGCATTGGCCATACCCAATTTACAGCAACTTTCTACTACAATGGGCCTCTCTAACCTCTCAGTAAACCAAAAATAATGCATCAATGCTAAATGTTGGAACATTTAACATTTAGTTGGCTTTTATAGCGCAAATATTTGAGCTACAACAGACAAAAAAAAATTATACATAAACTAGCTTGGATTACTTGCGTATTTGTTTCAGACGTAAACAATCTACAATGAAAATCAACAACCTGAGACGTGCATTCGTATTAAATGTTCAAATTTCATACAACAATAACAAAACTGGTAAAAATCCTGAAAACAAAACCATACACTGGAATGTGTCCCGGTAAACCCTGTAAAACAGATGAACTTTGGAACAATACCTCGAATGAAGATGTGATTATTTATGCCATGGTGTATTTCTTCAGAATCAATTAAATCAGGACCAGTAGTTCCTTCCCTGGAAGTGGATACATACAAAGTTTATTTTTTATATAATTTTCACTTCATTTTCATGTGCAATTTCTCTGCCAGACACGCATATGAAAATGACGCAACAAAAAAACGCACCTTTCATTGGCCATCAATTGCAGATGGTGACTTCCCGAGAGCACATTGACAGCTTCAATGTACTATTTTTTACCGGCTGAAGACATCCCATGACATCTCAATCGTAACTTCCCCCTTTTTCACGATTGGACATCAGTTTCCAGCCGCTCCCACAAGACCTACTGCTATTGACAGAAGCATCACGCAACCATCAATCGACCGGTTCGCGAACGGCATATCAAACCTGTCCAGCATCCCGCGCCCATGTTCAACCCTAGCGGTGGTAGATGCCACATTGATGACGATGATGTCGCTCAATTTAAGCGCAACAAACAACCCGGGCTTTGATCACCCTTTTGGTTTCCGGGATGGGGGAGGCGTTTGTACCGAAATTATTCTGTCCCATGAAGTTTGGGATGGTATCAGCTGGAGACGAAAGTAATAAGTCACTGCACCGGGGTTGCGACAGGTCATCAGCAGCTGGTTTCCCCTCGATTGACGTGGTTCGTTATCGGTACCCCTTGGTGTCTCCGAGAGAAGAGACAGACAGACGAGTGACGTTGCAAAAGCCACTAATTAATAAGCGATGCATTTTCCCGACTCATAAGCTGTCCGTTTGACGGCGTACTATATATCTTTCAGTTCGCAACCGTTTCCAAACAGTGGGAGAGTGCGAGGTCTTCTTCCTGGTGTACGATGTTTCACCAAACTCAATTGAAATACTTCCCACCGGGGGGACCCATCAATAGAACTTGGGCAAATGTTTCGTATCTTGCAAGATGAGCTCGGCGGGAATTATCGAGAAGAACGCCTCCCGAACGCCCGCTGAAGCTCGCTTGGGGATCTGTTTTATCTGTCAGCCTAGCCAGGACGGCTGCCAATAGCCATTCCTACCCCCACACACACACCAACACAGCACGTCCTATCAGAAAAGACCAGTGGCAAGGAAAGTCCCGGTTCACTCAAGCCCGCCCCGGAAATCGGACGATAAATGTCTCCGGGTTTTTGGGGTTTTGGGACTGTCGTTTTGTACACTGTCCAGATTGTCGTCCAGAATCGCTCTCTGGCTTCTTCACTCCACTCACTCGCAACCCCCGTCTCAACCCGTACACACACAATTTTTGCTGATACAATCAATTAATTGCTGCAAATGGTCCGGTAGCCGCTCGAGGTAAGCTTCCCGCCATGATCCTGCCCCGCGGGGTGACGGCGTCACTGTCGGTGAAATGAAATGATCCGCAAAATGCAAAGTTAATCCGTACCGGATTTGGCACGTTACATGGAACCGACGACGACTACGACGACGACGACTGTCGGTGCTTTCGGTGAACTACGGTACTACCATTACTACTACTACTACTACAATACCGGCTTGCCAAAAACCGCACGAGCTGACGCCGGTACCGGATGTCATTGTAGATGGTGGCTAGCTGGCTGCTCCTGTCGAATCGGGTGGAATCGGAACGTACCATTTGCGAATGGAGTACGTTATCGGTTGGAAGGTTATAGCTTGGACGGACGATACGGTCACATGGCTTTATCTGTAAGGACAGGACGGGGTTTTGGTACGATTTAGACACACAGCCAACCACTCGCACGATTCGCAAAGCTGCTGACTGTACTGCTGAGGACAATGGATTAATTTCTTGGATTTCAATGGAAGGTCCATGTTAGATTCCAATGACAAACGCAAAGGATGTGAAAATGCTTTATTTGACGCGTTTTAAGATGGAAATCTAATAATTGGGAAACAAAACAATAAATATAGATTCATAAACATTATTTGTGCTGCAATTGTGGCTAAGAAATCCAGAAAACATGCGTTAAGAGAATATGAGTATGAATGAGTATGGAATAAAAACTGATGTATGTGTTTCTGATCCTCAACAATGATCGCATAATGATGATTAAGCATAACTCTCAACAAGTTCAACTGCTCGATAGAGCTCACATGTTTAGTGAGTGTGAAGAATCTTGGACTTGTTCTATGACTGATACATATTGAGGATCTCATCCAAGACATGTACGTGTTCATCGAGAGTTCCAAAAATGGTATGGGTACTGTATTCATACGTATGAATATTGTTTTAAAATGTTTGCTTCTCATGAAAAAGTGAAAACATTAAATAGGCATCTTCAGCACAGTGCCAAAAAATAAGTGTTTTTTATTCTCTTGCAATATTCGCTTGTACAACGTGTTCACTTTTCTATCGCCAAAGGCCGATTCCGCAATGTTTCTCCCTTTTTATATGTTTTGAACCAGATCAAAACATCGTCTAGTCTGACAGATGTAGAAACCTAACGAATGTTCCAACAAATATATTTTTACGGCATCGAGGCAAGGTTCTGGTGAATATGATTGAAGAATCAGCTTCAGAACCGGTATGAGTAGAATATCAGTTTGATGGTCGCTACAGTCTCAGAAAAAGTTCAGGGTTTAATAAGTCCTGGGATAACAATGAATGTTCAGGATCATTTCCAGGATCCAGGTTTGGATCAGTTACAGAACTTAGTCTCTAGAAAAAATACAGGTTCGGTATAGGCTCAGGAACCGAACCAGAGGAAGTATGCGCTTACAACTAGTTCCAGGACAAGTACTGGTTCAGTGCGAGTTATGCCAATGTGGGTTAAATATTAGTTTTAGAACCATTTTCAGTATGTAATACATCGCAGGAACGGTACGTGCTCAGTTCCAGGGTCAATATGGGTTGAGAATCATTCCCGGAACTGGTATTGGTATTGGATCAGCTTCATATCCGGCAACATTGCAAGGACCACACCCACCGGTTGGAAATAGAGTTTTTTTTTAAATCTCTTACCCATCCTGGAGTTATTATATACTTCCGGAATCATACTGCACATCCTTAAGTGGTCCAAATTTAATAGTACTTTCCAAATTTCTGTTTGCAGTCTAGCTGACAAAGCCCTTATTCTATAGCATTAGCTTGAATCCCATTTTATTACGTTTATCAGATATCCTGAGTGTCAAAATTATCAGATGTTTACTCATGATTGTCCTTAT
>KB667789.1:1016616-1039773 GCA_000349065.1 Anopheles quadriannulatus | reverse complement strand
AGATGTAAGATTAATGTAAGCACGAGAGTTTGTGAATGGAGTTGGGAAGCATTGGTAAAGCAAATTCAGGAACAGTCACTACCAGTTGAGAGAAGATTTATTAACAAGGTGTTTTGACGATGATGGTAAGAATGAAACAGATGATAATCTCAACAATTTTACACACAAGTTGGTCATATTTTTCGTTTCTTTTATTTTTTGTGTAACTGAAGATTAAATAACAGACAAGAAACGTGCGAGCTGCTTCTTCATTCTATTTGATTGATATTCTTTTGAGTTTTTCGGAGCGCATATTGGCCAAAAAAGACATTTTTTATAAAATGCGTGTAGCCTAAGAGGGCAAGTAAAATCTTTTGTGTAGGACAGTGAGAAACAACAATGCATCCGCTAATAACATCTAAACCCTTGGCTGAAATCATAGGTGTACGATCGCTTTCGAAACTTATTCAGTAACTTGCAGCCAGATAGTCAGTCCTTGTTATGAGTGGGAAGATCCATAAAAAGCTTGAAAACATCACGGTCATATTATTGTGTCGTTCAAGTTGACAACTGTAACACGCAACCGCGAAATAGCGCACAGTAAATACTACCGTGACCCAATTGTCCAAAAAACATTAACGGTAGCTTCTTTAAATGCTGCCATTGGAGTACCATTTCGACGAGGAACTCAGCGCCGATGTTTTGGTGAACCGTGAGAACAGAGCGATGTGACACGTTTCATACGCACGGTGCTTATCATCCCAGCATGTACACAGTACTTTTGTTGCAGATAATCGGGCCTCTATTACTGTAGATTTTATACCAACCAAGAAGTACAGTATCTGTTTTTGTAAACATCAATACAGTAATCACACTGTAACATTCTTTCAAGGAGTAACTGTATGTTTTGCTTTTATTTTTTGCTGTGATTAAAGAGAAGCATTAAAGGTTTTATTCTTATCGAACGAAGGTCTTGAAGAAGATTATGCATGAAGCATGATTTGCGAGCGGGAAATCCCCAATAACAACAACACAGCTCCACCGATAGGGATGCATACCGTTCGTGTTTCAGTTCATTGGTAGACTGCATCCGAAGCAGGCGCAAAATCGTAAAACCTTCAAACCAACCATGTGGCAGCTCATAAGGTCGCGAATATTAACGGTGATAATCTGCATCGGTGCTGCTCATGGGTAAGAACAAACGTGCTGGAAGTGATGTGCAAATTTATGCAGTTGAAAATAATTTGAAAATAATTTTTTAAGGCTTCTTTTCGTGGGTCCAAAATATATCCGGGACAACCAGAACTACACTCTGACGATCAGCAACTTTTATTCAAATCCAAGCAAAATGGACTTGATGGTAAAGTTGGAAGGCCAAACTGATAATGGTTTAAGCGTTTTGAACATTACCAAGATGATCGATGTGCGACGTAATTCTATCCGTATGATCAGTTTCAGCGTAAGAAGAATAAGTTAAAGCTACAAGGCTTGCAACTAAAAAGATTGCGCTTTTGCAGATTCCGGATAATCTGTCAACTGGAAACTACAAAATTACTATCGATGGACGACAAGGCTTTAACTTTCATATGGAGACAGAGCTGCTGTGTCTAAGCAAATCGGTAGCGGGGCTAATACAAATTGACAAACCAATTTTCAAGCCGGGTGATACGGTGAACTTCCGTGTGATCGTGCTGGACACGGAGCTGAAGCCGCCGGCGACGGTCAAGTCAGTTCATGTAACTATCCGAGATCCTCAGCGCAATGTGATTCGCAAATGGTCCACGGCAAAGCTGTTTGCCGGTGTGTTCGAGAGCAATCTGCAGATAGCGCCTACTCCAATGCTCGGGGTCTGGAATATCTTGGTGCAGCTGGAGGGAGAAGAGCTTGTGTCAAAGACGTTTGAGGTGAAGGAATATGTGTTGACGTCGTTCGACGTGCAGGTCATGCCATCGGTGATTCCACTGGAAGAGCATCGTGCTGTCAATCTTACAATCGAAGCCTACTATCACTTTCGTAAGCCCGTACAAGGAGTGGCCAAGGTGGAGCTATACTTAGACGACGGTAAGCTAGATCAGAAGAAAGAACTTACCGTTTACGGAATTGGTATGGTAGAGATGCGCTTTGCCGGTTACTTTGATATGTACGAAGATCAGCAGGATGTGCGAGTGATAGTGACGTTCATCGAGCAGTATACAAGTAAGTGTCGTGTTAATAACCACTTTGAAAAGTGTTAATGGTGTCTAATTTTCTTTTCATAGATCGTACGGTGGTCAAACAGTCACAAATCACGGTATATAGGTATGCGTACCGAGTAGAGTTGATTAAAGAGAGTCCACAGTTTCGTCCAGGACTTCTGTTCAAATGCGCGCTCCAGTTTACACACCATGATGGAACGCTGGCTAAAGGCATTACCGGTAAGGTAGATGTATCAGATGTAGGATTCGAAACGACAGCAACGAGTGATAAAGATGGATTGATTAAGCTCGAGTTGCAACCAAGTGAGGGTACGGAACAACTCGGTGTTAGCGTAAGTATCTTGAATGGTTATTTAATGGTTGACAAAGCATCTTGAAAGGTCAGTTCTTTTGCAGTTCTCTTCAAATGATGGATTCTCCTTTGACGAAGAAGTAAATAAAGTAGAAACAGTTACGGATGCTTTCATTAAACTGGAGCTGAAATCACCGTGAGTAATAACTTGCTACAAAGTGAATTTGGCAGTGTAATGTATAACATAACCTGACTCGTTCTAGCATCAAACGAAACAAATTGATGCACTTTACGGTGACGTGCACGGAACGCATGAATTTCTTCGTGTATTATGTCGTGTCAAAGGGCAACATCATCGATGCAGGATTCATGCTTCCAAACAAGGAGACAACGTACCAGCTGCAACTGAACGCAACGGAAAATATGATTCCGAAGGCAAAAATTCTCATCATTACCGTAGCGAGCCACACTGTGATGTATGACTACATGTACCTCGATTTCCACGAGCTTCGCAATAATGTAAGCGATTGTATGTCATGTTGTTTAACGTAACACTTATTCATGTTGTGTGGAAACAGTTTGATTTAAGCGTTGACGAGCAAGAGATTAAGCCGGGACGACAAATCGAGCTGAGCATGTCTGGACGCCCAGGAGCGTACGTTGGGCTGGCCGCCTATGACAAAGCCTTGCTTTTGTTCAACAAGAACCACGACCTGTTTTGGGAAGACTTCTTGAAGGTGTTTGACGGGTTCCATTCATATGATACAAATGAATTCGACCTGTTTCACGTAAGTTCAAAGAGTCCAACATATATATGTAGTGAGGATTTAAAAGGACATAATGGATGATTCGTTTTTAAAGAACATGGGACTGTTCGCCAGGACACTGGATGACTTCTTATTTCAAAATTACAATCATAAATCAGAGCGCAGTGGACAGCATATGGAGCAAACGGTGGTCAGGAAACAGTTTGTGGAGGCATGGCTTTGGAAGAATGCGACCATTGGAAGTTCCGGTAGTCTCAAGCTGACTGAGATTGTACCGGATACTACAACTTCCTGGTATCTGACGGGCTTCTCGATCGATCCCGTCGTTGGGTTGGGTATCATTAAGAAACCGATCGAGTTCACAACGGTCCAGCCGTTCTTCATCTTGGAAAGCTTGCCATATTCAATCAAGCGAGGTGAGGCTATTGAGATACAATTTATTCTTATCAGCAACCTTCAAGGAGAGCACACCGTTGACGTGACGCTGTATAATGAGAACAACGAGATGGAGTTCATAGGACGTTCGATTGCTAGTAGGTATCAACGGGGATAACGACATTGGATTACTTATCTTCAATGTATAATTTGGTTCTAGACGTAAGCTACACCAAATCGGTTAGCGTTCTACCGAAGGTGGGAAAGCCGATTTCATTCCTGGTGAAAGCAAGGAAGCTCGGCGAGATGATGGTTCGTGTGAAAGCCTCTATAGCCAATGGACTTGCGACGGATGCACTGGAGAAGGTGATACGGGTCACGCCAGAAAGCTTGGAACAGTCAAGAGTGGAATCGTTCGGTATTTTCTTAGACGAATACCAAAATCAAACGTTTTCGGTGTTCCCAAACATCCCCAAAAACGCCGACAACGGATCGGTAGAGATCGAGCTAAGAGTCAATCGTGAGTAATGCACACAACATTGACAACACAATGCACACTTCATTTATTTTTTCCCACAGCTAACTTACTGATCACTGTCAAAGACAACTTGAACGATATTCGCACAGATTGGAGTGAATGTAGCAAAGGCATAAGATTCACGCTTAATTTCGTTGTTCATAATTACCTGGTTGCTATTGGGTCATCAGATCAAATATCATCCCACGATAATGCAACACTATCCATGCATTATATGCGTCTAGAGAAATGCTTCAATTCCAATGGTTCATGGCGAAATAAGGTGTTTGATACTGCATTCCTAGTAAACACGTTACATAATGCAAGCATTTATGTATCCTGGAAAGATAAGCGTAAACTTGAGAAAACTTTTGAATGGCTGGCCTCACAACAACACCATTCCGGAAGTTTCAAAGAAACCGAGTCCGATCTGCACTATAAACGCAGTGACGTAGCACTAACGTCGTATGTGTTGGCAGTCATGCTGGAGAATGAAAGCGCCAAAGTGAAGCACGCTGTAATGATAGAAAAGGGAATGAGTTTTCTGAGCGATCAATTGGATTTAATCACAAGTGCAAATGATTTGGCGATAGTGACCTATGCGATGATGTTGTATGGGCACAGGCTAAAGGACGCTGCGTTCGAAAAGCTGATCGATATGTCAACCATTACCAATAATCGAGCAGAACGATATTGGAACAGGTCAAACAGCGTAGAGGCAACGTCTTTTGCTCTTCTATCACATGTTGTGGCCAATAAGTTGCTAGGAGCTTTGCCAATCATGCGTTGGCTAGTAAATCATAGAAGCGAATTGAATAGTGTTTCTGGGGAGCAAAATACCTATCTGCGTTTCAAAGCACTGTCCAGCATAGCGTAAAAGATAGCTCTTAGTCGTAATGATTACGAAGTTCGCATTAATTACAGGCGTAGTAGGGAATTATTCCGTTTTACATCATATGACAGCGATACACAACACATGCTCATTACACAAAACGTAAGAAAGCTCGAAATCCACGTAGAGGGTATTGGGGCTGGACTGCTTCAGGTGTTTTATCGATATAACTTGAATCTCATGAACTTTGAGCATCGATTCCAGCTAGACTTACAGAAACAGATCGCAAGCTCTGATCAAGAGCTGAAGCTGAATGTATGTGCCAACTACATCCCCACAGTGTCTGAAAGTCGATCAAACATGGCACTGGTCGAGGTGACGTTACCGAGCGGTTACGTTGTCGATCACAATCCAATCAGTGAGCAGACGACGGTGAATCCAATTCAGGTAAGACTATTTTGATGTTTTAATTGTCAGATAGTCGGAATTAATCATTCAGTTTGACCTTTAATTTACAGAACATTGAAATTCGTTACGGTGGCACTTCGGTCGTTTTGTACTACAACAGTATGGGCTCCGAGCGGAACTGTTTCACCGTGTCCGCCTACAGACGTTTCATGGTGGCACTGAAGGGTCCGGCATATGTGGTTGTGTATGACTATTATGATACAAGTGAGTAGCTGGTGAACATTAGTTGTGGAAATGCCAAGGGAAGTATAACATTCTGTGCTTTTGAACTATTCTTATAGATCAGAACGCCATCAAAATGTACGAAGTGGACAAGCAGAATGTTTGCGAAATCTGCGAAGAAGACTGTCCAGCAGAATGCAAGAAATAGTGGCTGAGTTAGAGCTACAAAGAGATGCCCTACCGACTAAGGCAAAGAATGTTAATAACAGGATGTTAATAAAATATATTCTTGTAAATCCAACAATTCCAAACGTGGCAATTATGAAGCATTTGATGTCCAAAGAACAAAGACTGACTATAGTTCATTTCACTGAACTACTGAACTGAACTTATTATAAACCACACTATCACCTATGGACTCATTGTAACACACTTCGGAAAGCCAAATCACACTATTGCAACACATTCATTATAACACACACAGCAAATCAGATCATACCATAAGCAAGCGGAAGAATTCAGGCCACACCATTCATATTAAAACAATTGTGACACACTTCTTGAAAACACTCGAAAGATGCATAATAAGCAAATCTGGCGTTACTGCAGGCAAACTAGGTGAACTGAGAATGCATAGCAACTTATAAGCTCAGCGACGAAAATATCCATTCTTGAGCTGTAATAGTTGAAACCTTCTTTCGCAATACAGTAAAACCGCAGCATAGGCACACATCGACAAACACCTCACACCATTTCTGTTTATAAATTGTTACCAATAACAATAACATTTAATTAGGACAAAAACACACTCCAAAACCAAATATACGAAACCCATAACTTAACTTGAGCATAAATAAAACCAATTCCGACCATCGCAGGTCAAATTCGTTCGGACTGTCAGGATAGGACTATACCCATCCAACACCTATCGACTGCTCATTTAAAGAGTTTAGTTATGTCCCCCTACCCAAGGTAAGGCTTCTAAACTCCAACGCTTCCAGTAAAGGAAACCCCTTCAGGGTTTCTATGATCGCCTGGACGATCTAGTGTCGAAAAGTCCGCTTCGAGATAAGTGTTATTCTACCTCGATACATGTCAGCGAAACACCGACTTACCGCGACGGTACTCGTTGATCGATGTACAGTTGTACCGTATGTACGCTCATCTCATTACATGGCGACCATATTCAAAATCGAACACTTTAAATGGCGACCGTAACTTTCTCCTAACTTACTACAAAGTGTTACACTCGATGTGGCCATGCGTTTAAGCTGTATCATAAACTTTCGGCAAATAATTCCACCGCTAACCTCAATATTATCACTACCACACTGGATTACACTGATAATAAGCGTTGTTTATGATAAAAGCGATAAATGGTTTCAAAACATTACTTATTTCATTACCGGAAAAGCAAATAAAATAAAAGCTTATAATAAGATTACTTTGGCTTCTTCGGGTAGCTTAACTTGAAAACAAATTCCGTTGCCCATTCCTTCAACAGCATCCAAAGCCATAAGTCAAATGCAAAGTCAGAAAGATGCGAACAAAAAACTAATATATTAATTACAAACCGGAACCAATCGATTTCACCAAATGATGCCTCTCCCAACCATCCCTTCCGTGTCCCAGAACCTAAGGTAAGTAATTTGAATAAATCATCCCGTCCGGGCGGGTTGCTCGAGCACGTTCCAGCGAACCATCTTATCTCGATATCAATAAACTATTCGGAATTGCCACTACACAATTACGATAATTCGATTTAGTTTCTTGCCTTTTTTGCCTTTCGCCTTCCACTTCCTCGTGTTTTGGGCCCCTCAAAAATCTTTCTTTTAAGTTTAGCTCACTTCCCAGTCCTTTTATCCTACCCCCTCAAACACCCAAAAATAGAGCTGACTCGGCGGAACTACTTCAAACGATCGAGGACGAACCTCTGCTGCTCGCCAATAAAGCATTTGCGCCGGTATCCAAGCGCCCGACCCATTCACCGGTGAAATGAATTTTATGCAGCTCACATAGATTTCGTTTTCTGCCATTTCCTATTTTGCTTCTTTTGCCTGCAACACACACACACATACACGGCCACGCTGGTCTTAGTGCTCGTCTACTTAAAACCCCTTATTCCGATGCCGGTAAATTCAATCAACCATTAAAACGAATCGCTTTTAAATCCTTCCCATCCAACGGATACAGGGAAAACAGAGACTCAGTGAAAGAGAGAGAGAAAGAGAGAGAGAGAGAGAGAGAACAGAAGGTCAGTGGTAGCAGTCTTTGTCGAATCTCTTCTTACTTACGCCACGCGTGCTCACCGTGGTTCATCCGGTTGGAACGATTCCATGGGTAATCGTACCACCGGTCAATCCATTCAATTCACCGGGAGCAAAGGATTTACCTTTTTTTTCTCCGCTTTTCTTTTCACCCCGCGTTATCTATTTTTGGACCTCATTCCTCCTCCCCTCCCCCTCAGAAGGGTTTTCACCCCAACGAAGAAAGGCTCTCGGAAGCTTCTTACGGTGTACAAAACTGCAGTTACTGGAAATTAGGAAACCCCTGTAGGGTAGCCAATTTTCGTCTGAAATTTCCCTCAAGTAGCGTCGACGGGGGAAAAATGCGAGAAAAACACAACAGCACAACCGGAGAGGAATCTTCCTTTCAGTGGCAAAAGATTCAAGGATAAGTATGCCGTAGCATGAGCAAGCACTTTTCTTTCCAACCCAGAGTCTTTCCCGTTTGCGCCTCGCTCGCTAAAGCGATTTTCAATCTTCAACTGCACCACAGGACCGTTCGCAATCAAACGACGAGAAAATAAGCCTCGGTCCAAAGGCAAACTATTTCCATGTCTGCCTTGCTTTGGAAATGCTCCTCCTCTCTCCCATAAAACCGGCACATTCCGACATTAAAATTACAAATTGAAAACACCTGAAGAATCCTTAAGCGCACGGTGAAGCGCAAAAGCAAAAGTGACGCAACACGGCAAGGCACGAATACACAACACATTTGCGCTCGGGCAGCTTTGCTCCGTGTGTACCGATTTACCATTTCCCAAACAGGAAAAGCTTCCCCTCTCATTCCTAGCTCCTCCTATCCTTTAACTTCAAACCGAAGGTTTTGGAGTGAGCTAGTGTGGCAAAACTTTTTACGTCCGCCTTTTCGTTCATCAAGGTGTCGGTGTGTGTTTCCTGCAATTTTCTCCCGCCGGTACGCTCGCCTCATCAGTGTACCAGTTGCCCGTTCCCGTTCCTGCCGGCACTATCTCGAACCCCGGGTCCAGCGTTGCGCACCGAGACTGATTCACCTCTTTCGCAAAGAGCTTTGCAAGAGCGGGGGTTGCTGGAATGATTGGAAAGACTGTAAAGTGACTAACTGGGCGAAAGGATGAGGAACGGTGAACTGGAGGAACGCTTGTAATCGTTTTGCATATAAATACCTTGTGTAAGTCTTTTCACCAGCTTTGAATCATGAACATGATGAAGAAAACAGTCGGAAGCAGGTGAATGGGGATGAGAAAAGGGTCTAAAAAAAGAGTAAGCAGGAAATGCTTCTATTACATCGATAAAAATAAAATCACCCCAAACGATGATTCAACGCGATGGGAACGGCTTCTAAGAAGTGGATGGGCGAAAGGGGGGACTTTTACAGAATGATTGTATTTTTCGATTAAAGTTTTCGCTTCCCGATTGTATCTCGTTCGTCATTTGCATGTAAAACTGGCAGACAGGTTTAACTGTCGGCTAAATTTAATTAAAAAATCATTACTTTCATTATGTTTACATTTTTGGCGCAAGCGATCTAGAAACCGAGCAGAGATGAGAAATAAATAATAATAACTTTGTTTGAGAGATGGAAATTAATGAAAGTTTACTCTTTTGCTATGTAACTGTGACATTTAATAAAAATCTAGCATTGAATAGTTATTGGTGAACGTTACTATTGCATTTGAGTACTAAATCATCGTTTACATGGACGGTCGGATAGTATTCCTTTATATCTTTTCCGATTTCGTTTGCTAGGTAACGAATCATTAAAAACGCGCAACTCTCACATTCATTCATATTTTATTGCCTGCCTCCTTTCCAATGATCCGCCAATCTCGTCATGGCCCGCAAATCCCGTCATTTGGCATTTAACGGCTCTTATCACCTATTACTGCGATCAGCAAAGTAAGGCTCGTGAGCCGCATTAGGCTCTCTTTGATATCGAGATGGCAGCTCTTGACAGTTCATATGTTGCATAGAACTTTCACACATGTTTGCAATTGGATTACAAATTTGGCTCTATAAGCGAAACTCTACGAATATGTTTGTAGAATTTAGCTCTTTCAGTCGCAAAGTTTGCCGACCGCTGACCTATTCGATTACAACGTCGCTGTTTACCAATTGCGCGCCCGTCTTTGTGAATCCTCATCCCGCATGTTTCTCTAGTTTATAAAAACACATTTTTATAACCCTAGAGTGCAACAAATTGATACTACATAAAAATTAATGAATTAATAAATAAATAATAGATGTGTGCACTCTCAGTAACAGTGAGCGAGTTACACTGAATGCAGTGAAATCTTAGTAAGATGATTACTTCAAGATTAATTGTTTGTTTAACCTGTGGCGACCACGGTGTGGCCCTACCACTGTTCGGAGCTGACCTCCGAATGTATACACCGCACACGGATTAAATGTAAAACGTCAGTCTGACATACACCGCCCATGGATTAAGCTAATATGTCATCTTCACATAAGCCACGAGGCCACTTCGAAGACACTTCCGTCTCGGCGCTTATAAAAACCCTGCGAAAACTACACGCGATCTCTTTTCCCTTTTTCCTTTCTCAAAGACCGTTCTCCCGTACGTATCGCGATTGTAAACCATTGACAATAGTGAAATAAAATCTTGGCGATCTCAAATTATTGCGTATTCCGTTTATTCTGGTAGCTAAAAACCCATTAAGTGATTTGCCCGAGTGAGACTCTGGCTGTGCTTTTGTTCTCCGTCTCGATTCAATCGTCGCGTTTGGGGAAAGGGAGGGGGATAAAACAATGATAATGTCACATTTTGCACATCATCTTTTGAGCAAAGCAACTGTCAAAGGTTTAAGATGAACAATTTGATAGTTGCTGTCGTAGATACTACCAAGCAATTCGTATATTTTGTTAACCTTCTCTGACTAACTTCCCTGACTGTTGGTTCGTTGAAAATTCTCCTTAGATAGAATTCACTGCGTATGGATTCGATGCATCACGAATATATTATTCAAGCCAATTAATTTCAATAATTCATCACTTCACTACTTGTTCTGTTTTTGACCCAATATTTTAGGATATAATTCACATAACTTAAGATTGAATTTGTATTTCAAAAATGAATGTGTCTGCACAGAGTTGTGAAAAGTGTTAAATCGCACCAGAATTTTTTAAGTAATTTTTAAGTATTAGTTGGCATGTTGAATTGAGTTGAATCGCAAATGAGTTAAATATGTTGTCAAGATTCAAATCTCGATAGTCACTTGCACAAAAATAGATAGCAGTGTTATAAATATTTTTATGTTATTTTTCATTAATAACTTTGTTAAATTTTGACAGAGCAATAGAATTTGTAATTTTGATTTAAAAAAATATACATTATTTTGTCCAGAATACTTTAAAGACGCACTTTGAGCCAACATTTGTAAAGAGTCTCTCGTAAAATGCGTAAGTCTGTGAATATGTATCTTATATATATTGGGTTCTTATACTAAAGTCTCATTTTGAGAAAAATGTATTGAAGTACTCAAGTAATTAATGACATTGCATTACAAATATTGAACGCATATGGCTGTGATATATTTTTCATTATTTTGTTTCAACTTCGTTGACAACATAGAGCAAAGTTCAGTTCATAAAGAAAATTTTTATCGACATTTTTTATTAAATAAACTGCTAATTATATGTTTTAAAGATTTAAACGGCCTGTAGCCATGAATGTGGCCTGAAAATTGTGTTAGTCATTTGGCTTGATTGTTCCCAAGGCTTAATTCAATCACCCAAAATTGGACATTGGAAACGAGTTTCCTTTGTACATTCGTTACTTGAATTCAATAACATATCGCTCTTTTTTATAACCCCCTTTTTTCTTTCATATTTGCCTCACTCAATCCAAATCCATAAAACCTTCCAAACTCCCATCCTTAAAACTAAATCCATTCCCTGATTAGGGTCTTCATGCTGATCAGTGGCTCGCTTTATTCAAAACTTGTTTTTACCCGACATCAACTCGCAATTCCCACTCCCTTCAAAGGCTGTGATTATCCACCAAGGGGGCGAGTGGAAAAACATTTTTCCTAGTCTCCCGATGGGAATTGCGAACACACAAAATTGTCTTCCAATACCAAATGCTCCGTATGTAGGTGGCCGTACAGGAAAAGGGGAAGTTGTTGGGAGCTACCACATTTCGTCACGTACTGGACACTCTCTAGGGAAATTGAATTCACCACAACTTCGGCAACAATCGAACACACAGGACACATGACGACGCGGTGACGATGGCTATGTAGGAAGAACGCAAAGCGTGTCAGCGAGGGCCGACACAGCCGACACAAAGGCCAAAGGCAGTAAATAAATATAAAAATTCTTTTGCTCAAACTACACAAAACAAAAAAGAAAAAAGCCCCCCGAAAAAAACACAACTCAAGGTCCCATAACGGAGAGGTGCCAACGAAATGCCCAAAAATATCTCCCTTCCCGCTTACAATCAACGGTTCGCTCCTTGCACCACACGCCATCTGCTAATAAGCTCATCCTAAGCAAGAGAAGAAAAAAAAACAACAAAAATCCCCCCAATTTGTGCCTGGCACGTTCCGTTCCAGGCACGCACGCGACCGGGACGAAGCAAATCGCTGATTTACAGCGAAAAATAAGCGAACTCGTACGTTTACGCCAATTTTCGAATGGGGACGAGAAATCGTGCCCGCGTCTGCTTTGCGGCACGTCTTGACGAACACACACACACATGACGGTTTTGCTGCCAGCTGCAGGAAGAGAGCATTTTTCCACAACAGCCTCTCGCCCCTTCTTGTGTGTGTCTGTGTATGAGTGTTTGTGCTGTGGAATAACGCAAGCCGAAGGACATGCCACGGTTTGGTCCTGGTACTGCTCAAAAACGATAGAAAGGATTGTTGGATGGATTTTGAAATAATGCCAACCGGAGAACGGAGAACCATCAAATCAACCATCCAAATCATGTACAGCCGTTGTACGTCTTGCCGGTGCCGGTGGTCGGTCGAAACCTTCCCCAATGACACACAACCCACGCTGGTGTTGATGATGATGATGATGATGATGCCACCGCCACCAACGACGATGGTGGCGGCTGTGCCCATGAGCGTAAAGCATTCTAATGGAGCTGCACAGGCAACTCCGGAAGCAGTACAGGGTTGACAGGATTGTAGTAGTACCCGCAACCGCCTGATCGCCTCACCCGAAAACCTACCCATCGGCCAGGAAACTGTAGCAAAAATCCAATCCCCATCTACATCATTTGATCTTCCGTGCTTCGCACTTGCTTACTACCGCCAGCCGAGGGGGACCAAGTGTAAAGGAGAAAAATTGAATATTTTGTGATCAAAATTTCAATTTCTCTCCACGTTCGAAGAAACTTGACGCCCGGTACGGAACAGTGTTCCGCCAGTATATATATATGTGTGTGTGTGTGTGTGTGTTCCGTTCAACAGTTTCCGTTGTATGGAGGGAGCGCACACAGCCGTATTGGTAGGAAACACCAAAATCACATGCCACCAACATTCGGTTCCATTCTTCACTAGGTTTTTTTTTGCTTCATCTTTACGCGCCTGAAGGCGCATACTCCCTGCTCGGTACACTCCTTGTTTCTGCCGCACCCCGGAAAGGGGTAGTTATAAGTGTATAAAGAGTTCACTCTCACTCTTCCGGGGGTCGATCGTTTGGCTCGGTGCAACTGTGCACCGTGGAACACTGTGAATCGAAACATCGAGCTGACCGAAACCTCAAACACTAACCCACACAGAGATACGCACGCACACACACACTCAGGCACAAAGCAGTTACCGCATGTCGGTGGCATTCGATCAATGGCGTTTCTTTCGGGGATGTTTTTTTGGTTGGTTGTGGAATGGGAATAAGATGCAGCAGAAGTAGAAAAATTACAGGATAACAAGTAATGGTCGGGCAGTCGTGTAGTGTGAAATATTATGTAGGTTTTTTCGGTTATTTTTTGTTTGCGTCAGTGCTATCTCTTTACTGGGGCATCCTCTATCACACTGTTTGATCATTCACATGCGAGGGAGATGTTTGCTGCAAATTTTGCGATACATGTTGATACAGGCCAAGGGATAGAAATTTATTATAGAAGAAATGAAATGTTTAAGAAGCGGTTGTTTATCTTACTAACATGAATATATTTTGGTGCATTTTTTAACGAAAAAAACTGTACTTTTACATCCTCACTAAAAAAAAGTGTCTTATCGATTCGTCTCCTGTATTTTCCTATAAGATCTTGAAAATTCTATCGTTTACACAAAAAAATGGACAAGAATTGTCAATTTTTCGTGGGTTTATCTTCATCCGCACTAGTAAAACGTTGTTTACACTTTCAATAATAGTATCCTATGACTCAGCTGTCAAAATTTGAAAGCTAAATCAGTCAAACTCTAACCGTGATGGTCAAAAAAGTAAAGCAACTTCGTTTAGAAGCGTGCGCGAAAAAAGAAAGACATACCAGGAAGCAGAAATCGAGTCCACTGGCTTCGCAGCGGTAAGCAATGACGCCAAAACTCAATACGATCATTTCAAGCAAATTTCGGCTGAATTTCGATATGACACCCTAGTATGAGAACCGGACCACATTCTCCAGTTGCGTCCCATCGAGAATTTCCAGGCCAATATGATGCAGAAGCTGTACTCCAAAAATTTTCTCTCAAAATTGAGGAGGAATTACTTTAAATCAAAGAGAAACATTTAAAAAATGCGTATTTGCAGCTCGCAAGATTGTACATGTATTATGCAAGAGAGCTTAAATAAGCTCAAGTTAGCTTAACACCTTTTAAAGGATGTTCATGGAAATAATAATATTCCTTTTTTTAAGCCATCAGTAAAAAGTCCATTTTTTATGCAAACGTTAGAAAAGTTGATTATCTTCATATCAAGTCCCTAGACTTGCTGCATTATAATTTTAGATATTATCCATGATGTACTAGAATAAATTAAAAATATGTCTAACCCCTAGAAGGCTCTGATGCCACAATAAATTAATATTTTTTATTGATCAAATCACCACCAGAGGCAATCTTAGCAGTTTTGCTTCAAACCCATACCAGTGTTATTTCTTCGATAATTCCTTTTAAACGCGTCCACGTGCATTGAAATACATCGGAGTCTATTTTGGAAGTAGTTTTCAATACAAAAATAACTGTGTTTTGACATATTGTGCTCTGAATTTCATTAAAATGCATATTTAAATCTCTCGGAATTTAAGGCAAGATTTGTTATCTGGTTTTTATACCGGACAGCCGAAGTAATTTGTGATTTATTGCATAGCTTTTTTTATATAGACAGTTATTGTTGGGGACTGCACTGCCCCAACGTGGGAAGAGAAGAAAATAGTGGAGGGTTGTAAGGCCTCCACCTCGCGGAGAACAACCGGTGAAAAAAGAGCTGAAGCCCACTAGCTTCAGCCTGGAGGAAGACCGATTTTCTTTCTGCCTAACACGAGGAATTGATACACTCGGAGTACCAAAACAGGACTGGTTGTGTTTATTTTTCTTTGCACGTCTGTCTGCTTCGAAAGTTCTAAACCAACAACAACTCTCTCAGCGCTGGCTCGCGCTTTTAACCGTTCGCGCATGGGAGAGAATCGTAAGAAATTCATATGTGTGGGTGTGAGAGAATAAATTCGATCGCGCACGAGAATAATGCAAAAACGTTAACGTTAAGAATTCTAGAACTTCTCTCTCTTTCTTCTTCTGCGTGTTTCACACGCGCTGCAACTGGTTCGCTGTCGGAGCAAACCGTTTGGGCGCGAAAAGTTATAATAACAAGAAAACAACGACATTTGAACCCCGTTGTATTTAAGACCGTCGTTATTTAAGTCTAGGAGAACACCGATATCCAGAATGAAGTGCCCAGACCTTAAAACAAGTTAAAAACTAAAAAGGTGTGATGTGTGTGTGTAAATTTGATGATTATGGGAGGAATTTTGAGGCTGTAGTGAACATGAATCAAATAGTCCGTAATTTGAAACATGAGCTCTAAACTTTCCGGAATATGAATCAAAATATCATTGCAGTTTTATAATATTTTGCAATGTTTCGAGTAAAATAATTAGCCATCTTTATTTTTTGCTCAAATATAGAAGGCTTGCTTTAGTAAAGTGAGTAATACATATTGTTGTTTATCAACAGCGGCTCTAACTTGACAGCTGCGTTGTGGTGAAGTAAGAGAGAGGGACAGGTCGCACAGGCGAAGTAAACACGGGTGAAATAACGATAGTAGGAATGGTTCATCCCGAAGGAGCTTCGTGTGCAACGGATAAACCTGCGCAAGTTAAGTGGAATGACCGCAATCAAGTTTGCGCGAGGTTATAACGGACACGAAGACGAAAATCGACATCTTTCTACCATCGCGCCAAGAGAAGCAAGTACAGTTAAAGTTAATTAAGGAAACTGCAGTTTCAACCTTTTACTACGCGAAAGAAAGAGCTTTGTTGCTGGACGCAACACATATGTTTGACTGATTAAAATTTAATTATTAAAAACATATTAAATGCCAAAAATGTCTTAAGTGTCCGTAATTCGAAGCCGTACGGTATCTTGAAGTTGTCTAATGTTTCTTGAATAAAACATAAACATAAAAATGGTCAATTAACGGAATGCCTGCACTTATCCGTTATCCGTGGATAGCTTGGTCCATGCAAGATTTGATTCGTGGACATGATAATTATAATACAAATATCTTAATAGACATACTGTGCCTAAGAATATATTGGACTATGTGACTGAGTAATTACTGTTCCGAAAAAATACCCAAAATTGCCAATCCAATTTTCCATTCGTGCTTTATATCGTCGCACATCATTAATGCCGCGAACAAAAGATCGCAAGTGCGAAAATGGCTTTTAAAATGACACTTTCTCAATACAATAAGCTACAGATAACCAGGAAAAATAAATAAAAAGTGTATTAATATATATTTTGTTTCTGTCTTTTCAGTTACTGTACTTTGTTTTTCAGCTATAAAGCCACGCCTATCATCTATGATAACAATCAAATAATGTGACCGAAATTTCTTAGCTAAACAACAAAGAATCAAATCGGTCTGGCAGCAAGAATATTTTCCAGATATTTTTTTTTTTACTTTCTTGCGTTCAAACGAACATTCCCCATCAACGATAAAAACATGTTTCTTTCTGACTCTACTGCAATTCTTGCCAACCAAGAAACGCACTGAATGCCATAATACATCGAATCTTATTTTATCGCGTGCTGGCACATTCCTAAGCTGTGTCCTGGACCATAAGCAAAATCATGGTGATAGAAGCATTCCGGAGTGAAGTGAGATGAGAGAAACATAACGCACATGCATACCGACCAACCTACCGAAGCATAGGGTATCGTATAATCACTGCCAGCACTAAACTAAACCCCGCACACTCACGCTGGGCGATCACCGCTGGAGTGTTATGAATTTTTGAAAGAGTGCAAGGAGATTTTTACCACCCCATGACAGCTGGATAAATTCAATTCGACATGATATGGCACTCACAGCATGTAAATGCAGATGTCATAAGCCAATTAAATGTGTTTTTCAACCACCCCTTCCCTGTCGCTTTTTTACCCAAACCCCATGAGCCCCATGTGTGTTTGTAGCGCATCCTTTCCAATTGCACCGGTACGACGGTGAAGCTGCGTGCTGTAAATATTCATAAGCTTACCATGGAAGCTGCTGGTAGTGGGATCTGAGCTTCTGCCACATATACACACGACAAACCATCCACCAGCGGTATCATGCTATGTTTTTTTCTTGAGCTTCTTTCATTTTTTTAAACCCATCTTGTCTTGTCGCTATTGACCCGCTTGGTAAAGATACGTCTCGTGGTAAGGAAGACGCGTCTTGTTGCCCGAGCCGAACGGAATGCGAAAGAACACATATCAGAACCCTGAAACCCCCACCGGAAAGACAGCTGCCGTTCGGTAAGCGCTTTTCCACGGCTGCTCGCAGAATGCACTCCTGCCAGACCGTCACCGTAAAATTGCATATCGCTGTACGAGCAGGCTAAATATTTGCGCACCAGCACTTTTGTCTGCCGCCTTCGATCCGGCCTTCTTCCCCCCTCAAAACATGGAAAATAGATTTGCGGCTTTTCGATTGAAAGCGAGTGAAGCGATATTCTAGCGCATTGGTTCCATTTTATTGACGTCGATATTGCCCGATCGGGGTTGTGCACATGCGAAAAGAAGGTAGAATATAAGACGGTGGAATGCATTTCAGCTGTGTACGCTGTTAGGAGGGAAGAGTTTTTCGTATTAATCGTCTCACGTGTGAAAAGAATTTGAGAAGAAAGTATCGGTTCCATCAAATTCTGTCTTTATAGAAAGCAAACAAGTGTTGCCGGAAGATATTATTACGATTTTTTGAAGAAATACAAGCATTTTTCAAATTGTTTTTGATTGAATTCGTGGTACAGTTGGCACCTTATACGACCCAATACTATGTCGTCCGAAGTCACCATCCTAAAGAGAAGAAGAGTGGGTTTAATGAACTACAAGTAACTGCAAGCTCAGAAAACTGTTCATTTTAGATTGAAGTTATAAAGTACTCTTTGGCGCCTGTACATCTTATTAATAACGACCCCACGAACCTATTCATAGTACGGCTTCTTCGGTTTCAAACTAACAACCCTCAACATTCCCCTTTAAACTACAGCCATCAAGCCATTTCGGCGCCGTTCACACACAAAATTCATCACAAAACTTTACAAACAACGTTATACCACCGTGTTGTTGTTCCCGCTCCCGCTACGGCTAGGCAGAAAACTTCTCAGCCATCTCTACCGTGCGGCCGGGTGATGTACCGGCGAGATGCATCAAATGTCTCCAACCAAACTTCATCGATCGTAATGAGCGGACGACTTTAATTGGTACGATAACGAGACACTGGCACACCGAGGATTGACACTTTCAAATTGGCCCGGGTTTTGTGTTCGTTTTCTTCCCCCCCCCCCCCAAGGCCACCACTGGCCTTCATGTTCATCAACCAACCGCTAAGACTCCTCCGCTCACGGATGCAGCTAGGTCAAAAGTTTACCTTGACAGTACCCATTTTCTGTCTGCGTGGCTGTTTCCGCCCGGATGAATCATTGAACGCGTCAGCATCCTTGGGACCAATATCATCCATGCGAGTGTGTGTGTGTGTGTGTGTGTTAGGGTTTGTACGTCACCATCAACACCGCTCTCCCACAGAGATCAGCCAGGCCAGCGCTACCAGTACGATTGGAAAGTTTCAGGAAAATTTTAAGTGACAGTTTGAAGAGGGGAGAAATATTAGTCCCGTGATGATTTAGCACCACACCGGTGTACGCCCGGACAACTTTCCGGGGCTCCCGGGTAGCCGATACCTGGCGCGCCGGCGTCTTCGCAAAGCAAGCCGTTCCGTCCCCATGCCTAAACGACTGTGCTATACCCTGGCTCATTCCAGCGTCGATGTGTATACGGCTGCGGTGAAACTTCGTCCCTTTAAAAACTTTGCCACACAAAAGTCCTGGCCTGGGACGGGTGTTGTATCGTGTGTCGTACGGTTTATCTCTTCGCACAACTGCCAACTTTTCCGGCTCACCGCCTTCACCCGACTGTCCGGGACGATGGAAAACGGGACGACGGATAAGCACACCTTCATCCGGTCGAAGTGGACCCATTATTATTGGCTTTGGGTAGAAGCCATCTTGCCGTTTTTTTGGATGGTGCGTTTTCGGCGGCCATTCTCTTGCGAGGGAGTTGCTTTATTGCGCTTCAACGCCAATTTTAATTGAAATGAGATGATTAACACCTTTCGGTACAAGCAGAAAAAACGGAGAACAACTTTCGTAGCGCATCGTTTGACCTTCATTTTCTTGGGTTTTTTTTATTTATTTTTGCACATTCGTTTAGTGGTGTAGAGTTAAATGCTTTACTTTTCGAACAAAAAAGCTTTTATGTTTTTTCTTTGTTTTATATAAGGTATCCGTCTCGAAATCCGATCCATTGGAACAAAAAGTTAAACAATCTCAAAATCTATATAATAGAAGTTATTTTTTTTTATATATTTCCTTTTTTTATGTATGTGACTGCTTTCTTTGTACCGAAGATTTTTACAAGTTTTTAATCCTACTTTCATTTTTGTATTTTCTTTGTAATGTTATTTTGTAGAAATTTCTCGGAGTGTTATAATATGTATTTTCTTTAGAAATATTGTTTTTTTTCTTCTACGTTTTTTGTAAACTATAATACGTATATTTGAATTTTTTACCTACAAAAAATACATATTTTCTGATTATTTTTCTACTTTCTATTTCTATTTCTAACTTCTTGTTACTTACATGTTGTACAGACTTATGTTTTTATTTTAAATTTTTATGCAATTCATGACATCTTTTACTACACTTATTAAATGATTTGAAGTCAATTGTTTTATTTGTTACTTCTTTTACTTTTTTCAATTTTTACCATGCTGATTTTTTTAAATTTTGAGTTAATTTAATGATTATATTTTACCTCTGAACACGTGTACTAGAATACAGTTAATATTTAATGACACTTGTCTATGAAAACAAAAACTGCTAATGGAAACTGCACACCAACTAACAAGCACAGCATGACACAGCGTTACCACCAATTGCAACATAACTACCTTCCAAACAGTACACCAAACAGTGCACATTATAGACACCTTTCCAAGTGCAGGTGAAAGTCAACTCCCGCGCGAACCGCTCGTAACGAACCGAACCCGGACCAAAGCTTAAATGTACATGGTCGCCTCATAATGGTGCCATGATGCACTGCTCATGTGGGAAATAAAATAAGATAATATCCTGACAGCAAATTAGGTTGATTCTGTCCCCTTTCCCGATGCTGCCCGAGCAACCTTCCCATGGGTGCCGTGCAGCGACGATACAGCTCGCACCTGTTGGTGACGCGGGCACAACACGAATCGAAATAGAAGGAGCGAGGGAACCAAAACCCCTCCCCCAAGCCGACCGTGGCGAAGAAAATGGCCGGGAAACGCCGTTTCGAGAGCGTCCCAAAGCGCTCCTAGAAATGATAACGGCTCAAGTGTGCAACGTCTGAGTTTGAGGCTGTTGGGTATGTTTGTGTTGGCTCCCAAGGAACACATTCCACACATCCCCGCGAAACGAGTCACCTAACCATAACCTAAGGTTTAACAGGACTGGCGAGTTACTTTCCATTGCCCGTTTTCCAACACTGTGTAGAAAATTGAGACTGTCATGGCGGTCGCTGCCTCGTCTTGGTGGCTTCCTTTTTCGCTCATTTTATTTTCCAGTCCAAACTTTTAGCCACCATCACCAAAACCACCGGCGCGGATGCAGGTGTGAGTTATCTTGCCGCTTGAATATTTTACTCATACCCTACGTAGATGGTTTCGGTTCAGCTTCATTGCCGCTGTAAGCCACCGACGGCTAGACAAGGCCCCTAATGGAGCCACTATTTATCTACCAGCAGTCACCACTAACTAATGATCCTTCCTGTGCGCACGGCAAATGAATCCGATCGGTCGGTTGGACGGACGGTCGGCGGAAACGTTGCTTCTTCTTAAATTGCAGCCACAGAACAACAGCAACGTACACACACAAACACACACACACACATACACACTCACCAATACTCCTACTGTCGTGCTGACGTGCAGTGCAGTGCCCCGGGTTATCTATGCAGTTACCATTGGTGCAATTCACCGCGCTCAATCCGACACCCATCCGGCTCACATTAACATTTGCCAGTTGGTGGTAAAACGATCCCTTTCTTCTTTTGCATGCATCGTTCCCGAGGAGCGGGAATGCAATAGCCGGAAGTAATCTTTTCGCAACGCTCCGATGGTGGATGCTCCCACGAGTGATTAATATTTATTGGTGGATGGTTTGAAGCGCTTTTAATTGGGTTTGTGTGTATGTTAGAACATTAACGTGCCGCATTGTGCAGCACATTGAGAATTTGAATAGTTTCCTTCGATGATTTTGGAGGAAAATTTCAACTTGATATGTTTACACAGCTGTATGTTTTGGGGGTTGCTCCTTTTGAATAGCTTAAGATGGTCAAATTTATTGAGAGACAGTAAGTATCATTTTATTCAATCATTTTGCAACAGATAATGGTTTAATTACTCAAATTTCTCGGCAACATACTTTTTTGGAGAATATTTTATACCTTGCGTTTGTACTAGAAGCTCATGAACTTTTTTTCCAGCAAGTTATTTCTTTACGATCGTAAATTGCTTGCAAAAGTAAATTAGGAAATTTGGTCCAAAAATAGTATTGGCTCCGCTACTTACCACGCATTTTAACTTGCCCATTGAGTCACGCATCTCCCATCACTTTGGAAGATGAACTGGCTTCCGCCAATTTTTAAAAAATCCTGCCCTATCCTGCACTCAAATGGTCATCTGCTTTTTGCTGATGACCAAAAAAACCTTTCATCCTATCCACTGACGCCGATTGCCTTTCCTTACAATCGGTTCTTAACTTCTTGTCATTGTGGTATTGTTCCAACTTTGTTTTCCTCTGGATCCCTATAAGTCGCGTTATTTCTTTCTCCCGCTCATCGCCTCCTTGAACGGGATTACTTTATCGATGGTTGTCCTTTCAATCGAAACTCAGTAACTCGTGATCTTGGCGTATCTGTTAACAACAAGATGTATTTCCATGATCTCATTCTGGGCTTGGTCAATTCGGCGTATAGAATGCTTGGCTTCGTATGAAGACTTTATTCTGAGTTTTCTAACCCGTCTTTTATTTGAAAACCTTGTACAGTGGCCTTGTGCGGCCAGTTTTAGAGTATGCTTGTGTGGTATGATCTCCCTCGGGAGCAACTTTCACAGCACGAATTGAGAGGGTGCCAAAACTGTTCACACGTATCGCGTCAACATTGAAAGAAAACAAAAAAGAAACATTGCAAACTTACCATCTTACCTAATTCGGGGGTTCTCCATCTTAGAAGCACGGCGGTCGCAGGCTCAAGCAGATTTTGTTGGCAGTGTACTCCTTGGTGTAATGGAGGCGCCTTTACTTCTATCCTAACAACCCTTTTACATTACTTTGACGTTTGACGTTTAACGTAAAAGTCGCATTCGCGTTTCGCTCCGTATATTTTCTTGAAAATCGCGCTGTTTATCACACTATTTTCCGGTTTCTGTATCACATTCGCATCTGAGTTCGCGCGTCCTAACCGCCATCGCTCTTATTGCTGCAACGAAAACCTGCGCCGCTCCCGTAGAATGGCCCGTATCTGCAACGCCTGCACTATGGAAATTGGGGAGGCATCTATCAGCTGCTGCCTGTGCGACTCTCCATTTCACCAGCGCTGC
>KB667789.1:969609-979796 GCA_000349065.1 Anopheles quadriannulatus | reverse complement strand
CAACGCGAAACAATTGCGACAAAATCTCGTCACAATTATCTAAATAATTTTCAATTCATTATCGTTTATGGCGGATGTAACGGCGATGCATTATTCAACCAAAGGCAGCTCAATCCTGCTGACCGCCCAAACCACTGCCGAACCCGTCCCCTGATGCTTAGTCACCCATCCACCACTGGCACGGTGACGGCTATGATTTGTAATGCAAAATTTTACTTCACTTCGCTTCTGCATCGTCGTACTGCCGTATCGCGGTTGCAACCATTAGCTCGATTTCATTCTCACTGCCAAACCTTTCAACGAACGTTACCACTTCATTATCCTCTTTTTCGCTGAGCTCATTCTATAGCCCACAAAGAGTGAAAAACCCAAAAAGAAAAACAAATAAACACACCACATACACACACACACACACTCTCACATAAAACAATATACAGCCAGTAGTTGATTAAAAATTGATGCCGGTTGCCTTAATTACCGCTAAGCAGACTTTATTAAAGCTCGACGCACCACCGCAAGTAGCAGCATTTTGCGCTACTTTTCTTTTACAGAATGCGCCAGTCTGGGTGCTGGGTTTGCCTGGTTGGTTACTACATCGTCAACCCCAGCAGGACCTTCCCACAGGCGCGCCCGTACTACATTAGCGTTTGCACCTGTGCGCGGCTGAACCACTCCTCGGAGGAGGACTGCGCTGATGCTGAGGATAATCAAACCCCACCCCAAAGGACAACCGCGCACTGCACAGCACAACTCCGCAATGTGCTGCGCTCTGCAATTGAAAGTGGTGTAGTCGTACTTAAGCATACATTATGCATAATGCAACTCGCCTCCTTGTTTTTGCCTTCCCTTTTTTTTCTTCACCATTCCTTGTTGCTTTGTTTCATCCGAATACGCTCTCACCGATTGCACCCGTTCAGGCGTTTTTAGGGTGGCGTTTTATTTATTTCCACGCCAGCGCAACAACACTCTCGACCACTCATTTGCCCCCAAACCATCAAGAACTCCAACAGGGGTTTCATTGCAGTATGTTGGTGTGCTTGAAAAGTGCACACAGGAGTGGATACGGGGATAAAGGTCTTCCTATCCCAAGAGGGAAACGGTTAATGCAGTACCATTTGTCGAACGAATAAGTTATGCTTGCGTTTGCTTGCGCTGCTATGCTGAGCTGAGTAAATAAAGCAGGCATTTAGGTTTTATATTCTAAAGCACTGCGCGGTTTCCATGCCTCATTCCGAGGAATGAACGTTGCTACGAAACGATTATTAATCCTTAAATCGATTGCGAAAAAAATATAAAAAAAGCGGCAAAGTACGGCGATAAACATCTTCAAACAAAACTAATACGGTTTCGCTGTCGGTGTAGAGGGCTAAATAAATCAATTACCACCAAAAATGCCGACTGCCAAATAAATCGTTTCCAAGCATAAACCGATCGTCGAATCCGCCGCTTTTTCCAACACAAAACCAACCCAATTTATGTTCTACGCCCAAGGCACAGTTCGCACTTCATCTGATCTCGCGAAATAACGAATGGCGGAGTTGGAAATGGAACGAATGGAACGAAATTTTACGCCGATTATATGAAAAAAAATGCAAACCCCGCTCGTATGGGGGTTTACACATGAAGCCATATGGTACAGAGAGGAGGAGTGGGAAGAGAAATAAAACAAATTCAACCTCAAAGTGAACAAACCCACTGCACGAAACTCTTCAAACTTCAACATTCCATGCACCATGCCCATAAGCCGTAATGGAGAGGGTTTGGGGAAGTTCAAATGGGAAACCTTACAAGCATGAACTACTGTTTTATGCCGTTGTTTGAACCGATTTGAGGTCGTGGTAGTACATTACATCCATCTAAACGTGAGTCACCATGTGTGTAACGCCGTGTAGGGTTAGTTATTTAATGTAGTAGAGGTATAAAAGCGAAGCTTTTAAAAGAAAAACATGTCATTTTTTGTCAATTATTCTGCAACTTTTAACTCAATTTCGAACACACTAAATGCACCAAAGTGATTTCGAAATGAACACCTGTTCCTTCTAGCATAGTCTCTTTCCGCGCCAAAGTTAATGTACCATTGTTACCGACTGACGCTGAACAACGTGTTAACCCAACCCAACCCTTACTCATGTGTTGATTTACGTAATTGAATTACCGTTAAGTTCCACCAGCCCCCTCGGCGTTAATCCTATCAATCATTCGCCCCTACTCGAAACCTTTCCACAGCCGCCGCGCAATTTTCAATGGCGTACATGGCGAAAAGCGGAAATAAAAAGCGCAATCACGCGATGGATTTCGCGATCCCACTATGAAAGCTTCCGAGCTGGAGCCGGATCAATGTAGGGGTAAGAAGTATGTATCGAAAAAAAAACACCACCCAAACATGGCTTTGCCAACTCATTTCCGAAAATATCTACTTCCTCGCCCTGGAGTAAGTGGAGACTTTTGCAACCGACCCTGCTGAAAGGCGCGCAGAAGAAACTTTTCCAATAAAATAGCGCTCGAGCAAATTGAAATGTTTTCGTAACTCGTAATTTTACGGATCGACAAATGGCGCCATCATGACAGGAGGGCCCCTGGCGCGATGGATTGTAAAGTAGGACACTCTGCTACCACACATGGTACAACTCCCGGGCAATACGGTGGAAAATCCGTCACATTGAAAAAACATTACTCCATTCAGTGGCGAACGGTGGCACTATGACGACTGATGAACTTTACAGCATTACTACCGACCGACTAATGTGTTGCTTAAAATGTATTACTTTATTTGTTGGGTAAAGCTGCGGGGGGAGAAGACCAACAACATATATCGGCGTCACCAAACGGGCCGGATCAGTGTGCGGCGTGGCTTTGGGAGTTGTAATCGGCTTGAAGAGCGAACGTTGTGTTGCATACACAATGATGGCCGAACTTTGTGCCAAATTGTAGAAGGTAATGTTTAAAAGTACAATTTTCATTAATGTTTTTTTTTTATTATTTGGACGACGTTTTCCAACATAAAGAGTTAAATGTTTGTAACGAAATATATTTAAAAAGGATTTATGAATGCTATATTTTCGCAACATAATTCTGTAAAATTTCATATTCAATTAAACTCCCGTAGATCCATAACCTCCCAACTCCCCAATTAATAAACAATTTCATAGAAAAATGCTCAAAAATAATCATTTTTTGAGTTTATTTAACATTTGCTATTTATTTTACACCTTATTTATATATTTCTTTTGTAAAAACAAATATTTGCTTGTGGGATACGATTATGGTTTGTTAAGAAATGAAAAGGATTTTGGGTTTTTGGGAAGTTTAGTTTAGAAAACCGGCATGACCTGTTTTTGTTTTTTGTTTTGATCTTTACTTTCAATGACAATGAAATGCAATATTATGTCATGATTTCGGTGTATAATGCGATTTTGCATGGAGTAAACCACTTCACAGCATTTTAACGTTGTGTCGGGGTTTCCCTCGACAGATTTATATAGATATCGATGGATACATCCATCGTGGCGGTTACGATTGAAGAACTAGATTCGTTTATTTAATGATAAAATGTCTCAGATATGTCAAATCTTGAAGTCTGTTGAAAGAAAACGTCTATTAATCGGTTAAATGAAACGGCGCGTAAGCGATACTGCGATACACACAGCTGAGCTGAACCATCGTATTACTGCTGAAACATAATTTCAACAAAATCAATTTACCATCGCCACTCGTCACTAAAATAACACCAACGGGTAAGAGCAAAATAGAACACGGTTAAAATGGTCTAAATTACATCACGAAGAGATGCCTCTGAGCTTTTGTTCCGGACAGTAGTGTGCTGTATCGTCAAGAATTGTTGAAGAGTTGAGAATAGTTTTGATAGCATTAGTTAAAGTGTCTTCCCTCAGCTTAACTAGCATGTCTGATTGGGATCGTACTTTTTTGTGGATCGTTTGCAGTGCAACGACTCAAACTTTCATACAGGACTATTGAGTGGTCTTTGGTAGACGAAAGTTAAAAACGGTATACCTCATGCAAAATAGTCAGCATATAAGTAAATCTGGGACGCTGACCGTGGCATGCGCCCATATTCTACCTATATTCTAGAACAACACCGAGAAATACAAATGCGGAGGATCCATCATTAACGTGAACACTATTTTGACAGGTATGATGAATCCGATCGATACTGGAACTGTGCTGTAAACACTTTTGATTCCTCTTCTCGTTTTAAACCGCCCATTGTGTGCCGAATGCCATAAAGCCGAGGTCTCCATTTATCTTGGCCGAACACATCTGTCACAGGACGCAGATAACATTCAGAATTATGATGTACGGGAAATCATACTCGATCCAAAGTTCCGTGAGATCAACAAAGACATAGCACTGATCAAGCTGCCTCCAATATCAGTATGTGCAACCCGTTTGTTTGTGGATCAGGAACGATCATCATATCACATGATGAGGTTGTGCTGTAAGCTAAGGTCGCTACAATATGTTTCTTTTACAAAAAAAACTCTGCTTTATGCTCTATAGAAAAATTACGGATAACTCGTGAATGATTAAAATATTCCAGCAATATGCTAAATTATTCAACGAAACACTTAAATACTAAACACTAATCTCTACTCTCCTAATTCTACCTAGATGCAAGAACTTAAACCAAAGCCTAAAGTCCAATGTTGTGGCCTATTTTCCCCTTTGTTTAGATATGTTTTGATGTAAATGTTGCCCCACAGCAAACCATTTTACATTTTCACAACATTTGATGTTAATTTTAAAATTACATTTTATTCATTTAAATATGTTTGTACTGCGTCTACTTCTGATTATTTTCCATGAATAAGATGTTGACGCATCGATTGCCGTCATAATATCAGTGTAAAGTTGTTCACCCAATGAGATACAGAGCAAAATCATTAACAGTGCCATTTTGTCCCAATTTCCCCTAAAGAGAATGATCGGCATGTTTTCAGTAATTAACTAACTTTGCGAAAGATATGTGCCTTTGGACAGCAAGGAGCTAGTGTGTGCAATGGAGATATTGGCTTCGCGATTAAGGGAAATTGGTTTGTGCGTATTATAGTGTCCTTCATCTATCGCGTGTCGCGTGTGATCAAGGGAGGGTATGATGAAAAGCTGCAGCTGTTCGATCTCACTACGTGTGCAATGAAAGCAAGTGCCTACGCCGCTGATGACTCTCAAAGGACATTCCCGTGGTTCGAGTTTGTTTGGTTCTTTGGAGCAATGTCCAATACAACTGATAAGAGGTGCACTGTTACCCTGATATTCTTTCCAAAACAACGGTTTAGGGTATGCCTGCAAGATCTCCCCAAAATAACCATTTTTAACACGCGTATTTTTCTACCCGATTCCTAAACGGCGTATACTTCTGGGTGGATAACCATCTGCGCATCTATGACATTTAAGATCTAGAAATCCCAGTTTTTGGAAACATAAGTACACTAATTGGTTCAAGTAAACTTATCAACGGCTCGTAGCTGGCTACTATTGTGTGCCAAAGTGCGATGGAACCAACCGAAATCGAACATACGCTACGGCTCACAATGTGCTCTGAGATCGTCCTCTCAACGCATGTATGATAGTGCTTCCCATGCATACCGTACGTACAGTAAAAGACGCTTTTTGTGAGGGCTGCTATTTTTCTTGTGCTATAAATTTATGAAAATCATAAATGCGTACCTGTATCTCCGTGTGGTGGACCCAGACATTCTTTTAATTTTCTCGTTTCTGATTATTAAAGCACAACCTGTGCGAGCCATGCAAAATACAGAGAAAATTGCTTTCAAAAGCACACACGCAGTAGCCAAAAATTTATCAAACACAAAAAAGGACAGGTTTGCGTTAACAGCACAGCTGGCGAAAAAGATTGCTGGTGGTTAACACAACTTTTCCTCCCCATCCAACCCTACCGATGGGGTTACAGAAATTGTCAACCGCACGTTGCAGACCTTTTGTCAACATTAGTTACAAACCGGACCGGGGCCGAAAAGTTTCTCGCCCGTTGGTGAAATGTAACAGAAGTTTTCAGCATTCGGTCGATGGTAGCAATTATACCAACCGTAGAGACAAACAGACAACAAAAACCTATCAACTTCAGGTTGTCAAAACCATGCAGAGAGTTTAAAATCATTTTATTCCATTCATTATGTTCAATTTCACAACGTATGGGTTTTCATTTTAAATTATATCTTAATAAATTTCATAAAAAAGGAAACATTTGATTCTGTCCTACAAATGGCACATCAAAACAAAAATTTTGTTACAGATCCACCCAGCTACAATTTAACGCCATGGAGAAGTTAATCATGGCTGGAAATAGTTGGCTCATGGTTTGGTTCGAATAAACTTTCTTGACATGCTGTTTGCACCACCACATCATAAACATGCACTGCGCAAAACAGGAAATCCATGCCCAACTGTAATGAGACCGTCCGGCCACAGTGCTTTCCCCTCCCTCACTACAGCACTGGTGGCCTTCCGACACATCTCCATCCATCCAAAAATCCGCCCAAAGTTTATCGTTTGATAAAAAGTGTGCGATAAATTAACGTCTCGCTTCTGACGTGGCTGCGAGTGAATTCCAAACCTATCTTGAGCGTTTGCTGTTTCTGGCAGGTACCATACCCGTCCACCATTGATCACTGAGCAAGGGGGAAATGTTTGCATCAAATCAAGAAAACCCAGACCCGGAAGCCCAGACTTGGAGGGAAGTCAATTCAAGCATCAAAATCAACAACACCAACAAAAAACACAACAGCAACAAACCGTCCAATGCATCTGTTGCAACACTTTCCCCGTTTTTCAGGCAACAACGTGCAAGAGAAATTAGTTCGGTTTGCATCTCGGCATCAGAACTTTTACTGCTAAAATGGGAAAGAAACGCTACCAACCCACCTCGTAAGCTGAAAACCTAATAGGATGTGTGTGTGTTTTTTTGGCCCCCAAAATGCTCCCAGACCGCGTGGATAACCGCACCAAAGCACTGAATCTTCCAGCACGCAGTGGACTCGAGAGAAGTGTACTGACCGTTCCGAGCTAAACGGGCTATCCGGCTGGCCCTGCCATCGATAACAATCAGTGACTTTTGAATTATTTTACCAGAAGCTCCATCCACCTTCGGAGTGGTGGGGGATAACGGCCATAAGTCTAGGGCTTACCTAGCACTCCTTCATGCTCCAGTTTTCCATAATTTTATTCCCAGAATCATACTGCAACACGAAACTCCCCAAAAACCCTGTACACTTTTGCAACCTTCCGTGGTCGAAATTCGTGGTCAGTAACTGTACACTGACCACACTGCACAACGGTTCGCCCGAACTAAGGGTAACGGTCCATCGCAGCACAGGTCCGGCAAAAGAAAATGCTGATTAGTAGGTAGCAAAGCCACACTATCCATCAAGATTAGGTACACATTGCTCGGAAGGTATGTTCAGCGCTGCTGTTGCTCCGGAATAGGTGGCTCTGGCGGTCGCGAAGGGAAATATTTTAATTAAAATGTCTCATAACGAGTTATCTCGTGCAAACCGTGTGCCGGCAAAACCAATCCGGCAAACCCGGTGAGGCAAAACTCATCCAGCAATACAGCTCCAGTTTGCGTTTGCGTTGAAATTCTTTGCCCACGGTAAACAGTTTCTAGTGTTAAATTGAGAAAATGTGTTCTTCGAAACTGTGCGCTTGGCCACGAGTTACGAAATGTTGATTTCGGGAGCTGAAAATTCGGAGCTTCCTATTTGCTTGGATGCGCAATATCAGATGTCGGTGGGATTAGGATGAAACTTGGAAGCTACTTATCGCTACGGACACCCCTTACTGATTGCCAGCTGTTTGGCAAGTGTGATTCGTTAGGTTAATTGGCCGGGCAAGCAGTTTGGCTCGTCAAACTTGAAGCCCACTCTTTTCGTCTGCCGTTCTGTGTGTGTTTGCGCGAACAATCACAGACAGTTTGGTCAAGCAAGTGCTTATGATTGCTAAGCACTCAGGTTCTGCTTGATCCTCGGAGCACGAGATTTGCAAGAGCTTTCGGACACCTTGCGCCTTACTTCCGTTGATTGATGCTCGTGGTCAAAGACTTGGCAAATAGCTCCGTCCTGGCATTTGTATCACCAATGAAGGGATGGTGTACACCCACCGTCTAGACGTCCTTTTCTTAACAACTTACCCTCAGAAATGTATTTCGGAGAATTAGCAAGTGATAAACAACCTCCGACGCTCATACACTCAACAAGTCCTCATTTATTGTTTACCGAACAGCGCGAGCAGAACTAAATTCTACACCAAAATTCCACGGAACATCTCCCGCTCCATCCATCCCATGTAGTGGCTAATGTTCGTGTACACCCCTGGCACACCGTCCCGGCCACAGCGGGGCCACCCGAAGCTGGTTATGCCGGCCAAATACCACACACCGCCCACCGCTTCCATCAGCGGCCCGCCCGAATCCCCATGGCACGTGTCCTCATCGCGAATGCCACCAGCACATATATGGCCCAACCCAACACCGACCCCACTGGGCACCTGGAACAGCTTCTTGCACCGCTCCTTGTCGAATGCGCGAAGATTGATCTGCTTCAGCTGGTACGACATACCGGTGGCTATTCGGGAGGGGGGAATCGTAAATTAAAATGCATTCCATTGTCTAGCCAGGTGTCATCTTCTCTACGCCACTGTGTACTTACACTCCTTCCCTGATTCGGTCGAACCCCAGCCTGCTGCTGTGTACTCTATTTCTGGATCATCCGACGACCCCCGCGGTAACTGGGCCGTGCCGTTGGAAACGGGCAAACATATCGGTGCGACAAAGACATTGTACTCCACGTCCGCTGCCAGTTCGATCAGCACAATATCGTTCACGTGTACGCCCGCGTTAACGCGATACTCGGGATGCTGCACAAAGCGGGCGACGTCGTAATCCTTCCGGCAGATCGGTACGTCGTAGCCTTTGACCTGCTTGCAGTCTTTGCTTCCGCGGTGGTTCATGAAATTCCATTCCGCAACGCGCACCGAGTGGCTGGAATGGCGATGTGAGATAATAATAAATCTCTGTTAGCAACGAGCGGTTTCGATTAGAATCGAAATAATCGGTGGAATTCATCATGACATTCCCTCCGTGCGAGAGAGGTATTGAACATGCACTGATAGGTGTAATTGAAAGTATGCTATGCGCAATAGATCGTTTGCCATAAGGACGTCAGGAGACCTTTTTCGAAAGCATTGATGTGTTCCTTACTTTCTTACCCATTTCTTCATACTTACATTTTCCATCCCTTGCTCTTTGCCGCGGTGAAACAGTGGGCAGCACTCAGCACAAACCGCTTGCTAACCAGTGATGCGCCACAGTTGCCGTGAATCTTACGATTGCGTGCCTGAAACCGCAGCAACGCCATCCAAGGAAATTCGCCCAGCTCCGTATCGTTGCCACCGATGATACGGACGCCAAAAGTGGACGGCCCACAGTTCGGCTCGTTCACAAACGCAGGACAGCATACGAGGGCCCCTCCATCGGGTCGTGTGCCACACTGCAGCCCCTCCAGGTGAACGGTATCGCTGTGCGCAAACAGATCCTTCCGCAGCAAGTCAAGAACGTAGCCACACTCACGCACCCGTACACAGCGTCCGGCGGTCCCGTTTGGCGTGGTGCACGGTTCGTGCTCCTGTCCATGGCACTGGTCGATGGCGATCACCAGCAAGCAAAGCAAACCACAAGCTACGTACCGCCGGCTATACATTTCGAAAACTGCACAGTGTGGTAAACGATCCGCAAGCAATGAACTGTGGAACAGCACTGAACAGCACTTTGCAGCAAGATTATGACACAGATTCGGTGACATAGTATTGATGACGGAAGCGAAAAAAACGCCCCTCTTTTGTGCATTGTATCATTGTAATGCGTGAGCCCCGTCGGTATGGGGAATCACCGAAGTTTGCAAAATACGCATTACCAAATGCAGCAGAGAGTTGTTTTTGTTCTCTCTTTTCGAGGAGAGAAACAGACGGTCCATTATACTTGAAGCCACAGATGAATTCATCTTCTTTATTTAAATTCAATAATAAAACATTTATAAGAAAAAAATCGAGTATATAGCAGCAGGCCTTGAACGCTGCGATTAATTATTGCTGTTAAGCAGAACATCAGACAACCGGATTCTTTATTATCTTTCGCCCTCACGCTTTGTTATCCATAT
>KB667789.1:944177-959648 GCA_000349065.1 Anopheles quadriannulatus | reverse complement strand
CATCTTTAGTTCTATGTTTTGTTATTTAGTTATGTGTTTTATCTTTCGTTCTCTTCTTGTTTATTTCAATAATTATTAAGTTTTAATACTGTAGTTTTTAACGTTTGTAGCTCGGTATAAATAAATTCCTTTATTTTTTTTAGTTCTTTAATTCTTCAGTTCAGAGGTCGGTCTCATGATACAGTTGTCAAGTCGAACGACTTAAAAACATGCCCGTCATGGGTTCAAACCCCAAATAAACTTTGCCGCCATACGTAGGACTGACTATCCTGCTATGGGGGTTAATCCAAAAGACACTGAATGCCAACCCCACAAGTAGTACAGGCAGATCTTGGCCGACAACGGTTGTTGAACCAAAAGAAGAAGAAGTTCTTCAGTTACTAAGTTATTATGCTCAATAATTGTTAAGGTCTCTAAACATTACTTTCTTTAATTATTTACATCTATAATTGTATTTTTCCTCGGGACTTCACATAGCACAAGTGTCATCTAACGCTAATACTATTACTAACGCCTTGATTCTATAAGACGAACAATACGAATGTCGATTCGAGTAAAATGTGATAAACGTGAAACAAAAACATATCATCACTCAACCATAACGTCGGAAATAAGCTCAACGGTCTTGCTCGAAACAACTCGACACGTCTTCCGGTGTGAACGTCCGTTGCAGCTCTTGAACTCTACCGCACACACTCCACCTACATACACTCTGCTCTTACCTTCCCCTTCCCAACCGTCAGCAACAGGGCAATACTAATACACCCAGCATTAGGGGTACGGTTGACAGTTGGTCGGTTTCCAACGGGCCACGCAGCCAATCGATACCGATCGGAGCCGATATCCGAAAAGATTTGGTTGAAAGACATTTCCGTTCTGTATTTCCTCGTCTGCCCTGCTAAATCCCTCGCCTTTGCTGGACCACGCAGGCAGAAGACAAGTGACGATTGCAAAGTGCAAAACTGAATAGCTTTTGATTTCATCCGCACGAAGACGAAGATATCTTCTCCCGGTTCCATTTTCTATAAGGAAAAATATAAAATAAATCCCTCCACTTCTTTCTCTCTCTTTCTCCATACCGGGGGCCTGTCTTTTTCCCTTCGTTTTCGAAAGACGTCTGTCAATCGGGTTGAGAAAGGATGACACCAGCCGACAGTTCGATGTGCCTCGGGGTTGCTGGCATGGTCGCACGGGGCAAAGTGTTTGAAGATGGTATTTCCTTTTGTCCTTTTTTTCACTTTTCCCTCCCTTTCAAATCGAAGGCTTTTGGAAGACGAAAGGTATGCATTCGCCCGTACACTAGCAATGCGCCCAGATACGCAGTTTCGAAACCGTGCACGCAAAATAACACCGCGTGTGATAACAGACGAGTCGTTCGTACGCTCTTTGTGATTTGGCAATACCTCCGGGCGATCCCCATTTTTATCTTTGCCTTTGCTTGATTCAATCACCATTCCCATACATCACGCTATAATCCTATCGATCAAAGGAGTCACTTCCGATTATGTGCTTTCCGGGCTCACTAACACACACACACACGCACACACACACACACACAGCGAAAGGAATGGTGCGACAATCGCAAAGACGGCATACGGAAAGTAAAGCTTACCACTTTTGATCCACCAAACCACCAAACCCGCCTGTTGAAACCGACGGGCGAAGATTTATTCCTGAGCTGATCGAAGATTTCACTCTCGGATCCTTCTCACCTCACGTGAGCCCGCTGATCGAAGCGCTCTATCCCTACTTTGGGAGTGGCTTGGATTGGTTGAATCAATTACCGAAAGGAAGGGGATGAAATTACAGGGACAACGCTTATTCGACAATTTTCTGCAGCTACGATCTGTCTGCCGGCGATCATACATCCATCTTGGCGATTAACGGTGGAAACTTTCCAGGCGATAAGGGCGAATTAGCTTTTGGTTTAGCTTCTTCGGTGGCCATGGGTCAAGATAGATGATGCTAAAGATTTCATGAAGATTGATTCGATGGGGCGATTTGGGTGTCTGAAGTGAAAAATCAGTCAGCAAGAATGGCTTGCGACCGTTTAGCTAAGAACGTTTGTGATTCAACTGTCTTAAATCGGATTTTGTTCAGCGGAAGGAGCGTGTATCTCGTCTCAAATAGAGCATATCGTTTGCTGAATTTTGTAATGAATTTTATATTGATGTTTTAGAAATCCTTAAAAATAATTAACATTTCTGCATTGGCATTATAGGAATTAATTTAAGCGCAAAATATTACCAAACCTGTATTAAATTCAATTAATGCCTAAATAAATACAACACATCCCTTTTGTCTGTACCATCATACCATACAACAATACAACCCCTACGTAACAAACGCATCAAACAACGCTTTAACGCCTCTTCGCCCAGCGGCACATCGAGCGGCACTATATGAATAAAGATGTTTCGTCTCCCGCTTTAGGGTAAGGGAGCGAAATATTGTCGATGCCAACGCACACACACATTCGTTTGTGGTTCGTTAGGTGCTGCCTGGCGGCAAACCATCGCACCGAACCCGAAGCCTGGACAAACGATGTACCGACAGCATGTAATCGGATTACTTAGTGTAATGTTCATAACCACTAAACTGATGATTCCTGTAATTGTCCACAGCAGGCACTGCGGAGCCCCAAACTGTTCGTGAGGCTTTTTTTCTTTGTTTTGTTGTAGTTGATGCTACTGCTACTTTCCCCGTTTTTTCCCATTTCCATTTTTCCCATTTTTTGCCATTCTCTTCAGTGTGTTGTGTGTTGCTTTGCATCATCGTTATTATAATGCTATTTTCCCTCGAGCGCCGCATGGATGGATTCAATCGAGTGCTCGAGTGTCCATCACGCCGGCTCCAGTAGTGCAAATAGTGCTGCCAACGTCGTTTCACTCACTCAAACACACATACAAAAAAAAACTTCTTCCATTCGGTGCACACCACCATTCGTTCGCCATTACATACGTTCGTCTGCTCGCGGCCGGACACGATGCGTCTAATTGAAATTTAAACGCGCTGTCCGACGCTGAATGGTTCGTTCCGTGCTAACGGAAGCTGGCCATTTTGAGGCCATCCGCATTCGGGGTGGGGTGGGGTTGAGAGTATCCCCGTTGCACACTCAACCCGTTCCTTTTCTTTTTTCGGAGCCATAATTATGGGAAGCATCCTATTTTCCTGCTCCACCACTTCAGGATGATGGAGGATTAGGTTTGTGAAACAGTCCGTCGGTCTGTGCGTTTTTCGAGGATGATTTTATGCACACTTTTTATGCGCTGCTTACTGGGCTCGATAGCTTCACCTCTAGTGGTAGGGACGAGAAGAGTCGCATATGCACACAAAAACAGTACATCAATTAAGCGTTTTTAATGTCCGTTACCCGCTGAACCAGTAGTATGGAGCACCGAAGTCTTTTTAGTCCGGTTCTGATTCCTCCCCTCTCTCTCTGCCTTTTGAACGACTCTCGACTACTTCTCTTTAAAAAAAAAAGTCCACTTATGCCGCTTTGCTTATTTACCCAACCGCTTACCCGAATTCTTTTAAACCGCATTCTTTTACCCCTGTCGTCACAGAACTCCCATTTTCTACAAAAAACAAAAAAAACTACTCACAAACCATCCGGATCGTTTTGCATTCAACAAAAATTAATGCACGTTCCCCGAGTGCATCTCTCTCTCTCTCTCTTCCCGAGTTTTTTTTTCGTTGCAACGTTGCATCGTCGTCTCAGGAGGATTCCAATTTTTGCGTGTGCCGCACAGCACAATCCGCCAACCGCACTTTTCGGGCGTTTCAGGCGTTCCCGTCGTGTGGTTTTGAATTGAATTTGAATACATTTTGAGCGCGGTGAAGTTTTGCGTACATTCATCTTTTATCCATTTTTCAATCTCTGCGTCCAGATGCGCGATGTGCAGCTTTGTGTTTGTTGGTACGTTTTGGGTGCATTTTTTATTTAAGTTTATCTATTGCCGGCACGCAATCTGCATTCTGGTGCACTCGAAACTCGTTTCCGAAATGCCAAAAGTTTGGGGTAGGCAAGATTTATTTATCCAGTTTGAATTTCACCGTGCAAGAGTTTCCCTAAAGCGAGCGAATTTTGGTATGTGTGTGTGTGTGTGTGTGTGTACTTCAAACAAACGCTTCAAAAGTTTATTTTATTTTTTTATCAACTCATCTCACTATTGTAAACAGCAAATTGTCTACGCGAATGCTCTCAACTAGTAGCCCCTATAATTACAATCAATATGTCCCTGCCCTTTAACAACGGCAAACAGCGCCACATTAAACGCACCATGTGCACACTGTGCGACAAAAGACTTTTCCCGCAATTGCATCGACTCCATTAATTGTTACGCCAATGTTTTCGCTCCGGGAATGTGCTTCCCGGAAGGAGCGCGATACGAACCATGCACATCGCATGCCCTCTTAAACGGAACAGTGTGCAATTGTGGTAATGACCGGTGCAGGAGCCGTCCCACGACAGCCAGCAACTCCCCCGGAAGGTATGGCGTATCCGTCAGTGTACCCACTCACCCTTCCTTCTGTTTCACTTTTGCCATGCCGGATGGACGGGAATGTTGATTCCGATCGCATCAAAGGGACCGGTACCGGATGTATCAATTATGTAGACACGTACCGGAATGTATGGCCACTGGCTCCCATATACATTCGTTTGCCGTTTGCCGCAGTGTACGTGTGCGCACCCTGTGCAGATCAGGATGTGTGGTTGGAAGCTGGACAGCGTGGTTACATGCTGCTAGGACCGGTTGCATCAAAAGGACCGTACTGCGAGAAGATAATTAAGAGAAGATTTTTGATGTTGGGGCAGGGATGCTGTTGTTCTGCGAAAAGTGGTTTGCGGAATTTGTAGTTTTGTTGCGAATGATGCAGTTCACAGAAATGCGCCACTTTCATTTGGGCGGTGCCTGTGATCATTGCACACGAGAGAGAGAGAGTCCTAAAGTATAAGAGAAGTCTGGTGGATTCTAATTCTTTGAAAAAAAACTTCCTAAGTACTACCGTTTGTTTCAGTAGTTCGATGGCTTCTCTAAATTCTGAGAAGTCAAATAGAGTGTAACGAAACGTCTAACGATCACCAATAACATACTCTAGTATGCGATTTCAAATGGCTTAGTTTTTGTTCGGAAAAAAGCAAACATTCCACAACTAACAATGTTGAAGAAAACTTAAATCACTTGCTCAAGTCGTAGTTTAAAACCTTTAACTATACAAAAAGGGACGAAACTGATGTTTTACTTTATTGGACTACGTTAAAGAGGCGGTACGTGTAAAATTTACATATAAAGTTACGTTTCGGCAGTACTTATGTCATCCTTGCTAGCAATAAGCTTCATTTATGTATTTTTTCAATGACATTGGTACCTAATGGAAGGTATGAAAGACATTTACTTAGCTCGGATATGCCATTTAATTTTCAAAACAACTCTCTTATAACTTAAAAATAGAAAAATCCCTAAGAGTAGAAAAATAAATCAATTCCAACCGTTACTCAAGCCTCCAGAAAACCATAAGAAATCCAAATTACACCTCCTGTTATGCAATCAAAGATCACTTTTCAGTCAAAATATTACATCCCAAAGAAATCAAAGATACTCAGAGACCATCAAATAAGTGATCAAAGATTATGACAAAAAAAAACAAAATAAAAAAAAAACATTATTAAAACCTTGAACATCTAATACCTTTCAAAACTAATAAAAAAAATCCTCATCCTCCTCACACAAAACGTTAGGAAGCTGCCGACATAAAACAAACGACAACATTGTACATTGTTTCTCTTTTCATGTCATTCCAATCAATGCACAAACTAATCGACACAAACAAGAAGCTTACATACTTACTACCTGCCCAAGAATCATCGTAATCCTTCACTTCAACAACGCTAAACTCTATCAAAACTGCTACTTCACTGTCCTGTCCGTCATCTCTTGGTATAGTGTGGACATAGAAAGAAGAAAAAAGTACACACCTACAAATACCGTTAATTATCAACTCTTGCCAACAACCGCTCGGCAGCGAGCGACACACAATCACGGGTCACTAAGCTGCCCTCTTCTCTTCATCCGATGGAAATCCGCACAGCTCCCTTCGCGACCACTAATTATCCGTCAATCAACGACAGTGACAGGGACGATGCAAGTGAAAGGTCAACGCCGGTGAGCCGACGTGTTAGTTGGTGGTTGAAATAAATCTGTCCTCTTCCGCCCCACTGCTCAATCACCACACTCTCTCCCCCCCCTCCCCCTCCCCCTCAAACGGCAGTGAAGAGTGAAGCTGTCCGATGGCATCACGCGTCCAATTAGCTTTATCAATCGAACCGATTTGTCGAATCGGATCGTTCCATTTGTAATCCTGTCAATAAAAGGCCACAGTACAGGGGGGGTTGAAATGTTGACCTCCCCCCAAAGGCCACCGGGTGAAGGTGCATGTAATTAGCGAAGAATTACCATTTATATGGTAACATGGTTAAGCTCGTCAAAACGGGAATAGAACCTTGTTTGCTACATTTGGTTGCGAATAAATTACAGCTAAACTGCCCAAGAATGGCGGCACTCGTAGTGGGTGTAGTGGTGAGCTTGCCTGGAAGCTTGGCTACATCAAACAGCGCTCAAAATACGCTCCATAACACATCTGCGAGGCGCTCATTACACGCACCGGCATTAAGCTCGGTCAGTCGGGGGCACACCTTTTTCCCTACCTGTCGTGATACATGTTTCTTTTAATTATGTGCCCTTTTTCTTCCAATTCCCCTCGCTAACGGGTGATTAAAGATGGGGAGGATGTGGCAGGACGAGCCGCAAATGAAGCATTAAATGAAAAGTTGCGATGCGCAAAGTGTGGACGATGCTGGGAAAAACAACTATCAATGAACGGTTCGTTTTTACGCTAATTTAAGCACTAATATAATCACACAACAAGAACACACAAAAAGAGCGGAACGGATGCGAAGAAGCATTGATGGCCCCATTTAGCCCGTATTTTGCCGGGTGCTAGCTTTTAGTTTGTGGTGATTACGTTGCTTTGCTCGCTTCTCTGCTAGGTAACGCGTATGTGTAGAGAATTTGATTCCGCATTATTACGTTGAATTTTTGGAAGTTTTGCTTCATGATGGAAGGTGAACTGGCAAATGGTGGATACGTTTGCAGGTTTATATCCTTGTCGAGGGTCGTGAATTATCCGGAGAAGGGAAGGGTGTCAGACGCTGCACCGCGGGTATCATAAAATTTTTATGACCCCTGAAGCACCGTACGGTGGTGATCGGGACGGTAAAAAGTAGTGGATGGATGTTCTGAACAGCAGTAGCCATTCACTTTGGTCATAGTACTGGACATTTGGAAAATTGATTAGAAGTATGCTTAAAGGATTTTTGTTTAAATACTAAACTTTTAAATACTACAGACTAAATTAAAAGCATTTCAACGTACTTCTGTTTTTTTTTTATTCAGAAGGAACGGCTACAGTCGTATTGCTTGTCAAAGTCTTTCTATTAATGGGGCTCTTCACGATTCTAGTCATCTTTTTGTATGGAGTTTGACAGTTGGAGGCTGAAATCATGTAAACACTCCATACAAAACCACACACAAAACTAGCCTGCAATTTTCAGTCTAGATTTTTTAGCCTCAAAGCTAGAATTAGATTCGAGTACCTGCTCGAAAAATGGCAAAACAAGGTGGTGTTTACATTTATCCCAAGGTGCATTAAATAGAGCAGGTAGTGGAATTTGGGGTGTGTATGTAGTCCAGGTGGTCTCATAGTATGTTTTTTATGACCAAATTTGAACATCACTTTTTGACAGGACGCGTGGAAACTTTTGCTCAAACAAGCTTTCTGGATGCTTGACGAATATACAGAACACTCTGAAAATCTTCATTCAGAAGCAGAAGCGATAAAAATCAGCCTTCCAAATGCATACATCTTGAGATAAGCCCACCTGTATATTATACCCATTTAGATAACTGCTCGAAAACTGCTATACAATGCAAATAGCTGACTGCCTGAAATTTCAGCCTACGAACTTAAAACGGAAAGGGCCTCATTGTTAGAAATGCACCATTTGTCAAAGTTCTTTAAATAAATAACCATATTAAACTGTACTTCTACGGATTGGAAATGAAGCTTTAGATGTTGAGTTAGCTATAGAAACCCTGTTTTTGCTAAGTAAGTAATATTTGCGTAGTAATATTTAGGTCCTTTGATATCCCGACCATATGCATCAAATAACTTTTATTGTCAGCGTTATGTTAACTTCGACTATAAACCTTTTGTATGTGCAAGATTGTGTTGAATTAATCAATAATAGTAGTTTGTAAACCTTCATTTCAGTGTTATGTGTGTAACAGTGATGTGCTTTGTAATTATTTTAAACTGATGTGCTTTGTGATTATTTTATGTCGCTCACAGCTATTCATTCTTTTCATTTTCACAAAGTTGAATCTCGAATCGCATCTTTTGATTCCTTTATATTATTTCTTAGACTACCTTACTTTGCCGACCAATTGTATGGGTCAGTGTTTTGATCTCTCCTGTACGACTCCTGTACAACTTATTGAGGAATTGAATCTTCCTGCTACACTGCAATTTCTAGCGGAATTAAATCTTTGTAGAATTGTGTATTTGCTGAATTCAATCTTTTCTGAATAAATTCTTTGCGGAATTGAATGACACTGTTAATTTCTTGCGGAATAAAACCACTATACTACTATATGACACACATACACACTATATGTGTGAAAAAACGGTGTTATTCGGACTAAGGATTTGTTACATTGGAACGATACTATTAAAAATGTTTATTTAGGAAACTTGTTTAGCATGAACAACTTAAACACAGTTGATCAAACAGATCTCAAAAACTGTTTTTTCCGTCTCATGTGAATTGACTCAACTCTTTTATACCCAACTCTATTTACCCAACATTCAAACATCTGAAATAATTGTCACTTTATTAGCAGGTTATTAAGATGTCCCTCGGCCATATCCAATATGAGAATTCAAAAGGATGCTCAAAGCTCTATTACTTCTCAGTATTTTGTGCTACAATCATAGTCGGTTTATTCCCAGGATTTCTAGGAGTATTCCTGAAGTCTCTATTCCAAGAGCTGTTCCACATTGAGCGCGATTGCAAACCCGATTGCAACTAGCCAACTAGTCAGAGCTGCCAGTTTGTCTCAAAACTGTCTAAGGGATCCTTTCCGTTTTAAGTTGGTAGGCTGAAATTTCAGCATGTCAGCTGTTTCCATTGTCAAGCAGTTTTCGAGCAATTATCTAAGTGGGTATAATATACAGGTTGTATAATATACAGGGCTTATCCCAAGGTATATGAATTTAGAAGGCTGATTTTTATCGCTTCTGCTTCTGAATAAAGATTTTAAGAGTGTTTTGTGTATTCGACCAGCCTCCAGAAATTTTGTTTGAACAAAAATGTTCACCCATGCTGTCAAAAAATGATATTCAAATTTGATTTTAAAAAACATGCTATGAGACCACCTGGACTACATACACTTTGATTCTGGATTCCATCACCAGATCTCTTTAATACACCTTGGAATAAATGTAAACACCACCTTGTTTTGCCATTTTTCGAGCAGGCACTCGAATCTAATTCTAGCTTTGAGGCTAAAAAATCTAGACTGAAAATTGCAGGCTAGTTTTGTGTGTGGTTTTGTATGGAGTGTTTACATGATTTCAGCCTCCAACTATCAAACTCCATACAAAAAACTGACTAAAATCGTGAAGGACCCCTAAATCGGTTTCGGCACAATCAAAGCGTAACCGTGTGGTAAAATATAAAACCATTTCAATGTTCAATGTTCGGACAAAATTGTTTGATGTTTTAGCAAACATATGTGGCAACCTTGCGTATTACAGCAACGCACTGTAAAGTGCCGAAAGCTTTTAACTTTTGTAAGGTTCCGTACACACCTTTACGCTTCTGTGTCTATTGCGAAACTAATACGCGTTCCTCTATTAACACTAATACTACAAATTAACACTACCTACGCTAAGTAAGGATCATTACACTTCTACCACGAAATCTTCCAGTTGAATTTGTACAGAATAAAATTAAGTTAGTCTTATCTCGCAACCTATCTCGATCACATCTCTTTCCCCGTTAATTTTAAACAAATCGAAAGAACGCGCTAAACATATTTGAATTGCAAAAAGTGGTATAAACCAACCTGGATCCAAATTGAGCGCAACTGCACATATCACATTGTATGTCAAATCGTGTCTGCAATCGCTGTTGCGCTATGATTGCCCTCAATGTGGAATGGCTTTTACCCAACGTTTGATTCCTGCAAAAACGTTATTCTCAGTTAATTCTGACGTGTCTGTGGGTGTTCCTCAAACTAAAAAACAAACCGTAGCAGAAAGCTTTTAATCCTTAATGAGGTGCTCTTAGGCTACAAGCTGAGACTAATCTTAAGTTCAAATGAGTTCAGCACACATAAAAGCCTTCTTCACCTTACACTCAAGTATCACAAAGTGGTTAAGCGCCAAAAGCACAAAAACTACCACCAATAGAAAGTGACACAGAGCAACACCGTTTTTTGCGAGATAGAAAACAAAACTAAATTAAAATAACTCTCCTCTATTCTTCTGGTTTGGTTTCAGTTCGCCCCTTACTAATGCACAAAAAAAAAACAATCAAACAAAAACCTTAGTGCACCACTTATGCCAATTCTTCCATTGCACACAGTAACTAACCCCTTTGCTGCATACTAAATAAGAAAATCTACATATTTGCTCTTCCTAAATCTGGCAAAACAAAAAATATAATGCGCCCTATACTTCGCTCTGTCCTTTCGCAGCCATCAACAGTGTCCACTGTGTCTTGAGCGAATCAAGACATTCACCGTCCTTCGTAATCAGCCACGCTGATTGGTCCAGTTTCCTCTCCCGACAGGACACCCTCCAAGGACACACGGGAGCTTGATTTATGGTTTCGGAACATACCAACAGCAAAACGTGAAGAGCATGAAACAAAAGGAAAAAGGCGAACCAAAACCTTCCACCGACCGGTTCAGCGTGTGAAAACGTCACCGACGAGCCGGATGCGGTTTTACGCTCGTCTAATTCCACGATGTTCACAGCAACACAGCGCGTTTCGGACCACAGCATCAAACACACTGTTTCGACCCATGCTTGTTGTTGTTGTTGTGTTGAGCAGCAAGCGTTGCTGGGGTGAAATTCATTAGCATTTCAGCGTGCGAGCCAACACAGACACGGTCCCGTGAAAGCTCACTTAAAAGCTTCCGATGCAAATCAAGCAAACCACCAAGCAAAGCTAATGGCAACTGAAAGCGTCACAGTTTTGCGTACTTTTGCGCAGAGATATTCACGGAGACTTGAGGCTGTTGCGTTCCGGGGCTTCTTTATTTGAATTTGAAGCGTGCCCCGCCCCGGCAACGCCCAGCCATTTCAAGCTATATCACCCGGGATGCGGCAAGATTAACTTTGATAGCCCCAAGTTGACTGCGGCGATTGAGCTAAATGATGCGTTTGTGATGGTTATAGTACAAACACAGCTGCACTAAACTTTTTTTTCTTCACCCTGCACAGCTCACCCGATGTTAGCCCCCATTTTTCCATTCCTCTTGAAATGGTATATTAGCAAGATTATCATGGCCGCACGTGAAGAAAGCCTGCTTTACGGTTCACATCAGGCTGATCGTTTTTTTAAGCAAAAAGCAAAACGAGTGCGCAAGATTTGCATACCGGGATTTACGGGAATGAAAATTTATGGTAAATGGTGTTGGCAAGCGATTTAGCGTGAAATTTCGCCATCACAAAATGAGGTTCTGGAGGATGTTTATGAGGCAATGTCTAAGGCTTTTTTTTGTTTTATTCCGCAATCGACTAGATAAAGACACAAAGGAATGTGTCAATCTTACTATAGCCACTTTATCAATACATTACCTTTTGCCAGACATTACAGAAACCGCCAGCGTAAGCGTGTGCCACGAGACAATGTAAATGAAATATTCACCTTTATTTCTTCCATCAACGACAACCAACCATTGAACATAATGTATGTTCATCAAATATTTCGGCACAATTTCGGTGCAGATGTATGCTTATGCAAACCACTCTGAATAAACTGTGCCTCGCCAATTCTTTCTGCGTGAATTAATGAGGCTGAAATGAGACGCCTACCCGTCTCCGACACGGCCTCAAATTCATTTTAATGCCTCCCACTCATTCGGCGTAATGAGAATTGATACATTCTCCGGGCAGCCTCGGCGAACCTTGCCAGGCAAAAAAAAATACATTTGCCAATCTGTACCTTTACGATCTGTAAATTCTGAATAAAAAACACAACCATTCCATTTCCAATTCCCCTTATTCGGAGGCAGTTTAATAGCGTTTGTTTACTCATTGCTTGTAGCAGCCCACCCATAGCAACGATGGCAGCAACCTCCCCTAAAAAAAGGAATGAAAAACAATCCGTCACTGAATGCCATTTCCATTCCGTTGGCATGGCAAACGCACCCGGGTCGAGGTGCGCCTTTCCCGACATGAATTTAATTTCCCCTCCCACTCGCCCCGTCACTTCCCACTTCCCCGTGGATGCACTCGATGCAACCGTGATTCATAAACAATCAACAACCGGCCGCACCCGTTACCCCCATCACCCTTCTGGCTTTGCTTTCACCTGTGCTGCGATAGAGTCATTAACGTCACGCGTCGTTAAAATAATTATAAAATTGATTTATTGTATCATTACTTTTAATACGATATTAATGCAATGAATTTCCCCCACGCGTTTGGTGCCTGGCACGTTTCCGTGCAGCGCAGGGTCCGACCGACAGACCGGTAGCAAAACAGATTTTGTGCCGTTGCACCGAACGGTTCTGCAGATGCACAACGTCTCACGCAACGGCACAATACATACGCATGAGGACAATGTGCTTGGTGAGCGAGTGAGGGCTTTTAGCAGGTCGATTGAAATCATAGCGATAGCGGCATGTATTCTAACACGTTGTGACAAATGGATAATTTGATTATAGGGGTTGGATTTGTGTAGCTGTTAGTAGAATTGATTAACAATTTCTGGTGGGATGCAATTATGATAAAACGTGTTTTTTTAAATAATAAACACAAAATGTATTTTTAAATAGCTTTTCAAGAGTAAATGACAATATTTTGTACCCAAAAATATCCTTCTCATAACCCTTCATCCTGCACTGAACGGATCCATGCACAATCGATGCTTTCAACTGGCGGTTTTTAGCGTGTGCTTTTGCCGTTAAATAAATAAACAAACCAGCCGAAGCCATTCGCCCTCGTGTCATTCCTCTTTCACACACTTTAATGTGAAGCACCATCGTACTGCCGCATATGCAGCACTACACACCAACAGAGAGCCAATCTGTCTGCCCTGCCATTCGCTTCACCGTTCCTCCTACGGGGGAATCAAGGGAGTCAAAAAAACGGGGAGGTCCGAGTTCAACCAAACTGAACGCCATTTGCCCGGGCCTACTTTGCATATATTGATCCAATCCAATTATCGAGTAGACTAACGGCTATGAAATATTTATCGATACTCGGTACGCACACCGGTCGCAGCAAGCGAGTGTTCCGGAGCGGAAGCCTAATGATGTTGCAAAATTTGCTAAAAGTCACACTAAAATGCACCTCAGCCACGGAGAGAAGGGGGAACTCCGCGTGCCCCCGACGCTCGCATTATTCACTGACGCCTAACCGACCGGAAGGGTTCATAAATCGTGATGCCAAAAGCACTAACCACAATGTCCTGTACACACACACGAGCGCGCGCGTACCTACGCCCTGTAGTGAAGGTGGAGTGAGGTGTTGTTTCGATGTTTTGCTGCTCGGTGCTGGGCCATCATCAACACACAAATGATGGCCCCGCACCGGGCACTGGTAACGCTGATCCGGCAACGTGGCTGTAGTTAAGTTCTCTTTGTGTTTTTGTGATAGCGATAAAAATCGAATCGACGATCTACGATCAGGTTGATGTGTTATGTGTGTGTGTGTGTTCATCATACGTGTTTATTAGCATCGCAATGATGATAACATCGGTGACCTTGTATTTATAACCAGAAAGTATTTTCTTTTTACTGTTACACAAATTCATTGAATTAAATACATACCAATTAGACATTTAAGTTTCAAACAATCACGCTCATATTACGCTCTACTTTTCATGCCAAATTAATAGATTAATTCAATCGAGCGTCCAATTTTATGTGATCCATTTATGTGATGCACCACCCCAACCGACCCTCCCAACACACATTACAAAACCGGGCCGGACATTTTATCGACGGTTTTGATAATCACACTGTCGAACGCACAGATTGTGCCAGTGGCCACGTTTCAGTGGCTCGCTGCTGCAAATGTCATCCCAAAGCGACTACGCAAATCACGCCCGTACACAACATTAGCGGCGACCGATTGTGCGTAACCAACCGGTGCCCCCGTAAACCACTCTCGAATGCCCATTACACACTCTCTCTCGAGAGAGACTAGTGCCCGCCCGGCCAACCCAAACCTCGGTTAGTAATTATCGGTCCACGCGTACGTGTACGTGGAGGGCTAATAATAATAAAGTGATCGGGATGCGGGCGGCACCGAAATCCGATTGAGTCGCCAAATGCACGCCACACGCTTTACAATTATGTGCAAATTTAACAGATTTTAAATGGTTATCTAGCCAACTGGGCAGTGTCACATCGATGACACCGAAGGGGATGTGTGTCTGTGTGATTTTTGAACCTCTCACCACTCTCGCCACCGGGCGTCTCCACCTGCCCACCACAGCGTACTGGGCGGCTCCATTCACTTTATCCGATCGTTCGATGCTGGGACTCTCTGGTGAGCCTATAATTTATTTTATTTAGCTTTGAATTTAAATTAGACTCATTAAGGATGTTCTGTTACACGCCTGTACGTGTCGGTGTGCAGTTTGGTGTAAATTGTGTTACACACCTTTTTTCTCACCCTCCCACCCTTTTGACCTTTTGCGTCACATCCAAGTGCTGACCACATTTTATGCACGCCTGCATACGATTACAGCACGGCTCCGTTCTGGTTAGGGGTGTTTTGCTGCATACAATATGCACTCTACACAATTAACCCATCACGATAATGTACGGTTGGCGTACAGCAAACAGCCTGCTCGTACAAAGATCAACACGATCAGATAAATAGGGCTTAAATCGATAAACGCCATCCATCTCGAAGCGCACCGAAGGGGCTTTGTAAGCATGGTTGAACGTTTTTGCGCAGTATCTACCGTTATCTCTGTCTGCTCGAATGGGGGAAGGCTTTTCAGTAAATTTGTGCATAAAATGGATAATTGATAAATTGATTAATGTCACATCGTTCGAATGCGTAAGATTTATAGCAGTTCTAACAAAAGAATGATTTTCATCCCGAGAGAGAAGAAGCAATGGAGTTTGCTGGACCTTATAATGCTAAAATAGCTTTTTT
>KB667789.1:887079-898609 GCA_000349065.1 Anopheles quadriannulatus | reverse complement strand
CCTAGAATCAGAGAAATGAGCAATCAAAATCGATTTGGCTACCCGGGTAGCCGGTTGCCTGGAATAGGGTTAAACCATTATTATTAAAAGAGACATCCACACATTTGATTAAACATTAAATAATCAATTTACAATTTTCTTCTGATAATCAGACCGATTTATCATTTTTATCACAATTAAAATTTGAATCGTAAAGGGTTAACGAATTGCATAGCTTAAGGCGTATTTTGGTAAATAATTACTAGTCAACTTTTTGTGACAATTTCGGCATTCTATAAATAACTTTATGTCACCAGTTCATGAAGATAACAAATTCTTGTGTTTTTTTTATAAAATTTAAAAGGAATACTCATTCGTCCTGGGGTCAAAATTTCATAATTAAAAGACGTCATTACAGTTGAGCCTACAATCCACCAGCTATAACAAAAATTGAACAATCTTCAAAGCATTCAAAACATTATCAGGTGAATGCTTTCACGCTCCATTTCACGCACCAGCCAAGCAAATGGTGCTAAGCGTAAGATGCAAATGAAAATACGCCAAATTCGTAACGGAATCGAGGTCATTGCCAGGCTATGTTCGACAAATAGGTGGTATGGATATGGGCACAACAACACATGCATCGGTCACGGGTCAATGGGGAGGGTGTGACCGCCATCCCAGCAGTAAGTTGATTGTATTTCCACGGAAAGCATTCGCTGAAAAGTGTAAGACATCAAAGTTAAACCTACGGTCCCGATTATGTACCTGAAAGGTAGGGCACAGGTCCCATGTACATGTGTCTGTGTGCGAATGTGACACTGGGTAAGTGTGTTACAGTTCAATGCGAGTAGCATTCAGCACACGGCGGCACCCACGAGAGCTATGCACACGGGCACACTGAACTTCAATCATACTTTCGATGATGAAAAATCTCGTCTCGCACCCCAATCCGCCCGAACACGGACGCGCTTCGTCCACACTTCAACGACACGACAAACGGGACCCCATCATAAATTGCAAAGGCTACCAACCACCAGCCAGCCCGGGAACACTGGTCTGGCTTCGCGAAAATATCAAAAAGCAGTCAGCAGTCAATATCATTTCATCTCCCCCTCCGGCTTGCACCACTTTCATCAAGCGATTGGGTGGGCGAGATGTGGGTCAATCGCATTACGATCGCACTCGGTGTACTCGGTCCGTCCGTCATGCGTGGACAGTGGTGGTAACAGGCGACGAACCAAAGCCAGCTGTTTGTGGCAATCAATATTTTCTACCAGAGTTAATACGATTCACCGGATGGGCTTCCGTTGATTGCGGCGCGTAACAAGATTACAGTGGGCTCGTGCTTCCGGACGGTTTTTGATTTTTTTTTTTTGTCGTTTTTAGTGGAGGTTGTGAGCATTTTTGGTAGGCACATCAATACCAACTGCACCCTTGGAAGCTGGACGGACGAATTAAACCATCATCGCTAATTATGGCGACAGGAGAAAGGTCACGCTGGTGGAGCGTGTGGGGCGCCAGGAAGTGCATTTGAAATACATCGATGGGAAATTTCATTTCACTGCGGTAGAACGTGACGTTGGACCGATTTTGGAATCAATTTCGCAGTGTCACTAATAGAATCAAACGGCCAGTGCCGATGATAGATAGTCAGCAGCATCAAAGGCCGAAAGCTTTCATAGATGAGATTGTTACGGACTTTACAGCTATAGTTATCTGCAATATTTATCTCATAGTATTTGAGCTGGGAAGTGATTAACATTATGATTTGTAACAAAGAAAGCAGCTAAATCCTACCTCGTTATTAATTGCTTGATCCAGTCGTTATGTCACTGTCGTAACGCTTGAAAACGTGCTCGCTTCGCTTCCTCTTAGGAATACAAACGAAATGCACTCACAGTCAAGTATCTGATGAGCTATTGATTAGATAAGGCAGCTGGGATAGTAAAACATATAAAAGACGAGTTTGAGAAACGCAGAGCGAACCATTCTTCGTGTGCACCCTGGTACGATTCAGACGCCCTTTCAAGTGATTAAGTGAAGTGAAAGTTTGAATAGTTAGTAAGTGAAATCGATTAAAAAGGTGTGTTTTTGTGATGTAATTGATCCGATTGGAGTTTGTTGAACATTAAGTCGCAACTAAGCTAAAATAGTTAATAGTTGCTCTGCTTACATAGTGCCATACATACACTACTTTAACGTGGAATGAACACGCTCAGAAGTGAACATATTAAGTGTCTTATCCAAAGAAATGGATCAAAAGTTTGTGCTTCGAACTTGGTCAGACTTTCCCTCCTCACTCTAATAAGTCTTACTCCGTTGTATATCAAACACCGAATGAATATTGAACCACTTCACTACTGGAAAGTAAACGCGTTCAAGTGTTCTTATCAAGTATTCGGGCAATGAAAGGCTTTGAACTATTGTTAATTGAACGTTAAAAAAATACAAAATATTACATATTTACAACCAAATTACCAGCTTTTGACTGGATTCTGGAAAACTATATCATCAATCATTGCATTTCAAGCAACCATTTGAATGCCTAGAGAGGTAATGAGCCTCCATCGAGGGTGTGTTCGTTTGTTTTTAGTAGAGTTGTGCGTCAAAAAACAAGACGTACTGTACGATTCATTCAATTCATCCTAAAGAACGAACGAGCTGCATTCATCTTATCTCCGTTCATTGATTCTTTATAAAAATTAATGTACAGAGTTGGTCAATAACATCCTACCCCACCCGTCGAAATAAAGAAAGTCCTAGTACGCCAGGTTGTTCATTTCCCCCATACAAATATGAACGTGAACCGTATGACCAGGACGTTGACAAAAAGAACGACCTATCCGTCGGAATAAAGAACGTCCTAGTACGCCAGGTCGTTCATTTCCTTCCTTAAAAATATGAACGTGAACCGTACTACCGGGACGTTCATGAAAAGAACGTCCTAACCGTCGAAATGAACAACGTCCTAGTACGCCAGGTCGTTCATCTCATCCAATACAAATATGAACGTTAATCGTGTGACCCGATCGTTCACAAAAAGAACGTCCTACCCGTCGAAATAAAGATTGTACTGGCCTGCCAAATAATTTTCAAGATGTGATAAAGTAATTCTTGTTATGAAATGAAATCATTTTCCATATAATCATAAACTGAAATGAACGAATGAATCGAGATTCACGTTCAGTTTATTTAAATGAAAGAACTAGTACGTTCACGTTCATGGAAATGAACCGAATTGCCCAAGCCTAGTTTTTAGTGGTCAACTTTATCTCAAAACAAAGAAAAGTTATGTGCAGCAAGCAATACATAAGCGAGACAGGTGTTGTATCAGCTGGAATTAGTGATCACTTCAACGGTCTAATGTTGCTGCCGTAAGAGTGTAGTGATGTGCGTACGCATACAGAGAGACTGAGTGAGTTAAATGTTGATCTGTGAATGAGTTACATAAGTTCGAAGCAAAGAGTCAGTTATGTAATTTATTTGGGATTAAACTCTTTGCAGAACTCACGTACAATGATTTGCAAGTTATTTGCACAGATAAATAAATAACTCTTTCGTTCGTAAAAGCCGTTTCTCGATTATCTCGATTTCACATGCAATGCAAACTAGTTGCTCACTCGCTCACTCAATTAGTAGTTCAACTTATCCACGTCTAAAATAGTTCTTTTGCGAGTTAAATATAATGTAATTCATAAGTAACGCCATCTGCCAGTCTTCAGCACTCTTAACTATTGAGGGAAAGAATTATATCGCCAGTTTATTTCACTCACTCTGAATCATGCTCTATGAGTAGTTGTTTCCAATGTTTTTTGTTTCACTTTTTTAATACAAAGGTTATCATTAGTTAACAAATAAATTAATAGTGAGGCTGTAGAAATTGTTCATTTTGCAAGAACTAAAACGAACAAGCTCGTTCATTTGAAAGAACCAAAAATGAACATGTAGTTGGCAAAGGACCTGCCATCTTGGCTGTACGACAGGCAACATTCATTTTTTGTAGCAGTACGCTAGAAAAATTAGAATATTGATGTGCCCGGATTAATTAATTCACTTAAAACAACTACACGAACTGAGCAGTTCTCGTAACATTACTTTTTTTATCAATTTCATATGCGAATGTTACATTACGGACACTCAAGGCGTTTTTGGCATTTAATATATTTTAATCAATTACATTTTAATCGGTCAAACCTCTGTACACCTTTCTTTACTAAAGCAAATCTTCTACATTTGATTTTGATTCATATTCCGGACAGTTTTGAGTTCATGTTTCAAATTACGGAGGTTTTGAATCGAATTTCCGACCGCCTTAAAATTTCCTCTATAATCTTCCAATTCACACTTGCACTACACCTTTTTAGTTTGTAGCTTATTCCAAGTTCCAAACAACCAATTCTGAGTGAAGGATTTCTCCTGCAAAATACATATTTTTATACAATTTATCACAATTTACTTCGGCTGTGCGGAATTAAAACCAAGATAAAAATAAACTTGCTCCGAACGCTGGACAGAATTAAATTCAAATATTTATTTAGGCATAGGCATCAGGGCCTACTAGGGGTCAGACACATTTTTAATCGATTCTAGCACATCATGGCAGTTATTTAAAATTAAAAAAAAATGTTATGAACTGGATATGAAGAAATTTAATAAAAACATAACGAATGTGCGGAATTTGAAGCTGTCCGTAATTTGAATCATAAAGGTTTTGAACTAATACAGGGTGTTCGAGATAAATTTGACAGTTTCTGAGGGAATAGGAAAGAAATTTTTATCAAATTTATGTTAAATATTAAAAAAAAAGTTCTACAAAGTTTAGCTTACCATGTTTGCCGCATTTTTTATTCGAAGTACCCCCCTCCGCGTCGATGGCCGCCTGCACCCGCTTCCGGAACCGCGCGCAAGCCCGGACAACCATGTCTCTGGGGATGGCCGCGAACACGGCCTTTATTCTGGCCACCAGCTCCGCTTTGGTATTGCAGGACGCCCTGTTGGTGTCCCGCTCAACTGTGCCCCACACAAAATAATCCATAGGATTATGGTCAGGGGAGCTGGGAGGCCAAACGTCGGTGCTGGTGTATCGGTCGAAATTAGCAGTGAGCTATTGGCGTGTTTTTACGGCCGTATGGCATGGTGCAAAACCCTGCTGCCAAACGTACGGCCGCCCATTGGCCACCGTATTGTTTTTACGGTGTTCAGCGAACATATCGCCGCCTTTCGAATTTCGGCATTCGTATGGCCGGCACGAACCATCATAACACACGTTACGCGCTTGTACAGTTCGGACGGGTTCCACATATTTACGGAGCTAGACATTTTTTTCACTTGTTCGCACAACTTTTAGCAATTGAATGGCATATCAACCATTTCGATACGTCAACTCAACCCTGAGATATAAACCCAAAGGCCAGGTGTCAAATTTATCTCGAACACCCTGTATATGTTAATACAGTTTACTTTACTCTTTTATTCCAGTGCGCACAACACGGCCACCAACATGGCCAACCGACTGGAAGTTGAACGTTCTTCAAACACCTCAAGCCCGAACAACTCCGATCGCTCACAATCATCCCGGTACGTGGTTCCGACTAAATACCGTACCGTTGCCGCTAGTCCGTACCGTCTCGGACTGGCTGGCGTGATTACGCTGCGTGCCTACCAGCTATCCCTGGACAATCCCGGATACGAATTTCACGTGTCGTTGGGACAGTTTAAAGACGGTCAATTCAAAGATATCACTGTTCGTGACTCTGTGGGCACTCTTTACGTGCAAATCGCTCTCGAACAGGCTACGACACACCTTACATTGGACACGATCTGTCAATGGTTCCGCATCTTTCTTAGCATCGATCCGCAATGCTCAACCGACACCAAACGGTACCTCGTGTGTACGAACACTCCGCTCGATTCGCTAATAGACATCCAGTTGAAGGAACTGGAACCAGAAAACGAGGACATCCTATCGTTTGCTTACGCACTAAGCGCGACCTGCTATCAGTTGCAACGATTCAGCGAACTTGAATCGATTCTGCAGAAAGAATCCCTGCGTACGCTGGGAAAGCTGTTGGCAACGCACATTTACAATGGCAAACAAATCACCAACGAATCCCCACTCCTCCACAATTATTCAAATTTCATAAGCGGGTGTGTAATGCCGAAGAAAGGCAATCGCAAACAGTGCTACAAATTCAAGCCCAGTTTTCTCCAGCCAGAACCACAAACGCACACGGCCAAGGTGCGCCAATCGCTGCAAACAGAGTACGCAGCACTGTGCGCAAACAGTACTAGGGCAACCACCGTCCTAACGTTGGAAAACTGTGAGCTATACATTGAGGAATCCTTTCTTAGTCTCCCCGACAAAGCTGTCACACCAAATCGTGCCTGGGAAATTGCGCACATTGCCCACATGAATGCGTTCTTCGAGCAGTTTGTGCTGCTGCACGACATGAGCAGTGTGCGAACGCTGCACAGCAAAGCACGGTGGGAACTGCAGCACGTAGCCAAGTCGTGTACGGTAGGGCAGCACCGTACGATACGGAAGGAGCTTGAGTGGGCCCTGCTGCGGTCCCCTGTTGGATCGGGTTGTATTCATACGCTCATCACTCGGAAAGTGATCGACAACAACCAGCTGAAGCACGGCACGGAACGATTCCTCCGCACGGTGAGGGAGCGCCATCCGTACATTGTTATCGATGAGGAACGGTTGAAAAGCTCCCGGCTTTACAAGGATGTCACTAGCACCGAGTCGGATGCAATTATTTACTACCGCGATACCAGTAGTCTGCTGTTTCGGGCCACGATCGTGGCACAGACGCTAGCGATCGTACCTTCCTGTGAAGCCATATTCATCGATAACATCAGCCCAAAGATCATGCAGCAGCTGGCCGTGCTGCTGCCACACGTGGCGGAGGTGTACAGTGCTTCGCTGGTGGTGCTAACGATTGTAGGCAAACTGCAACTCTCTACGCTGCAGGATATTGCGGCCCTAATGGCAACCCACTCGAACGATGCTTCCCGCGCGGCACACACTACCGTGAAAGTGATTTTGATCGAGGATCTACCGGTATTGAGCGATAGCTTTCTGTCGGTAAGTGATCTAACGGCCAGCTGCAGCAAGGAGCTACTCGAACAGCATGCAACGGTGACCTTGTACGGGACTCGCACATCCCTGGACGCAGTAGTGCCGTTCGAATGGGAATCCCAATACGAGAGCGATCATTTGGAGTATCTGCAGGACGTGCTGGACTTGATTGCGGACGAGCGGGAGATCCCCAACCGGCACAAACAAGCGTACGAAACCATCAAACCGTGGTACATTGAGCGTACTATTGATGCGTATCAACCAGGAGCGACAGCTTGGGAATATCTTGCCCCAAACGCTTACACCATGCACGATGACTACTACTCGATGCAGTACTATCCCTTTGACGCATTGCCCCGATTGGATCGGCAGTCAGCGTGGAGGGAACGGTTTGCCACCGCCCTGTCCACAGCCGCTCCATCTGCCAGTGCGCACGAGATGCTTTACACTGACCGAGGATGCATCGCTTTTGCGACCGAATCGGGCGAAGGAAACACGTCGCACTTGACCTGGCTTGCCGGCCAGTTGCAGGCACGCGATCCGTCCCTGTACATCGTTCGTTTGGACGTGTCAGAAGTGGCTGAACCGATTGAGAAGTTAGAATTGCGTCAATGTTTGAGGTCGTACAAGATGAATACAGCCGTAGTGCGGATGCTTTATGGCTTGGTCAGCTTTGCTGAACGTTGGCACGATCACGATCGCTGGGCACAATACTTAGGCTTCAGTGAAAAGCGAGGTCAGGCAGAGCTGGACCGGAATAAATGCTACAGCTGGGCAATTCCCTCAGAGCAAATGGTTCGGTTGCGACTGTTTCGGGAAAAGTTCAACCGCAAGCAGCTCGTGCTGCTGCTGGACGATGTCGGAGTGCTTAAACCAGACAGCAGACAGTATGTGATGAAGTTCTGCACACTATTGTTCCATTACGAAGCAGTACGAAGCATATATCTTTCCATCACAACACACTGTGCGGATGAATTTTTTATAGATTATAGAAATAGATTCGAGTATAAAACACTTCGGCCCTTTTCACAGCTGGACCGAATGCTGCTCCTGCACAGCGTGCTGCTGAGCCGCTTCGAGGCCTACCGGCAGTGCGACCGAAGGTACCAGATACAGCTGGTGCCCTTTCTGCAGTGCATCATTCAGCAGTCCTGTCAGCCTTGCTGGGATGTTCCGCTCCTGCAGCGCATGGCGGTGGAGCTGTATCTGCCCGCCATCGAGCGCTGTGTAGATTTCACCTCTAAGCGGGTGCTGAGCGACATAAAGCTGCAGCTGCCGACTGCCAACCCGTACCAGCTGATCAAGACGTACATGGAGGGCAAGCTGCACCCCGCCATCGCCACCTGCTCCACTGACGGACCAGCGATCGTTACGGCTGGCAGCCCTCACCGCATCCACGCCCTCCTAGCCATCTACAGCTTGGAACTGCTCTACCACGACCAACTACTGTCGGCAGAAGAGCGCTCACAAGCGGAGCACCTGCTGCTCGAGTTTGTTGATCGCTTGCGGAGTGTTGAAATCATTAGCGGAGTGATAGGCAATGTGCCACGCTTTTGCAACCAAACCACGCTACAGTACTTTGCCGCTGCCTGGTTGTTCGAAAATCGAGCCCGCTTGTCCACCAAGCGGCTTGCCTCGTTCCGATTCCGAACCTTTTGGCGGACAAGTTGTGCCACGCTGCGCCTGCTGTTCGATTTGGCCGCATGCGCTGATCGTGACGGTATGGAGCTTCACCGCGCCATCTGTCACTTGTCGTATGTGAGATCTTTGGATGGGCTGACAATGCCAATGGCAAAGAGGCTGTGCGCAACGACGAAGGATACCGTTGGTCGTACCGCGCTGCATTTGCTGATGGCAGTACATAATGATAACGATTTCCATTGCGCTAATGCAGCTAACGTGTACGATGTTTTGCTGTCAAACATGCCCGCCGAATTGATTGACGCACAGGACGACTTGTTCAATTGGAGCGCTATTGATTATGCTTTTTCCACCGACAAGTGGCTCAGTATCCGTAGCCTCTTATGGCACGGGGCAAAGGCTAATGTTGATGTTTGGGTGCAGCAGTTGCGCACGCTGGATTTGAAACGTTTGTTTTACAAAGTGTGTCAACTCGATCGATACACACATACCGACAACTGTTTTGATACTGTTTCGACACGACGGTTCACCGACGAAGTCTGTTGCCGCATAGCAAGATACTTGCACTACGAAAAACAGCTCTACCACACTACCAAGGTGAAGGAGCTAGACGATCTGACCGCGTTGGAATATTGCGCAAAGAACGATATGTACGGCTTGTTTCACCATCTGGTTGCGGTTCAGCAGTGTGAATCAGTGTCGTTCAGTGGCTCACATGAAGTAAACGTGCTATGCTACTTAGGAAAGGAGCTGTTTGAGCTAGCTCGCAAACACGAAGCCCACAGGATACTAACCTATCTGATGTCTTCAGTGGAGATATCTTCAGAAGAGCTGCAGAGCATTAATGACGTCACGATGCTCACATTTGCGATCGAGCTCAACAGTATGGAGGTGTTTGATCGCTTGTACCGACAACTGTGTACCAATTATCTGCAGCATGTAAAAATAACCGAGCGTGTCATCCAGTACCCTGATAGCCGGACCGGCAGTACCTGTACTGAACTGCGTATAGATCATACACATTCGATCACTAATGAAATTGCCGAAATGCTTGCTGAAGCATTGTATGGAGCCAAGTTTCACTTCCTTAAGCATATCGTAAAAATTATGCCTAGTACAATAACACGCCAACTGCTTTCGGCCACCATATCCGAGCTAAAACGGAAGCTACGTCATCTTCCCGTCGAGGCAGCACCGTTGTTCGACTATCTGCTCGATCTTACAAACGATTTACATGGTACCGATTTCTTGGGTTGTAATTTACTCCACGAGGCGGTAGAGACTGGCTGCTTCGTCCTGATAGATTGTTTTCTTTCTCGGAAGATCGATCCACTACATACTTGTTCCAAAGGATGGACCGTGTTTCACCACGTTGCTTCGGCGGTGCAAGATTGCCGTACGATCGAAGTGATGCAGCATTTGCAACTAGCTGGCTGCTCGTTAATGGAAGGCAATCTTCCCCATGTGAAGGGGGACAGTGTATTCGATGTAGCAATTTTGCACAGTAGGTTCACACTAGCTAGAATGCTGATGCACACGAAGTGTACCAGCTCGTCCACGCACGAGCGTGTGTCAGAGATGCTTCGTATAGTTGAGGCGATTCAGATTGACGGGTTGTCTGATTTTGTTATTGAGAATGTGTTAAAATTCTTCAAATTCTTACAAAACAATACGGATGCAGATTGGGGCGAAGTTTATGCGGCTGTTTGGCAACGTTTACCGGTTGTTTGAGAAGGATTAGAACTTTGAGGGGATTGTAAAAGAAAAAAAATCCAGTTACGATAAATAAAGGTAGATAAAAGTGTTTAAAACTTACAACTGAGCTTAAAACTGAGACCACGTGATGTACTGTTGATGTCTAGATTGCTGCAGGACGACACAAAAATATCCAGGACCCTATGGGAAGCAGTCTTATTTCAAATGCCCAATCATCTGCGCCTAACCTATTTGCCCTTCTATTGCCGGAGGAAATGCTACAGAATTCTCTTTTATTGTAGCACGCAAACGTGAACTATTTTCGTGATAAATTTTCATTGGCAATGTCACGGCCAGTACACCGTCGAAGACTCCGAACAGAATCGACTACTGCGAGCTGTCGAGAACCTCAAAGCGCTGCGACTCATTGTTCAGCAGTACCTATGCGAAATGACGGTGGAAAGGAGACACACAATGGAAAGCGCTTTTTCCTTGACGAACCTGGTGGCACCGGTAAGTTGTTTCTGCTCGAAACTATTCTTGCGTACACGCAGCGCCAATCGAAAACTACAATCGCTGTGGCAAATCGAGTGATTGTTAACATATAAAAAATTTAGAACGTTAAAAGACATAAAAAAATTGTATATTTTAAACATTACTGTTACTTTTAATTTTAAGCTATTGTTGCGAACGCGACTCTTTTAATTTTATAAATTTCATTTAATTCAATTTCTCTTTACGAGCGATCGCCACAACGATCACATTTTCAAACTTAACGGTCAGTTACGAATTTAAGGTAGAAAGAAACGTTAAGAAAGATAAGGATAGATTTCGTAATATCAACATACGTCGCAAGCCGTCTTTTTGTATTTGCTCAAAATAATAAAACAGTAGACAGGAAACGCTGTACGAACATGTGTATCATAAATAAGTTCAGATTTCACCAACGAATGCAGCAGAACAAACTTGCAACAGTATAACACAGAATAATCAACAGTTCAGACTTACTTACTTACTTATTCGGCGCTACAACCGCTTTGCGGTCTTGGCCTGCCTCAAGAGAGTCCGAAACCGCTCACCGTCTCGTGCCTTCGTCTGCCAGTCCGTTATCCCGGCCTTAATGGACGT
>KB667789.1:837102-847514 GCA_000349065.1 Anopheles quadriannulatus | reverse complement strand
GGCAATCAAAGTCATCAAGCTCGAGCCGGGCGATGACATCCAGATCATCCAGCAGGAGATACTGATGATGCGCGACTGCCGCCACTCGAACATCATCTCCTACTATGGCTCGTACATGCGCCACGACAAGCTCTGGATCTGCATGGAGTACTGTGGCGGGGGCAGCCTGCAGGACATCTACCAGGTGACGGGGCCGCTGACCGAGCTGCAGATCGCGTACATGTGCCGGGAGACGCTGCGCGGCCTCTCCTACCTGCACTCGATGGGCAAGATCCACCGGGACATCAAGGGCGCCAACATACTGCTGACCGAGCGGGGCGACGTGAAGCTGGCCGACTTTGGCGTGAGCGCCCAGATCACGGCCACCATCAACAAGCGGCGAAGCTTCATCGGTAAGAAGCCCGGAACTTTCCGGTAATCCTACGAACAAGCCCCGTTCCGTTTCGCCGATCGAGAGATCGAAAGTGGTGCAATCGATCGAAACACTCCCCGTACCCCCCGGTGCTTGTGGGCGCTTGTGGGGAGTCGTCGTTTCGCACAAGTACACTTTTCACTTTCGCTGCGATTGTAGGTCTTTGCGTGAGGGTTTTTGTTGGTGTTTTTTTTTTGTTGCTTTTGTACTCTAAGGAGTTGCTACGGGTTGCATTGCGTTTTCGCACGCAGCTGACCATGGCCTGTGTGCCTGCTTGGATAACACACAAACACACACGACCGGGATATTGGTTTGCAATCTGCCCTAACTAGGGCCCTTGCCGAATTCCGGTCGGGCGTTTGTTGAGCTTGTACGGAAAACTAATCCTGGCCCATTCGCTTGAGGGTGGGTTTTAATTATCGTTATGTGGCTGTATTTATGTTCATTTCATTTCCGGAACCGCCATTGCCGTTGTGTGGCTGTTCCGGTGTGTCTTCCGCCAATGGAGGTTGTGTTACGGTAATGGCCACTTGATAGCAAGCTCATTTATCAATTAACAGAGACTGTAAAACGAGTAATAGCGGGAGTGTATAGAACATTATTCTAGCTACACTTTCAACCGACCAATTTTCTATCCTTTAAATCCTTTTTTCGGCATAGTTATTAGGATCTTTTTGCTAGCAACAAATGTCCCATTTTGTATTGCCTGATGCCACCCATAAATGCATTCGTCACTTTATTTTGGCTGACACGGTTACCATTGGGCTCGCTCAAGGCAAAAAGGTGATACGCGAGGCGTGACGGATGTGATGCGATCTTTAGCACGATGGATGGATCGCGTGTGTGTGTGCGTCTAGTCTGAGCGTGAGCAAACGAGCAAGAGAGGTGTTGAAACGATTTTTAATCGAATTGACACACTCATTTACCCTCCTCGTCTGCTGTATGGAGGGCAAAGCGATGTGCTTCGGCGGACCAGATCATAGAGGGGGCAGGGGATAGAGGGTGACAGAAGAAACAAAACGGAGAATTGTTCCCAAAATGTGGTCAGGTTGACATTATTTTAATGTATTTCAAATCTATACTTATATTAAGTGCGCCAGTACGCCACTAATGACAGGACGGCTAATGTACTGTATGGGAGGCTTTGGTACCGCATTAGCGATACACAGAATTAGCATGGACTAGGCAAATATAGCAGATGCCTTTTGTTTTGCTTTGCTGCTGCGGCGCATGATAAGATAACGATTCGAGAGCGCACCCTCTCGTCTTTGAATGGAGGGGGAGCAAGCTAGAAGCCTTGCTACTGCGGAATATGTCCTCCCATGTATCAACTGATTACGCAAAATGGAATGATTTTTTAACGACGATCGTTTGAGAATTGTGTAAAATTTAAATAAAATGTATTTTTATTTTAATTTATTAATATTAATTACCCCTTAAATGCTGTTGCGCCATTTTAATGCATTTCTTTCTCCTTCCCGCAACAGGTACACCCTATTGGATGGCGCCGGAAGTGGCGGCGGTCGAACGGAAAGGTGGTTACAATCATCTGTGCGATATCTGGGCCTGCGGTATCACTGCAATCGGTAAGAGAGAAAAAACAATACAAAAAAAAAACTCCCCCAAAAACCTTTTCTAACAAAACTCCAAACCCACTTTCTAGAACTGGCCGAACTGCAGCCCCCGATGTTCGATCTGCACCCGATGCGGGCACTCTTCCTGATGTCGAAGAGCGGCTTCAAGCCACCGACGCTGAAGGAAAAGGACCGTTGGAGCACCAACTTTCACTCCTTTCTCAAGGTGGCCCTCACGAAGAACCCGAAAAAGCGACCGACGGCGGAGCGGTTGCTGCAGCACGCCTTCTTCCAGTCGGACATGTCGATCCGGTTGCCGCAGGAGCTGCTGCAGAAGTATCACAGCCCGCACGCGAGCTACTACTACCAGGAGTCGGAGGAGGAAGGAGTAAATATTGACCACCAGAATGGGTAGCAAAGCGGCTTGCCGTGGGGACAACGAACTAATGGGAAACCTTTTCTCCGTCATTTTAGGCCATCGCAAATGGACCACAGAGAATTACGAGTCGAATGCATTCCTCCAATTCTGTTTATCATTGTAGTAAGTGCCAATTTTGTGGTGCAAAAGTGTTATTCTTAGTTGCATAACACTGTTTCCTGCCTTTATTTTTTAGAACCATTGGAAAATGAGCGTTCATCTAGTCCAGAAACACTACCGAGTGATATGTAAGTATCGTCGGATCGTGCACGACGTTCCAGACTGCATTTCGTAGGGATGCGCAGACATAACTGAAGGGCTTTCTCAATAAGCGATGCCTGTTAGTTAGAAGCGCGATGTTGGAGCAACCGCACTGCGTGTAATCCAATACAATTTCTCCTCAACTGTGTCCGCTTACCGTTTTGTAGTAGTAATGGTATTGATTGCCCGCTTCGTGCCATCCTACGTGTCACGCTCCTTCAGTTTTTTTATGCCGAAATGCAAGGCAGACTGTTTTTCAACTTAAAACAAACAAAACCCCAAAGGAAAAACCTAACTCCTCTTACCTGCGGAATGCGCTGCAAAAGCTACGTTTCATTACTTTTTTTTTTTCGTTGTTAATGCCAGTCTAATACAGCACCACCATAATACTACAGACCCACAAGACCACCACATACACACACATATGCAATAGGATGTTCACTATTCACGCGGCCACCAAAACATTGCCCATAGGACAGCGCAAACACACACACACATGGACACACATACTGACACACGTACGGTTCTCGAAACACAAAACTGACCCTTTTCGTTTACCCATTGGTGTAACATCGTTCCGTTGCGCCTCTAACTCAAACTCCAAACATGGATTTTAAAGTAACCCACATTCACGCCAGCTCACGAATAACGAATTCCCAAAACACCATTAATTTGTGGACAGTGTTTGTTTGTGTGTTTTGTGTCTGCGTCTAAACTTCGTTCCATGTGACACAGTACCACGTTCCCCAGTTCCGGTTTCCGGTTGCAGTACAGTAGGTTTAAACAGGTCGTTTTGTTGCATCTTAAACTGCGCTCAACGAAAAGCTTTTCTATTGCTCTCTAGCATCAAACGGTGTGTTGTAATCATCAATGCTTTTTCGCGTATTATTAGCTTACGGTTGTACCGCAATTTACGTTACCTCTTGCCCCGTCGTACGATGTGAAAACGGCCTTCACACAGTCCTTCCACGTGTATGTGTGTATATTTTTTTCTAAAGAAAGATTTTCCACGTGCTCTATCACTTCTAAAGATCTAAATACCACGCTCCCTCACGCGCTCTTCTATAACCGTTCTGTACTCCGTTTTCTCTATTTAAACTATTCCATTCCACAAACAAACAACTGGTGCCATATCTGTCTTGTGTTTTTTCTTTTTTCTAGGAGTCTATTGCATTATATAGACGAGGAGTTGAAGATAAGGTAACAGACGCAACCGCATCGCCACATTGTTCCATTGTTTCATTCCCACAAAACACACACACACATACACATCTCGTGCTCGCTCCTAGCAAGGCAACGCGCTTTGTTTCATACAATTCCTTTCGAAAGTAATGTCAATCCATATTGTACTTTGCATATATTTCACAATATTTATTCGATATTCACATTGTATTTACTTCATTAAGAGCAATGCCCCCAAGCCATCCCAAGCATTCATTTTTAGCGTTTTCATGCATTTTGCTTCAACATACTTCAGTGGAAAATGGTCTCGTGTGTGTGTGCCTAGATTTTATTTTGTATTTTTACTGGGAAAACCGAAATTACTATCTTGCGTATTTTTTTATAATTCCTTAATTTGTATGTTTTATCGTCACGCGGTACGCTTACGTTCGTGCGCGCTTAAATCTTGCTTCCAGTCTTCCAAAACACATACACACCACAAGCACACAAACACACATGTAAGAATTCAGCTTCACACAATCTCTGTTCCACTGTTTTTTACCCATCCTCAAAAGCCTCATGTACACCACCCGTTCACGGACACCTAGAATGTAAGGCATCGTGTTTCGTATATCCCACCGATAGCATCTTGTTGTGTGCAAATGAAACCAAACACACTCTCACGAATGGGCCACAAAGTGCCGACAGATTTCCCAACACACACACACTAAACTGATCCCCAAAACAACCGAAACCAACCATGGCATGTTCTCACATTGTACCGAATTCCTGCAAGTTTTTGATGTAGCTTCTCGTATGTTGGTGAAAGCTAATCCTTCCATAAGTAATCGATTTGCTAACACACTTTGTGGGACTCAAGTGCGGGGAGTTCTGCCTTAACAAAACGGTAGCTTATGCGCTTATCAAACTAAAATTTATTTAAAAAAATAGTAAAAGCAATAACTAATCAATAGTTAATCATGTATCTGACAGTGTAACTAGCGCTGCAGCGCTCTATACTACTAATCGGTGATGCTTTGCTAAAAAAACGTATAGCTTTCAGGGCAATTTGCTTTTTAGTTGGTGTGTTTTGTTTCAAAATTTACTTTCCTTTTTTTCCTTTTGTATTTTCCAAACTGTTCATGTATGTTGCAAAGCGTGCGTGCATTTACTCCCCTTGTTATTCGAACGGTGTGGTCATCCATGTTTTAGAATACACATACCACTCTATTCAAACCCCTTTTTGGCAATTTATGTTGAAAATTAAACAATCGTAATTTGTTGCCTTAGGATGCCAAAGAATTCCCCGTTTTGTAGGTTAAAATATGGCAACGGAATAATATTTCCCCTTTCTTTAAAATTATCTTTCAACCTGTCAACAATTTACCATACACCCCACAAAAGGCGTACACTACCCCTGCACGATAACTCACTGCTGGCGTGTGCGAACGATGATCTAAGCTCCGGCAGCAACGGGCAACAGCAGCAGCAGCATCGTACCGGCAATGGGTCCGGTGGTGGTGGGGCTGGGTCCACCAATCATCATCACCACCACCACCACCATAATTTGCTGGACGACGAGGACAGTCTGATTGCGTCGAACAGCAGCTACATTACGGCCAGTTTGGCGACAGCGTCCGAGTATGACAATAATGGGCGAGACGATTCGACGCTCAGCTACGATGCGATGGATCAGCTGACCGCGAAACTGGAGCAGCTGAATGCGGTAGGCTTCCATTAGGGGAGAATGGATTAGAGGGAAGGATTTTTAAACATTTTTATGCTTTTGTTTTAGCAAAATGGAGCAACGACGATGGGTGATTCGCAAGAGCATGAGGGCGGTAGCAAGCGACACTCGATGGATCAGCTGAACGAGCTGTTCAAGGGAATCGACAAGTCTTCCAGGCAGCGTAGTTTAAGCGATGGAGATGGTAACAGTGAAGGAGGTAAGGGAAGGTGTTGCATTCATGCCTTTGCAGTAGTGGTGGGAGCTGAGAATCGAATCTAACCGTTTCCGATTCCGGAATCGATTCCGGAGCCGATTTCGGAGTTGACTCCGAAGCCGATTCCGAAGCCGATTCCGGAATTGGAATCGGCTCCGGAATCAGTATCGACTTGGGAATCGCAATTTGCTCCTGTAACGGAATCAGGATTGACTACAGAAATGAAATTAACTCTGGAATGAGAAATCAGTCCGGGAATCTCCATAAGAATGGATCGTTTACAAGTAAATTTTATTTTTTTGCGGATATCAATACTTTGCATCATTGGACCCAAACGCCTATTCCTATGGATATGTCGGAACCGATTCCGTTTCGAAGCTTATTAGAGTCCATTCCGATGCCGGAGCCGATGTTGATTCCGGAGTCAATTCCGGAACCGAATCCGATTCTGGAGTCGATTTCGTAATCATTTCCGGAGTCGATTCCAGAAAACTTTGGAGCTAGCCGGAATCGATTCCGACGAAATCTTTATTTTTCCCATCACTACTTTGCAGTCATACTAAATTCGGCATTTGTCCCCTTTTCCTCCCGCATTCCAGCATCCGAATCGCAACCGGACCTGCTCAACAATACACCGCCCATTCCGCCGAAGCGCAGCCATCGTAGCCGGCGCCACACGCCACCCCGACCCGTATCGAACGGACTGCCACCAACGCCGAAGGTGCACATGGGTGCCTGCTTCTCGAAGGTGTTTAACGACTGTCCGCTGCACATCAACTGTACCGCGTCCTGGATCCATCCGGAGACGCGCGACCAGCATCTGCTGATCGGTGCGGAGGAGGGCATCTTCAACCTCAACCTGAACGAGCTGCACGATGCCGCGATCGAGCAGCTGTACCCGCGCCGCACCGTCTGGCTGTACGTAATAAAGGACATCCTGATGTCGCTGTCCGGCAAGACGGCGCAGCTGTACCGGCACGATCTGCTGGCGCTACATTCCAAGCAGACGCACCGCTTCTCGATGCACATGAAGAAGATACCGGAGAAGCTGGTGCCGCGCAAGTTCGCCCTCACGACGAAGGTCCCCGACACGAAGGGCTGCATGCAGTGCTGCGTGACGCGCAATCCGTACAACGGATACAAGTACCTGTGCGGTTCGATGGCGACCGGGATCTTCCTGATGCAATGGTAGGGATGATCATGAAAAAAAAACTGCTGTAAGCTCTGTACTGAAATGTCTCCCTCCTTGTAGGTACGATCCGTTGAACAAGTTCATGCTGCTGAAGCAGTGCGAGTGGCCATCCGGCAACATCCAGTATTACGGTGCAAACTCGAACGTGTTCGAAATGATCATCACACCCGAGCTCGAGTACCCGATCGTGTGTGTGAACGTGCGGAAAGGGCCGAACGATACGCTCAAGCTGGATTTGATCAATACCAATAGCAGTAAGTCGCGTAGTAGGAAGAAGCACCAATAACATATGATTCTCCATGCTTTCATGCCCCATCGTTTCTTTCTGTTTTTTTTTATAGCTCCCACCTGGTTCAATACGACGGTGGAGGAAATGGACGGTATGGCAACGGTCATCAATCGGCGCGATACACTTCGACCAATAAAAGTGCATCAGGTAAGGAAGGTGTTGACTGGTACTGGGAACTCAATTGGAACAGTAATTGTACTGCAACAACTCGTTACAGATTGAAAAGGATGCGATACTGGTGTGTTACGATCGGTTCGTACAAATCGTCGACATTCAGGGTTTCCCAAAGCAGAGCCGCAAGCTCATATCGCGCGTGGAATTTAGTTTTGTAATCGAAAGTATAGGTAAGCTTTTGTTCCTTCCAATAAGGCGTCATCCATCAATTACGTAACGCAAAAATTGCTAATTTGGACCCCCTCCCTCCCTCTAGTGTAACAAACTGTAACGTTGAAAGAGACCTCCCCTCAAAAATTAATTATAAAGATTAATGAATCTCGAAAGATTATCGTATCTCTAGGAGAGATTTATAAATCTCTAAAAAAAAAAACATAAAGCTTGAGCTTTTTATTATTCTTCTTCTTGGCGTAATAACCTACGTGTTCATGCTAGCCTATACAGACTATCGAGACTTCTTGGAAAGTTCCACGCAGCCTGATGGTTTGTTTTGCTACGGGGAGACGGTCTGGCCTTGGCCTCATGGCCTGAACAAACAACGGGCAAGTTTTAAATGGGATTGGACCAATTCAATATTTTGGAAATCATACATCTCTAAAGATACATGATCCATGGTGATGTATGAATTTGAATGAACTTATGAAGCCTATAGATTCATGAATATTTAGAGATTCATGAATATTTGAAGATTCGTTTACATTTAGATATTCGTGATTCTTTGAAGATGCGACTCGTGATTCAAATTACTGATCACTGAACATTCATATGAATGAATCTCAACGAAAGATTCATATGAAACGCAACACTAATTAGAAGCGTATTACAGGGTCAACATCAACAAATTGATTAATCTATTTAGTTTGAAAGGAATTGGATTGGTAATGCACACGTTTCCAGCGTTATAGTTAATCTTGTGCCATTTGCTTCGAATCGCGTGTCGTCACCTGCGAAACGCATACCACTATCATCAAATGCGTGCCTTTACAATCGAATGCGTGCGCCACTGCGGTCGTCGCAGTAACGAAATGCAACGTTACTGTTACGATCCTTTGGTAAGTTTGTCCATCCGTCCGTCCGAGGTAACCAAATTCCGTCGCGGGTTGTATCTTCGTATAAACCGGCCCCTACCAATGAAGTATTTTTCGGTATTACCAATGAAGTACATAAGAAGTAACGAAATCCTTTTTATGCCGGCATAACCGCGACGATTGTTAAAGATTGTTAATTGAAGAAAAATCATCGTTTATTACTCAATCAAAAAAAAAACATATTATTTTGCGTTACGTAACAAAAGTTCAACTCCCCCCTCTCCCCCATGTAAAAAAACATAACCCTCTCCCCTCTTATCAGCGTTACGTAATTGATGGACGACGCCTTAAGAGATGTGTGGAATGATATTAACTACCCTTTTCTCGCACTTTCTTTCCCAACACAATACAGTCTGTTTAACTGATAGTGTATTAGCGTTTCACAAGTACGGTATGCAGGGTCGCTCGCTAAGGAATGGTGAGATTACGCAGGAAATTACCGACACGAGCCGTATCTACGAGCTTATCGGCAGTGACAAGTATGTAGCGCGTCAGCATCTTCTCTGTTAAACCGTTTAATATTAAATCACTTCTTTACCCCCTATTTCATTTTGCAGCAAAGTGGTAATGCTGCAAAGCCGCACCATCCGTGCGGACAGCGGCGGCGAAGGGACGAGCGATGTCGGCCACGATCTGTACATATTGGCTGGCCACGAAGCAAGCTACTAGATAATGGGCTCCCGGTGGTGGCGATATTTACGTTGTTTTGCGTGTGTTTGCGTTGCGTTGCAAATTCGCGTCACTGTGCAGTGGTTAGTTTGTTTTCTTTTTAGAAAAGAAGCGTTGGAGGTAAGGCCATACTTTAGGGAGGAAAAAATGGTTACGCTCCACACTACACTTTGGTTTCCGCGCAGAACAGCAAACCCCACAAGTGGTTTGTCGCTGACGTTCAAGGTTCCAGGCGCAAAATTTTGAGGTGAAAATGTACGACAAATGACGGCAGACGAACACACAGTCACATGACGGAACAGTTTTGGGAAAAGGGACATGCAGAGAGTAGCCCAAAAAAGTATTAATTTTATTTAGTAGTACGCATTTGAGTTCCCTTACATTTGTCATTAAACGAATGCATAATGCAGACGTTAGTTGAGAAAGGAGGGTCACGATTTTGCTTGTACAGTGATATGCGGATTAGTGCAGGTCTGCCACCCTGTCGATCAGTGGTTTCAAGCGCAGCCAAAATATGGTATCGTTTTCTTCCCTCTTTTATTAACACGTACTACTAGTTCTGCTACTACTACACCTACCACTACTATCCAATTGACATTGCCTTAGGCAGGCAAGGCAGCGGACAGCGGTTGAATATAATTCACACTGATAATATATGCATATATTGGGTTATTTGTAACGAGCTACTCATACTACTTGCTCACACGCAGCAAAATACACAGGCGACATTTGAATGGAACGGAAGGAAAACAATAGCCAAAAGCAGTTGCTTAGGTTTGTTTAGAAAAAAAAGGTCGCACTTACACTTACCTCTACACTCAGCCACAACACTACAAATGCATTCTACACATGAAGCCGTAAACCACACACACAGAGTACAGTGTACAGCAAAGAGAGAAAGAGAGTATATTTTTATATATAGAATGATCCGTTTAATCTCTTTTCACAATTTCGGTTGCTGCAAGAACGTTTGGAGAATCAAGTTCCGAGACTAGAGAGCAGATTCAATGGAAGGTAAATGGAAATGTACTGAAATGATTAACTAACCAAAAGGAAACACGAAAACCAACTGCTACAACGCGGGGAAACTATTTACACCGATCCCTCTATAAAACTAGCATTTTGTTGTGGTTTCGTCGGAATTGCTAAACTCCTGTCGAGCTCCCACAACACGAACAAGCTTCTCACAAGCATCAGATTGTACATTTGATAAAACAAAACACACACACAC
>KB667789.1:789599-816580 GCA_000349065.1 Anopheles quadriannulatus | reverse complement strand
TGTCTTGTTGGGGATTTAAAACTTTTGAAAAATTGGAAATTATTTTTAATTGATGGATAAAATTCAAAGATGTTATAAAAGACCAAGTGGTTGAATACAGAGCAATTTGACAAATCGCCTCTTGACGTGCGGGTTCTCGATCCAGCGATCCAGCGCTATGTCAAATCCCATTGTTCTTCAAAATACGTATAAAAGATTTTTTGTATTTTTGACATATTTAACGAAACAAACGGTTAACGCGAATGAGAAAAATCATTTTATAATGATGCTCCAATTTAAGTTAAATGTAAGGTGAACGTAGTTTCAATAATTCCACCACCTGGTCTCTTATAACATCCTTGAAATTTGTTTACTGATTCTTGTCGATATAGTATAGATACATCACAGTTTTATTTATGTACAGCTAGTGACCTTAGCTAACACCACAAACTCATTATGTTGCTTTTGTCAAAACATACCGACCATTTTACCGCAAGTGAAACAAACATTAACATTTAAATCTTTTTTTTTGCCCAACAACCGTTGTCGGTTAAGGCCTGCCTGTACCACTTGTGGGGCTTGGCTTTCAGTGACTAATTGATTTCCCCCATAGCAGGATAGTCAGTTCTACGTATGGCTGCACGGTCCATTTGGGGGTTGAACCCATGACGGGAATGTTGTTCAGTCGTACGAGTTGACGAATGTACCACAAGACCGGCCGATTAAATTAAAATCTTCACATTAGATTGAAATGGTTACTTTTTTCACGTAACTCATAGATGAATGTTATGTGCCTGGATAAAACTTTTTTCCCTCTAATGATTTGTTAAATTCTTACTTAAAACGGTCAAAATAACACCCTTTTGACCAATTAAATTATTTCCTAATTGGTTCATATATTTCTAAATCTTAGGCCATCAGAAGTGCATGGTGAACATCAAACATGGCTCTTGATGTTTTTCGATCATTAAAAGCCATTTTAAATGTGTAAGTTGGTCAAAAATGCAGGTGACCATTTTGCCCCGCGTTCGTCTTTATACTTCCTATTCTGTGATAGTGTGTTAGTATTTTCCATTCATTTTCCATACCACACCGTGTGGCTTCGTGGGGAAACCTTTTTTCCGGGTATCACGTCCAACTGTAGGTAGCAATTGGAAATCGAAGGCACAAAAAAAAAAGAGCCACGGCCATATCGAGGCAAATCGGTAAGCCTTTGTGTTGTGTGTGTGTGTGTGTGTGTGTGTGTGTGTGTGGAACACACGGTAAAATTGGATTTTTGCTCTCACTCTCATGCCAATGGGAAATGTGCAGCGGGGGAAAACGGTCGAAAGAAAATCCAATTGAAACACAAACTAAGCTAACGAAAGCTGTAACAGAGTATCAATTTGTGGTGGCGGAGGGAACAGCATACCGATTTGCATGCATAAAATGGCCATATGTTGGTGGTTGGGATGTGTTTTTTCTGTTTGTGTTCTCCTTTATATTTTAATTGTTTTTATCTATTAAAGCAGATAAAGGAAATGTTGGATAGAACCGTTTTCGCTATCGATCGATCATCGAGCGCTCTGCTCTGTTTGGGACTCTCTCAATCGATCGATCAATTCTGGGTGTACTTCCTTCTCTCTCTCTCTCTCTCTCTCTCTCTCTCTTTCTCTTTCGGCGAGCCCCGTTCAATCACGCTGCCAAACTGATAGTGTCATATTAATTTTAGTGATATAAGCGCTCCCTTATCGCACGATTTGCGCCCTTGCACAATACTTTTCTTTTGCTGCCCTCCAAACCCGATCGATCGATGATTTGTATTTCCGCCAAGTGTTGCTTTTGGTTTCGAAGCACGACGTCTTCGTGGGGGCATTTTTCCGATTCGAACGTGTATGTGTTTGTGCAAGAAGAAGTCGTACAACGGTCGCTTTGTCGGCCGTTGTGTTGTTGTGCTTGCCAATTTTCCTTCTGTGCATTTTCTTGCTCTCGCTCTTGCTGTGCACCTAATAAAGTTTAGTTTGTCGACTAGCGTGTTTTGTGCCCCAAAACGTGATCGACTGCTGCCGCTAGCTAGTATCTAATTAGTGGATGGTTTTGGCGAGGAAAATGTGCCCACACTACTAAATGGGTGTTGAGCGAAATGGGTGGAGAAAACGGTGATTGTTGTTGTTGTTGCTGAAGATCGTGTGTGTGTGTATGTGGGTGATAATTGAAAGCAAAAGAAAAAAATCACACACATACTCTCACAGGCACACATACACACGCACGAAACGGTTAGGAAAACGTGATGGAAATTTGTGCGATAAGAAACAAAAGGGGGGATAGGGGAATCTGCTTTACGGGAGCACGGGGTGTAAGAGACATCATCGGCACCATTTAGTGTACGCATTACTTCAAGTTAAAATCTATCACAAAAGTAATGCTATTTATTTTGAAATAATCAAATGTGACAAGTAAAAATGTAAAATCATCCAGAATTTGATCAATTCATCAAAAAGAATTCAAAACTCAAATGTCAAAAAACAATCAAAAATGAAAATAAAAATTATCACTAGACTCTAGATAGCTCCACAAAAAATGTTTTTGCGAAGCTGACTATCGCAGAAAATGTTCGGCACGATTGACCAACTGTCAAATTCATGCGCACGATTAAGCCGGTTAATTCTACTTATCGGACTATAGCGGATTTTGATTACGGGTATGATGCAGATTATGATATGATACGAGACTAAAGGCGGCGAGGCTTTTTTGTGTTAATTATTTGGAATCAACGATGCGTTTAAATGTATGGAAAAAGTATGTTTATATCGCAAAAGCTTACATAGAAAAGGATTTGTGTCAAAACAATTGACCCTAGCTTTCGTCATCGTACCAGAATCCATTTTTTCCATTCCATTTGTATTTCATACAAATGATTCCAGCAGAGGGCGCACTATAACAAATAATATAAATAGAGAAGGATCGGGCACGAACGCCTCTTTTTCGGTACGATAGTTAAAGCCAATTTTAAATAAATTTGTATTCCACTAGTAAAACGTTACGGTATTACGGTATTAAACGCTCACTGATCGTCGGAAAACCCAACAATGGGAGCTGAAATCATGTCAACACTCCATAAAAATCCACACGCAAAACTAACCTCAGTATTTCAGCCTAGATTATCTCAGGCTGAAAATTATCCACCAAAAAATATCAAAAAGAAAAAAAAAAACAAACACATTTTAGAATGCATCTTTGTTTGTACAAAATTGCTGAAATCCAATATGGCGGACCGTAACTGTCACATGGATATAAAACGGATTATGAATACTGTTCCACTGCCAGGCTGAAATTTTAGCTAGTTGTATTGAAAAAGTAACAGGGCTGAATGTGTGTTTAACGCTCTGTTTTCGGCTATAAAAAAAAACTTAACATGTCCACATTGCCCCCGGTTTCGATACGTACATTAGCTCCCATTGGCGGCGGGGTACACGATGAACCACAAATGTGCAATATGGCACAATTAATTTGGGCAAATAAATAACGCTCTACTTTTCACTAGCTTCTTGACGACACAAAGCTTTAAAATTAGGATAAATTAATCATTACTTTTAAAAAAATTCTATACACCTCAAATATTTATTTGTGCGCTGACAACATTCCGTACCGCACTGTAACACTGCTTCGCACATTGTTTGCGTTTGCGAGCTTTCTTTCGACCGCCGCAATACAAACAAATACAAACACATGCACACAAACTACGCCAAAAGTACCTCCCCCTTCCCCAATGCCCCGGTGCGCTGTGATGTTAGTCGGATGGGCACACATTTGAAGGTAGGTGCTGGGTTGCGTACGATCAGCAGCTTGCACTAGTTCCGCCTCCATGGCTTCTTCACACTCTCTCTCTCTCGTGTGGGCCCGTCGCGGGGCCGGAGGGAATGGTACGGTTTTGCTTGGCTGCTCTCCTTGCATCTTCCCTTGAGCCACACTGATGGAAATGGCACACATTTTCCCTCCCAGACCCTGAGTGTTGGTTGGGCTCTTGATCGAGCCAAAACGGCGCAACCACAGTATCTCTCTCTTGGGTGGCGTTGTTGCGCGCGCGGTGCACGTTTTTTTGCCGCGAGTTTTTTAGCTGAGGTGGAAGCTTTCGCGCGTGTGTACGGCCCCCTCAGTGTGTGCATGTGTGTGTGGACGAACGGCAACCCCTGAAGCGAACGGCAGCGGCGCCCGCCTTTTCTGTACGAGCCTGTCGTCGACGCTGGGCGGGCGTTTGGTGATTTGGGCACCCCGAAGAACGTTAGTTTGAGTGTTGTTGGAGGGAGCAGTGATAAATCCTTTGGGTCTAGAACCATCCAGTGTGTGCTTTAGTGCGATCATCTCGTTTAAGACAGTTGCGAAAGACAATTTAGTTAGCGGACAGGCATGCTGGAACCGGATCTTACCTTTATCGTGCAAACACCGTTCGATAATTATTACAAACTCCCCCCCCCTGTTTTTCGTGTATTTCGTGCCAATTTTGTCATAGATATTGTTGGCGCATCTCTCTCTCTCGCTCGCTTTAGTGAAGATCCAGTCCATTCGCTTTATCGCTCGACACTCGTTGTTTGTGTAGTAGTGTGCACTTAGTGATAATAGCAGCTGTTGCTCCGACGCAACGCAGCGCACTGTTTTATCTTTCCAGCACAACAACCTTCGCTTTGTGTGTTGTAAGGGTTTGACATAGTTTTGGGTAGAAGCGAAGGTACCACACATCCGGAGCCTCCCGCATATGCGCCGCGTACACGTTGTGTAGTGTCGAGCGCGCGCAGACACACACACACAGGTGCTTTGGCCACTGTTTGCGCTGCCACGAGCTGCTCTGTGTGTCATCGGTCGGTGTCGGTGGCCTAGTCCACTGCGAACAGTGCTCCCGGTCTGGTCGGGGGAACGTTTGTTTGATCTAGCGAAACAGTACTGTACGGTAGTTGCGTGCGTGTCTGTGATAATAAATAGTGTCCAAAAGGGTGTTTTATCTTGTCGAAAAAGCGTTCCTTCAATTGCAGCATTTGAAGGTTGAATGTGTGCATCTTGCCTTTTCTAGCCCTCCGAGACCTTGTACAATTAGCAGGCTAGCTTTTCACGCTTGTCAGTTACCAACCATTCCAACCCTCTATCGCACAGGGTAAGGTAGTGGAGTGACCTCCCCGATATGCAAAAGTTGTGAATTTTCCACCCCGTCAAGTGGAGGCGATAAATAATTGTGTGAAATTTATCACCCGCACCAACACACAATGCGGGCTCCCCTGTATGTGTGTGTGTGTGCTGTTGTGATGTGGTTGTGTTGTGTGCCCACTTGCCACTTAAGATCGTGTGATGAATGAGGTGTGTTGCTCACAATTTCTCAATTTTCCACCCTGTTTGTAGCGATCTATGGCGTTTATGTGTGTGTGTGTGTGTGTGTGTTTGTGGATGAAAAAGGAAGTGCGAGGTGGAGCGTGTTAAGTGAGTGATCGTTCGATGATGATGATCTTGTTGGTGTTGTGATCACTCTTTAACAAAAACTAGGCCCCCAATAGCGAAAAGTCGTCACAAACAAATCAGTGTCCTTCACTCACTCCCTTGCTTTTGAAGACGACTATGGACGGTGGTGGCGGTGGTCGCTTCTCCAAGATGTGGACCACGGCCGTGCTGAACGCGATCACGAGCCGGGCGACGTCCGCCTCGAAGAACCTGTCCGTGCGTTACTCGTCCATACCGAGCAATGAGGGTGGACCGTCCGCATCGGCCAGCAATCTCAGCAAGATCATGGGCGGGTCCGGCATCATACTGCCGCTGGACGTCGAGGAAACGGTGACATGTTTCTGCAGGTCAGTTCTCAGTCTAGGGAGGGGAAGAGTGAAGGAGATTTTGCATTGTTCCGATCAGTTCTTTCAAGTGGGAGAGTGTGAACTGCGTTCAAATTGTTCAGTTCATCGGTTGGTCTACAAATACTGAAAATTGCCTGTTGAATGAATGGCCCTATGAACGAACGAATCTATGAACGAACGGACGAACGGACGAACGGACGAACGGACGAACGAACGAACGGACGAACGGACGAACGGACGAACGGACGAACGGACGAACGGACGAACGGACGAACGAACGAACGAACGAACGAACGGACGAACGGACAAAAGGACGAACGGACGAAAGGACGAACGGACGAATGATTGATAGAACGTTTGAGCGAGTTAACGATTGAACGAATGAACGATTGAACGATTGAACGAATGAACGAGACAGGCAAAGATTTTAATGATACATCGATCATGATCCATATTTCTATAGATGAAAGCAAGAAAGAACTTTTGTTATTCCCATTCAATTCTTTATAATAAACTTATTGGGCCGTTCAAGTACTTAAAAAATGAACGATTTTGCTAAGTTTGATTCAGTTGGCACCCGATCGCAATGGAGTGTGGATCGAATTCGAACATTTTCTAGCGATCGTGAGCTCATCGCTCGTGATATCTCAAAACATTGTAGGTTCTATTCCACCAGTCTTTGCTCTGGTTTCATAAGAAAAGAAGCATTTTAATTGCTTCACCAACTTTGCTTTGTTTTTCTTTTCAAACTTTTTTGTAGGTTCTCGCTTCTTTCCTCTCTGAAAAACGATTTGTTCCGGGAAGTGTTTTGCTCGCAATCATCATCTTCATCCTCTTCCTCCACGCTTGTTTGGTGGTTATTTTCAGCAACTTTTGGCTGCCATCACTCATCTGCTATCGTTCTATTTTCAAGAGGCAGAGCATTAAACACCGCCCAAATTGCGCGCAAGCTGTGCAAAGTAAGTCAATTTCCCCAATTTCTGCGGCCTGCGGGGGATTGAAGATGGAGTTTCGGAAGAAAATAAGTGTTGTTGTGGGTACAATTATCGAACCAACATTGATTAGAGGAAGGCCTCCAGGGTGTGTAGGTTTTCTGTGCTTTTCGGACAGTTTTGGGATGAGAATGCTGCCTTTCTAGAAGTGATCTGAGCTGATAATTTGTATCATTGGGAAGAGATGATTTCTGTTAACTAGACGACTTATCGTCTTGCTAGATAATCCAAAAGCCTTGATACATTGTAGATGGTACGGTATGTCCTTTGCTACACAAATACGTCATCACCAATAAGTAACCTTCCTGTTTTTCACACTCCGACCGAAGCATCATGTATCACGCAGGGAAAGGATATTTGCGGTGCTGTTGGTTAACTCGGAACAAGAATAGTTCACCCTGCCGACAGTGTCACACTCCTGATGGATTGCTTTTGCAGTGTGTGCGTGCCAAAATACGGCAGCAATCAATACCCCGGAAGCCGATGAGTTCCTTTTTTTGAGCCTCGCTTGCTCCTGCACGCGAAGGTATTTCTGTACCGCTCAAATGAAGCCCTCTGTGTGTTCCCTTTTGGGAGCTAACCTGAAAAAAGTTCTCCCGGTTACGCCTGTGGAGATACCCCTTCTTTTCGGAGCGAACCAGCGGAAGGAAACGGAAATTAGTCAACGTCACGGTGTGCTATTTTGCGCACACTTTGTGTGGCAGGGGAAAAGGGAAGGGATAATAACAATAGAGAAAACAATGTGTGGTCGGGCCAGCGATGTGGACATGCCGCCACCGTGCTCACGTGCCATTTTCTGCCACCGATCTTCTGTGAATCATTCCGCCCTTGCAGTTAACGACCACATCCGGCAACCAGGATTGGAGGTAGATGTATGTGGATTTGTAATGAAATTCGATTAGGCTAACAAATTGAGGTGTTTGTGGTCTGTTCTTTTTATTCAACGAAAACGTATTGTGTTGGTAGGAAATTTGTCACAAAGAACTAATTGAATTAAACACAGGAAGTAGATAAAGATAATTCAATTATTCAAGAATTTTTATAAAATGAAAATTTTGGTTTTTTTTTAATGTGTTCAAAGTTTCTTCATATAAAAAGATTTTCTTTGTTTAAAAGCTGAAATTCATTGTACGCCATTTGACGCTGTCTTCCATCATTCTGTACCGTACAGCATGGATTATTTAGAACTCGAGGTCACTTGTATTGGCGATAATGGCGAGTCTTAAGTACAAAAATGCATTTTTTGCATTTTGCACCAGTAATAAATATTGTTATCAGTATGGGAATGCTGCTAAAGTTCCAGCTGAAACAGTAATTGAAAGGTTCGTCAATATAAAAAATAAAAGAATTTTAAAGATTGAATTATTTTTTTTATATTATATGAAATTACTTCCCTTTACAGCGATTTGAATGAAAATGGATGCTTGAAGGATTTAGGATATTTAATTCATTATTTCAAGATTCATCAAACTTACTCTCTGGGCCTACTAGTAAATTACATTTTTCCGATTCACCTCACTCACTCTATGAGCGATTGTTATACCGGATTCTACTCTCCTTATTAGCGGGTGATTCCGTGGTACAGTCGTCAACACGTATGATTTTACAGACATGCTCGTCGTGGGTTCAAGCCCATCAAGTTCATGGGCCATACTCCTGTAGCGTGGTCCTGACTATCTCTATCTGGATGGGGATGTGCCACTAATAGGTCATGAAAGTCTTAATATTGGCCGGCATGACCACGAACAGTAAAATAAAAAAAAGAGTAAAAAGAACATCTAAACCAGTGGTAAATATGAATTCTCAAGAGAAAGATAGAGCAAAAAATAGCAAAAAAATCGTAGAGCAAGGTTATGCCCAAACCTTCATTTGCAGGATTAACTCACTCATCACTTAATCAGTGAGCACATCTCTAGTTGGATTCATAAATTCCACTCATTATCCGTAATTAAAAACACTAAAATCTCCTATATTGTTACACATCTAAAAAGTTTTTTTTTATTCAGGACGAACGGTCCAAAAAGGCCGTATTGCTATGTAATACGTTCTCATTAGTGCACAACTTATTATTAGCTAAGCCATTTCACCATGCTTTTTTGTCGTCTATTTGCGAGCAACAGGGTACCCAACTTGGAAAAAGTCACGTAGTTTGTACTTTTAAACAAATTATAATACATTATTGTATTAATGGACCGACTCCCTACAAAGGAGCCGCCTCAAAATGATTGAAATGCCCCATTTCCGACTCTATGCAGTATCGTAAACGGTCAGATTTGATCAGTGTTTTTCTATATGTCTGAAACCATTAGTGGAAGGAGCGATGTGGGCGACCCTTCAAGTGTCATAACCATCCAGTCTTGAAGGCCATTTAAGGAAGACACTCGGTTGGTCAACTCTGGTTTCTTTCTCTGGCCACCCAACCGACGGTCACGAAAGGGTTTCTCCGTCGGCCTTCAATTGACTCATTATCCTGTTGCGAGTTGAAAAGGTTGTGGAAGTTGTGTGTGTGTTATCGTCCTCGGGCTTTTTCTTGCCCACACCTGGTCGCGCATACTTAATAGGTGGAAAAAACATAACCAAAAAAGGCAAAACAATCGTACGAAAGAGTTGTCCTCCTGCTAAGCCCATTTGCAACATCGCTTTGTGCCGTTCTGTTGTACGTTGGCAAGATGGGCCCTTTTCCTCCTGGACAAGGATACTGTTTTTTCGACCCAAAAGTAAAAAAAGAACATGCTGCTATCACCATTTCTGGTATGTCAATTTTTCACCTTTCCCAGCTGGGAGAGTGGGAACAATTTTCCAAAGGTGTTTTCCTTCTCATTTTTTTGTTGATGTTTGCTGCATGTTTCCGGAAAAGCAGGTTGAGTGGAATACCGGCAAAAGAGAAGAGACATACAAAAAAACCAGGCTGCTGAAATAATATGCGTTGGCGTTGGCGATAAAATGATCTCAACCGGTAAAAAATCATTTACAGCTGGAGAACAGTTACAGCAAATCGTGATTCTTCTTCTCTGTCCACCCATCATCATCATATTCGGTACCGTTAGTTTGGCACAAACCCAGGGTTGGAACAGCCCCACTCAATCTGGCCAGGTGAGAAGAAAAGGAAAACTCACCGGTTGTGGGTGGTTAACCAGATAGAAAATAAAAAAAAACAGCGCAAAAGCGAAGCAAAAAGTCAAAGATAAAACCCGTTGGATAATGGTGTGTGTGTGTGTGTGTGTGGCTCACCAGTAGCGCACAACAGAAGAAGTAGCAGCAATCGGATGGCAATGCCGACGGATACGCATAATATCCGATTGTTTTTGGGGGTGAGTGTACAACGCACATGTGCACAGAATAACAGGAAGTTGCGTGTAATAAATCATTTTTAACAATGTTGCTGTTTTCGGGGGGGGGGGGGGGGGGGGGGGGGGGGGCATGATGTTTTTTTTTTGCGGTTGGCACGTCCTAATAGTGTGGAAATGGTGTAACCGTTGGAAATAGGTGGCGAGTTAACGCGGTATTTTATAAATTAATTGCATTCGTTAAGATCATCAGTAAAGCTCTTCAGTTCTTCATAATAGAAAATTAGACAAAATGCTAACGTACTTTTCGTATTAAATTGTATAGAAATAAAAAGTTCTTCTCATTTGATTTTTTATTTATATATTGGGACGATTTAGTTGATCTTTCGCTAGTTTTTTCATCATCTGCTGCTCTCCATTAAAAGCCAAGAAAGGCGCCATACTGCTTTCCTTTTGCTATTATTAATCGCCCCGTCATCTCGCCTGTTGTTTTATTCAATTTTTACCCCCATTTTTGCATTTATTATTGCATCATTTAACGCTCTACATCGGACATTGCACTCGTTGAGGATCGAACCGTATCGGAAAGTTTTGCTGCTGTTTCGCTTCCGTTTATCACCGTTTATCACAGACGTGCGCCCTGCTTTACGATGTCATTTTCATTTTTTTTTCTCTTAATTTTGACTAGACGAAGTTTTGAAACTGATGTTTTAAAAAGTCGCACCCCAAAACGGGGGAATGGTTTTTTAATTAAAAACTCAACTCATTTCTTCAAAACATGACGTCAAACGTCGTTGCTCTAGTGCATGGTTTTTGCTACTTTTGTAACATTTTCGTTTTTGCATCACTTCAACAACATTGTGCTTTTTCCTGTGCGATAGTGTAAACTAGGTCAAGGCAAGAGAGCAGAAGCCTCAATTATGTCCGATTGTCCCCACGGCACACCTCACTACCGTCGGACGGCCAACTTTGTTCTTCCCCATTTCTCTCTGATGTTGTAAGTCGTCTCCCAACAGAGAAAGTTGCTTCTCGGTCGTTCATTTGCATAGTGTTCTTGGTACGGTTTGGTTTTATGCTTGAGGAACATATTTTTTGCCTTCCTCTAGTGGTAGAACGATATACCACAAGCGCTGGTTGGACAGTTAGAATGCAGTTTTGCTTTCTTTCTCTGTTTGCATGCGAAAGTGTGACGAAAGTGTTGCGAAAGTGTGATAATGCCACATCCTTTTTTTTAATTGTTTGCCTGAATAAATTATTCGGTAATGGGTTTCGTCTTCGCCAACGCTTTTAGAAGTTGGTCGTTGCTATGGTTGAAAATAGTTTCATTCCCATTTCGTCACGCAACGTGTTTGATTCTGTGGGAATGGTTTTTGTAGGAAATAAGGATGTTTTTTGTGGTAATTATAATATGTAAGAATAATCCATTTATCATATAATCCTCTCATTGAATTTTATTTTGCTTTACTTTATTTTTAACTCAACCATATGTGAGCCTTTTCTTTTCTTTTATTTTAAAACAAAAGAGAAACAATTTATAGCACGCTAGCTGGCAGGAGCAATGTTCCGTCGCAATGTTATAAGGAGTGCGCGAGTCATGTCATGTGTAGGTGTTGCTTTCCTGTTGCTTTTGTTTTCATTTCGAATAAATGTTAATATTTGCATTAGAGGTGCGCACCGTGAAACGTTTATGTGCCGACTAAAGAAAACCCCGTCCTGATGGACACGGTGCGAAGCAAACAAAACCCACACAGGAGGGCCTCACTGGGAGCAAAAAGTAAAAACAAATTATCAGAGCACAGATGGGTAAAGTCTGATGGCATCGGCGTCGGTATTGTTTTATTGCAGTGAGGCAGAAAAAGCGAAAAGAATATCTTGATGGAAGTAACTTAAAGTAACTCATCTCGATGAAAGCAAACTCACTTCATAAAGAGATAATGTTGTCCATCTTAAGAAACAGCTTTTTGCGAAAATGTACTTTTGATTTGTTTCTTTTTCTCATCAGCGAAAATTAACGCATCTGTTTTAATTCATTTCCCTTAGGCGATTGCAATCGGTACGATAGGATTAATGTGTTTTGTTTCACAAGCGCAACTAAATTATCTTTCCTTGTAGCGACCTCTACCGAGAGTTCGAATAACCTCAGCAACCTAAAACGGAAGGTGTACATTTCATTCAGGAATGGGTTTGTAAGGGAAGCGAGATGATCGTAAATAGAAAGAACACAGTATTGCGTCAGCTAATTCTTTTGCCTTTCTGGCTTCGACCGACAAAATCCGTAATCGATGCTTTCGGGTTAAATTGCGCCAGATCGAGTAGTGTTAATCATTGCATATGTGGGGGTTTTCTCCATCTGATAAATGCCAGATGTGAACCGTTTTTTATAGTATACATAGCAATAAACTTTGGTGTAATTTATCATTTAATTAAGAATAGTACACAATATTACTTACAATTTGTAGTAAAATCAAACCTCAGTTAAGAGCGACTTCTATTTGACAGTTTTGAAAACAGCGCCATCTGCTAGCATTGCGTGGTATTAAATTATAGCACACCAATTAGTAACGAATGCGCTCACGATGTGCGCTAATTCGGATTAATTAAAACCATTCGAAGCACACTGGTTGGTATCCATTTCAATAAGCAACATTCTACTTTCAACCCAAAGGTCGTTTTTAGCTTTATTTCTATGTACGTTGTGTTTTGGTTGTTTTCCATTCCCACTTGTCAAAGCTAGAACCGCGTGACGATTGGACAGCAGCGGCAGCCGCACACACATGACGACCGACAAAGAGGAGCGGTTCGTCGTTCACCACACACGTCACCGAGCGGTGAGCGCGCGCGTGTACCGTGTGCTCACTGGTTGGAAAATTAATTTGCAATCATATTCTGTACGTTCGCTCTAACGAGCGTAGCAATTCCTAACCATTTACTGCTAAATGGAAATGGTTTGCCATGTGCTTCAGGGGCAATTCCACCACTGCAAGCTATTGGGTGACTTAAAAAAAAGATTCAAAAAAGAAAAAAAAAAATGATTCATGCAAACGTTCAAGCACAAAAATCCCCTTTTTTGAAGCGCCATGCAACATTCGTTACTTTATGGAATCATTTCCATGGAAGCCCTTGTTACAACAAAATGTTGAAATGATACACCTCACTCGTGGTAACGAACTCGCAGATAGCTGCGACTGAGTTTATGTGCACGGTGCCTGCACCACAAAAGTCCACCAGGATGATATTTTTAATATTGCAAAAACATTCTTTTAAATAGAATCAATGCGGAACTGTATTTTTATGTTCAATTAGCAATTCCCGTGATGCGCTTATTCGAAGAATGCGCCGCCCCACCGTCTGTGTTGTGGAATGTTTGATGTCGCAATTTTCCATACCGTAAATCGTACAGGTGACAAGGGGGATGTTTGAGGAATGGAATTGCACTCGATCATCATGGGACGCGATGGAGGAAAATGCATCCATGCTCTCGCACGTTGGATTTCAGTGGGCTAAAATTAGATTGCGCCGGCAGCACAGTGTCACTCGCTTTTCTTCAGAACGAATGACTGCGCTGTGAGCGCCGGAGAGCAGTAGCAGCAGCAGCAGCAGCGGTCAAAATGAGACATTGAAAAAGGTAGCGAAAACAACAGCGGGCAAAATAATCGATATCTGGTGACACTAAAAATAAGATCGCACACGTCTCTCCAAGAGAAGTGTGGAGCTTTCTTGGACATATGAAGAATCGAGTCCTAGCGACTTCTTTAGAATGGTCCGTTTTCTGCGAGAACCGTTGTATAAATAATCTTGTACTGGCACGGTTACCAGCGTTACTAAATGGGCTATTCTGGCTCTTCTAGACACAACTATTATTCCTATATTAAGCGCTATAAAACCAACAAATCGCTTCAGTTCAGTGCTTCTCCCCAAAGTCCCCAAAATCGCTGGACAGACGAACTGCGTTTGCTCGCTCGGAAGTAAATCTTCCGCAGGTCAGCTCCTCCGAACACGCATTGCTTAACGCGCAAGGCACGTAACGCAACTCGTTAAAAAGTCGTAAAAATAAATATCCCATCTACGCTCGGACGTCAAACATGCCGTCCTGTGTGCGCCGCCGTGCAACATCTATTATCTCCAGCCAGCTCCGCGGTAGTTAAATCGACGGATTTCTGCTACCAAAGGGTGGACGTCCAATGCCTGCAATGACACTTCTATTAGTCTTTTTTCCCGTGTTCTTTTTGGGGGCTGACTGCGTCGTTATTCATTACCACAGGCTCTCGGGGTCATCAGGAGGATCTCTTCAATGCTCTTCGGAATATGACACAACATGTGTGTGAGAGTAGAGTGCGACGGATACGGTGCTTAATGATACCGGAACGTAAATTAATTTCGGTTTCGGGGATGTATAAAGACTATGCTGAGATTGTGTTGATCCAGGACCTCGCTGTGGTCTTATCATGAAATCTGTTTTGATTGCTTAAATCCTTTTTTTTAAAGGTTTTTCCGTAGGCAGACGATCAGCTGTTTGGTTTTCAATTGTATAGTGAGGGACTTGCTCATGGTGAATGTCGTCATCTTCCAACGTTTTAGACAACGAAAGCGATGTAACACGGCAACATCTCGTAACTGTCAAATCGAAAATAAATCTCAATAAATCGTCGGAACCGATTGCGTTGTACTTGAACCCTTTCTGGCCATTAGAAGGTGGTACACAACGATACCGATCACTCTTGCCTTGTTGCCTCTCCCGAAGGACAGTGAGATGGTGTCGGGGAGGGAAGCGCGCAATGGGAAAAAGGTCTATTTCCATTTGCAAACCATCGATTTCCATCCGCCGCGAGACGGTGGGAAGGAGGTAGGGTGGTCCCCATCACCCCTACAAAAGGTCACCACACGACGCAACCAACCAACGCCAGCATATGGCCAGCGATTGGGTGGTGTGGTGTGGCGTCGCGCTGGCGCTACATTTCGGCAATGGGATTTGGTACACACGATGACGCCCGGGCCTTGATGTTTTCCAACGCTGATGGCCTTGGCGTTGGGGCGCGCAGTGGTCGCCGTCTCCACTTTCTCTCCTCAGCTTGATTGGGTTTGGTAATGAAATTTATTGAATGTTAAGCATATACTGTACTACAACAAGCAGGCCAGTAGTGAAGCTGAGGAGATAGAGAGTGGGCACTTGGCTCCGATCCTGCGGACAACATAAATTTGACAATAATCTGCTTTAAATGCTTGTTTGGCGAGGTGTGTTGGTACTGGTAATGTGTGCGGTCGAAATTAGGGGCCATTAATCGAGTGCGAAGGGGTTTGTTGATCGGACAGAAATGGGAAGAGAAGGGAAAGAAAGGATATCTCAAAGTCAATTAAATAATTAACTGTTTCCATAGACCTGGCTGTACATTCTAAAATCAGCGAAAGATTTACGTACGGGTTCGTGTTTTTATGTTGGAGTAAAATGTCAAAACTGCATTGAGTGTAGGGTTTTTATTTTATTATTTATTACGGGGTTTACGGGGCCTTTTTGCAAAGGCTCTGTTTGATTTTCGATTGATTCGTCTAGTATAATTTTTGACATATTCTAAGAGGAAAGGGTGTCTACAGTGCAGACCACTATTGTAAGCTATTTTTTTTTTCATATTTTAATAAATGAGAGATTTTACAGTTACGTTACGCTCCGATTTTAACAAGAATCAAACAAAATCGAAATGAAAGGAAATAATATTAAATGTAAACACACTTTACTACATGTAATTTTTCAGATTGTGACAGTGTTTGAACTGATTTTTATAACATTATATATGTAAAGTTTTCTGTATCATTTCAGTAGCAAATATTATTTTTCGAAATAAAATATTTCTACCAGAGATTAATTAAAACAAACCTTGTTAGAATAGTGGATCAATAATATGTTTTTTTAGGAACAAGTGAGTTAGCTTGTTGGTCATTTAGTCAATAGCAGTAATAATTGCACACAGATGCACCAGATCGTATAATTTATTGATGCGATTACTATTATTTTTTTCGTGTATTGCGCAAAACGACAGGATACGTTTTGAGCGCACGTCCAAAGATTATTTTTATTTTTTAAGTGTTTTAGTTGCTATTTAACAACTTCAGTGCTTTCATGAAAATCACGTGACGATGACTACCGAAAACAATGAATACATCCGTAGTAGCTTGATGTTCATTGCTGATACTAAAGCTCATGTACACAACTGTGACGATCAGGGGTGAGACTCAAACAGTTGGTGGACCAATTATATTCATAGTGACATTTGTTGTAGCATCTTGGCTACTTACTTGGTCATGACATTTTCTCGCTATTATAATCACGACATTCTACTGATCAAAAGTTGGTTGCAAAAATGTCACCAAGCATGTGATAGTCGTACCAACTATTTTTTAGCAGTAGAGCTCGTGACGCTGACATGATTTTTTTTCAGCCGGATTTTTTCATGAATATAGTGTTTTGCAGAACTGATCACATAAAAATGACTGACCAAGTGCTGGTTGTTACAATGTCGCCAAGTATGTATTGATCACACTAACTGTTTGAGCATCACCTGTGATTCTCACAATTGAATACGTGACCCATGCATGTATTTTGTGTCAGTAAGTATTTTTTATGACATTGACAGTGATATTTTGATGCACTGCATAAGTTAATGGCCTTTTCTTGTAAAACGCGTGCGCTGATAGTCCTTGCTATCAAACCGTTTTCATTACATGTACCATCCCATGCCTGTTGTCTTAATACGCTTTTTTCTGTAAAATATTCAATTACACGAATATTCAGCCGTACCGGCGAACTCGTTCGTTCCTGGGAACGTTCGCCGCGACGCTCATTTTCACTCATTTCATAGGCCTCTAGATCAAAAATTAGAAAACCGTGTAGATTTTGTACTGGCCAACCTAGTGGTACAACCCTGTCCACTCATGAGCGACGAATGTTTCTCGTCGAACGAGTTCGCCGGTACGGCATATTATTTGGGCTTACTCATATTCGAGTTATGCTATTTTTTTTAGACCGCATTAATCGTGTATGTAGGGAACATTCTGTTTTTATAATATTATAAATAGGTTATAAAATTCAGGTTTTATTCTTCTTTTTCGCACAACAACCGTTATCAGTCAAGGCCTGCCTACTAGAGGCGGGCATTTCGGTTATTTTAAGTGAACGTGAGTGAACCGAATCGTTCATTGCTGTTAACGCGATTTCGGATCTTTCGTTCTTTTTCTAACAGCAATACCTATAAAGTCTGTGAATCGGTACACTATTCGAAAATCGGTAGAACTACATATTTATCCGTTGGTCTAATCGCATGTAAAGCAAGCCAATATTAACTATCTATCATTTGACCCTAAAAAATGATAAACATAAACATTTTAAAACCAATCATTTATTGTTTTTCTTTCTCTAAATTAGCGAATATTGGAAGGCATTTTTTTGTTCGTCATTTCAATAAATGTTTGCACTCATTTTCATGTTTTTTTTTTAAATTTTGATGTATAAAATGAACTACAGCGTTCTTCACTTGTGAACTGGTTCATTCATTTTTTCATGGGAACTGAATGAACCGTACGCTTCTGGTTCATTTGGCACACCTCTACTGCTTACACCACTAGTGGACTTGGCTTTCAGTGACTCACTGATTACACATAGTAGGATAGTCCTTCGTATGGAGTACGGCCCACTCGGGACTTGAAGCCATGACGGGCATGTTGTTAGGTTAAACGAGTTGACGACTGTATCACCAGACCGGTCCATTTTAGGTTTTAGAACAGTGTAAATGTGCATTTTGTCAAGTCTAACAACCAAAACCATGCCTCAAATGAGTTTCTTAATTAATACAAAAAATGATAAAAACTTACATTAAAACCAAATCCATTTTCCTTCTTTATACCTAAACTGTTACCAAAGGAATTTTCTTTCAGTTGCGAGCTAAATTCCACGCACAAAGAACGTTTCATCACTACTGTTGATAGCATTACATCATCCGTGTCTTTTTCCCTCGAAGACGCGCTTTTCCATCAACCAATGTCGCGTCAACCTTCTCCCACCTCCCACAACACCCATGCACCACCACACAGGGTCGTGATCTGTGTTTAGGTTTTGCCACTGCGCGACGATGATGCCATTGATTGCATAATGTGTTTATTGAGTTTGCAGGCGGCTGGCGCAGAGTGAGGGGAAGCGCACGTTAATGGGGTGTTATTCCGTTACCGGGTGACGTCGCGCGATGGAGTGAAAAGTTCGTCCCCATCTTCTCCTACCCGTGTGCCCAGTGTTGAACGGGGCAGATTCAAACCAGTGTCCTCTACTGTACTTTCCGTCCTTGCTTCCTTTGCCCTCATCAGGTTAATCAAATTGCGCCCAACACAAAGAAGGCAATGGTTTTAACGATCCCCATCCGTGGTACAACGCTTTTGTGACAGGATAAATCGAGCACTCCCTCCCCCACCGGCGGCGTGGTTTGATTCCCGCACTGTTCCGAGGCACATTGGCTGCAACTGTCCGGGAATGTGCCGGGGTTTATTTTATAAACATCGCCTATGCTTTGGCGAACAAATTAGTTTCTGCCGAAGGAAAACAATCTCAAACACGGGCTAATAAGAACCGAAGGCACTAATGGAGCGAGAGAGACAGAACAACTTAGTTGTTGTCCAGCCCGCTGCTAATAAAAAGAAAAGAAAATAATAGCAACCTACCAGTATCGATCTCTTTGCTGAGATGTGAATTTTCTCGCTTTCCTTGTGCGACATAAATCTCGAACGCGGCGCTGCAAAGGATCGTCCGTCTTTCCTTAGGCTTCATGGAGGGGCTGATGGGGAAGCCCCCCCCCCCCTTCCGTGTGCCATGTGCCATCGGTTGTCATTATGCTAACCTTGAAAAATCGATCGCACGTGCTGCTGCTGCAGCAGTGTGGGGAGAAGGACCTTGGGGAACAGCAGCAGGCCCGTGCTGTCGATGAGGAAAAGCCAGCATGTTTACAAAGTGTGTTATGCCCAAAGGGATTTTTTACAATTTTTACTCGTGCAATCCTGCAATAATTGTTGAAACAGACATTGTCCGGCCTTTTTATATAATTTTCGCATGTAATTTCCTTCTTAATCGTGGAATGCATCTTGAAAAGAGTTGCATTGCAATATCAATACGCTTGTTAGTGATAATGGAACGGAGATTGCGAAAAGTCGCCTAAAGCAAAAATAAGCCACTTTGGCGTTGCTGTTTTTTGTTATTCATCTTCATTCTACTTTTTGCATAACACATCATCGCCGAAACTCACGCCACCTCACCGACCGTAAGGCGCATGTCCAACCGCTAAGTAAACGGTCTCTGGGTGTGTGTGTGTGTGTTTGTTGTTTTCTTTTCTTTTTTTTCATTCTGTACGGTATTTTCCTCGTTTTCCTCGGAGATAGCGCCATCGAGTGACGGTCTGTTTACTTGTTCACCTTCTCTCTCTCTCTCTCTCACTACTGTGAAAAACACTGCACACTCACTGTCGTCTGACAGTTGTTGCTCACTTGTCAACCATTGGTTGTTTTTTTTTTATTTTGCTATTGTGCTGTGTGGAAATATGCTTAAAATGGGGCAGATGTTGATGTGTGCGCGTGTGTGTGAGTGTGCCTAGATTTCCCTTTTTTCCGTTCGCTCTCCGGCGGTGTACACGTGCGAGAGAGCTGGAAAAGCCTGGCCAAGGGAAAGCGCTCTATCGGCATCTCACTCTTCGCTCCCTTTCCCTTTGCAGTGCAAGTGGTTCGCCGCAAACGTACCTTGGCAGGCACAATCAGCTGTTGTTTGTTTTTGCAGTGTCTTTGGGTCTCTTGGGTTTTCGAGCGTTTTGAGTGTGTGTGTATGTGAGGCTGCGAGCGGCGGTAGCGGCAAAGACTATCTCAATTTACGATCCTGCGTATTCCGTGTTGCAGTGATTAGTGCTCTGTCCCTTTCTTTCTGTCGCCCTTTTTTGTCACACTTATACAAAGTTACACGCGTTTGTAACGCGTTTCTTGGTCCCTTTTTGCTGATGCGATTCATTTGGCGCATTAGAGCACCATCGCAAGTTAAGTTTCGCCTTTTCTTTAATTTAAGATAAATCCGCCCAGATAGTAAACAGTTTAAATCAAAATAATTTGTACATTTTAATGTGTAAATGAATATCCAAATAATTATTTTCCAATGGATCTATATTAATCATTTCGTTTCTATTTTTCTATTCTCATTTTAGGTAAGTGATGGCCATTTCTCTCACATCGGAAAGAATCAACGCCCGATATTGTCAGATGTTCCGAATCCTCCGAATTGCAAATATTTGTCCGTTCGATTACGCATTTGCCCATCCCGCCCGCTCCGGAAGACAATATATTCCCTGTCAAATCAAACCCGGTCCATGGTGGGCAGTGAAACGATATCGAGAGGAAGTGCCGGAGAGCCTTCGATAATGTTGCGTAAGTACTAAGCACACCCCTGCGTCGGCGGGGGGAAGGGAGATATGGCTTTAGGGTTCATTTGCTTACCTCACCGTTGGCTGTTCGTTGCGTTCTCGATAAAAACACCTCCCACCCTGAAAGCACTTCCACTTCAATCGGTCACTGAACTGAACGTTTTGGGGGAAGACAAACAAAATTGAAAACCAAATATGGTCTCCGTAAAGGGAGGGGGAAGTGATAGAGGCGAGGAACGTGCACACACAGACAGAACCCAATCAACCTAGAGTAAGGCTACCGTAGGTGTCCCTGGTCCGTTAGCGATGCGCGTCCCCCACGGGATGTGCTGCTGTTTTGTGTCTGTGCCGTTAGAGTGTCAATGTCTCTTCGGCATGCACGGCTTTTGACGCAATGCCGCTGGTAATGTGTCCTCCGGCGATGACCGAACGCCGTAAATCACGGCCCGCAGTTCCCCCAGCTGGGGAGGTAGGCTGATTAGAGTTTTGGGTGAGCTTGATGAAAGATTTTGGATCTGTGGCTCGCACACACGAACGTCGAACTCTCTGGAGAGTCGTATCAACTACTGGACGGCTTTGCCGGCGTTCATCGCGACATCGGAATTCAATCTGTTTGTGTATCGTGCTGAGCGATCGTAAAGGAGGCTCCATTCCCGTTACTCATAAACACGTGCTCCCCCCGAAGTCCCCGATGGAGGGGACATGGGCACTCAACACGGTAGCGCACTAAATGTACCGAGTTCCTGTAACACTGCACTAAAAGTCTTATCGGGAAGAACGGTGGTAGACGGGTAGGAAAGGAAAGGTCATTGATTGGTCTCAATGTCGATGCTCTTGCCTCACGCGTCGTGGAATTGTGTCTGGACGATAAATAATTCCAAGTCGGTCAACGATATGATATATTGGAGAGTTTTTCAGAAATTCTTCGAGCTCCAATAAGTCCTATCTGCTTACATGTAATGGGCACTGTTCAAGTCTCAAAGTGTTCTTAACTGTAAAAGTCGTTAAAAATGCTGTATTTCGCTTACTTAAATGATGTCGTTTAAGTAAAGTCTTTTCACTGTTTTTTTCTCTCAAAAACATTATGATTTCAGTGCGTTAAAGTAATTTCCCGTTCATCTCTCTACATAAATCTCTAAACAGTGGCAATCCTCCAAAGAGTCGAAACTTTTCCGCTCTAAAAAACTCACCTTTTTGCTCTACTTGGCTTCTGCTCCATACACCGGCTAATCAGTCAGGTCGCGTCAGTTGTGTTGTGCCCCTCTGTGCGCGCCCGCCAGCGACGAAGAAGGATACGAAAAGTTTGTTCCCCTGTCAAGGATGTACTTTCTAACTTGGCTAATTTCGAGTCATTTCTCCTGCGCACTGTCGGTCGGTCGGTCGGACGGAGTCTCGGTGGCGTTGTGTGTCGCTGGAAGGACAGCAGCTAATGAAGAACTGAAGTAGGCAGCGAAGAGTTTGTTACCACCGCTTCCCAGAGCGTACGTTCTGTGAAAAGTACAGAGGCGGCTGCTCTAGTGGGAAAAGAGAAGTCGACACCTTTAAATTACAAAAAATAAAAAGAACAGTGACAGTGGGAACAAATTTCTTTGTAGGGATTTGTTGGAACGACGAAGTAGTAAGCGGACCGACGATAAGGCTTGTAAGAACCAAGGCCCAAACACAGAAGATGAATGGTCCCACATCTAATGCTGACGCCGGGCTGCTGCTCCGGGGCTTAGTTGCAAAGACGGGCGAAAATACCTCCTGACAGGTCGGTAATAATTTCGTGTCGTTTCGAGATCAAAGTGTCGGTGTGTCGGTGGAGCAAACATGCAGTGCAACAGGGGTCTGCAGACAGAGGGAGAGAGATAGACGTGGCCGACTTTTCCCTTCTGCGCGCTGATGTGTGTGATGTGCTACCGGGAAGATAAAACTTTTCGGCACTTCGGTGCAAGATTTAATGTTGTTTCCTTGGAAATAGAGAAGCGCTTTGTTCTTGTTTTGTTTTTGGAGGTTTTAAAGATTGCAATATTGCAAAAGTTTTCCCTTTCTTCCTGAAAACCGTGGCCAAACGCATGGATGTAATTATATTTCAGCGGTAATATTTGCTTGCTTTGAAAGTGAGCTGGCCGTTTGGGAAAATTTATTTGAAATCGTACTACCAGAATAAAGTGTTTCATCTCACTTACGTGTTATTTCAATTAAATCCACCAAAAACCCTTTTTAGAGCTTCATTCATCTCGACGAAAGGTGAACCTGTAAAACAGCAATTCCATTAGTTGCACTCACACGCGCGCACGTACACACACATACTCCGTAAAAAAAGGAAGGTTCGATTTGAAGGAAGAGAGGCAAGAAATCAATTCACCGAAGATCCTGTGAAATTGAATGCGAGAATTGGATGAAATCGTTCACCGCCGACGTCGAACTTGATCCCAGGTGTCGTCGGTTGATTGGAAGCCCTAAGAAAACGGGATGAAGAGGAAGCAAAGCGCCAAAGAAGAAAGAACCCGAAATGTCCCGAGAAGCGAAACCGCCGGCATAGGTCTGGCGGGGGTTCGTCGCCACCTACAGCGTGGTTAATTTAATTGTACGTTCATCGAAGGACGCGGGACAATTGGTCGAGAGGGGGTGGGTCCTTTTACCGGATCCGATCAGGTTTCGGTTCGTTTTTCTTCAGAATGGACGTTTAGGAAGGATAGGTTAGGTCAAGATAGATGATGAAACGTGTAACGGACGCTCGTGACTTAAGAATTGATTTAGGACGTTCGGTTCAATTAATTGCAATGGTTGTAATCATCGATTGATTTGATGAACACAATTTCGCTGAAATGATGTCGAATTGTTGTTGGATGTGCCCGTATTTTCTCAATGTTTTGTTTTACGCCTCAATTGGAGGGAATGAAATTCACCTAACTGTCGAATTTTGTCTATCCAATAAGGATCTCCTGTCTCAGGAATTTCATTCAATTGGATAAGCTATCTTTCTTTAGTTAGGTGCCAGATGCTGATACCCTTTTCCATTAGAGCATTTATTTTGGAGAACAGATTTAGAGCCCATTCTTGGAGAGTGATTTTAATTCCCTCACACAGGTCACCCAAAGGTTCTCGAGAAGAAGAATAGAATAATGTTGTCATCGTATCGCACTCCTTATCTGCTAGTGATTGATTAAGAAGGCTTAGACCCTTTTCTATATCATTCCCTACACTCATTGCTCATGAAGCAATGGTCCCAATGTAGTACCCGTGAATCGAGTGGGGCAAACTGCTGATACAAAACGTTAGAACTCAGTTTGCTTTCGGTTGTTCTGTGCCTTCAATGAAAGTTATCTTCGCACCGGCCACATCTCGCACAGCAAGACAAAGCGTATGTAACGAAATGTGGAAACAAGCAACACAGGAAAAAGGGACACCCATTGAGAAAGAGCCGTCGTCCGACAGAAAGTCCTGTTGGCTGACCTTTTGGGAAGATTCGGCACTAACTGAAACAACTGATTGTGTTGATGCTGTAACGAACAAAAGGAAAAAAACGAACGAAACCGATGGACTTTGGTGTACAATGAATGTGATGTGTCTTGTTGGATTGGTTTCTTTTTTTTTAGTTTTAATACTTTACAGTAGTATATGTTTGAGTATTGTTTGTTTTTTGGCAATGACAGAAATGTATGTGTGCGTTCCGTGAATGGAAAATGTGAAATCGAAATCGAAAGGAAGCTGAACTCAACACAATTCTTCCGTGTCATTTTTTCCAAAGTCATTCCTTGTTGTACTTCTCGAGTCTTATAAAAAAAGAAACACACTTATTATTGAATGCTTCTATTTCCGCCCAAAGAATCATTTACAAAATTGCCGTACAAGCAGCCGCCCGTGTACACTGCAGAATTGTTGTGGTGGTGGGGCCCTCTTTGGAAGCTTATTTTTAAATCTTTGTATATTAACGGTTGCAAAAAGAAAATGTAACGAAACTGAACATATAAAAACATCTCTCCACCAGGAACGGAAACTCACACACCGACACTCACTTTGCTCTGAGTGCAACGTGCTATTTTTTCCATTAACTTTTGTTTGTTTTGTTTTGCATTCTCCGATGAGCAGAGTTAATTTTAACTTCGACAGTTTAGTTTTCACAATACTTTGGTCGCTGTGTGTTTTTGTTCTGGCAATGCTTCCGTATGTGCGAAATTTCGTATGTGTTGTTGTGTTGCTGTTTGTGTGCAATTTCTGTTGAGTCTTATATAGACACACGCGCTCACACGGGGCTTTTAGAGGTTCTGTGTGTTTTTGTTTGATGTTGGTGTTTTTTTTATTTGTTTTTACTCGTTCCATTAGCGAAAGCAAACCAATCTCTGGCAGTGGCAGGCTTGCGAGAGCGAATCATTTTATCCATCCATTTCTGCATCGTAACGCGATTCACTTGTTTGCCGGATCGAGTGAAACCTTTCGCTCGCTTTTTTGCTTACTCGTTGGTTGATTGTATCTGGTGATCCATGCGAAAGATGGACCTTTTTTCGTGTTTCTAAATAGTGTGTCAATGTTTTGCAAGTTGTAAATAAGGATAAAAAACAAAGTAATCAAATATCTAAATAGAAGAAAATGTACACGACTGTCGAAACTGTGCAACAACACGATATGGTAGTGGACGGTATGAGATGAATGAAATATGAAGGAAAGCTTGCAGTTTTGGGTGTAAGAGGAAGGAAGAAAACAAACACATGGCAAACGAACTCATGTGATATTGTTGTGTGCGCCCAATCGTTGTGCCACACGGGAGTCAACATGACACCGTTTAGTGCTATCGTTTAACATCCCGATACGGGTTTCGATCCGAATTGCGAATGTGAGCAATTAGCACTACGCGTACATGAGCCGTAGATAGGTTGATGTTTATCTGAGACATCGTAAACATTATAAACGCTGTGACACAATCATCATTGCGTGTCTCGGTACAAGCTAAAGAGTCTTTGATATATTTTTGGGATTTACATGATACATTTCAAACGTTACATTGACGAGAAAATGATCCTTACTCTATTTGTAATATCAAAATAAATTCCATTTACGAGATTTTGACGCAAACGAACGATTTTTATTCCCTAAGTGCAAGAGAACGTGGTTTCTGAGAGTACTTTTCACACGATGAGTACGATTTGCCCGATTTTCGCTCTCTTTCTCTCTATCTCACCATGCGCTACAGTGAGCAGTACATGGAGGCTCTCACTTTGCTGCTGCTTGTTTGTTTATCTCACGACACAGAGCTCACGGATGACGTTGATGTTTTTTTTTGGTGAGGTAAAATGCGTGACTGTGAAAAGTTAATTTGTTCTATTTTGCTTACCGTCTTCTAGAATAAAATCTATACTATGTATCATCAATATTTTTTTCATTTCGACTGTCAATTCAATCGAATATCGGTTGAAACTTTGCTTTCGTACAGTGATGTTGCGAGAAGTACTGAGCGTGTGAGCAACAAAGGTAGTGAGAATTAGAAAAACAAACACAGAGAGAGAGAGAGCGAGAGCGAGAGCGAGCGAGCAGGTGAGCGGATCCACAAAACACATACGCGCTCACTTGCTTGTTGGTTCGCCGCTTTGGGAAGCTGCTGGTGAGAGATCGACACACACCGACTGTCGCTCAGTTCATTTTGAGCCGTTGCGTGGATTGGTCGTGAGTCGTTGCCGCCGCGTGTGAACGGATATTCCCGGTCTCGGGTATCGTGGTGTTGTAGTGTGCACTTTTCTTCGTGCGGGAGTTGTTGTTTTTATTTTTATTTCCGTTATTACTCCGTTTGCCAACTCGACCGATCGCGACCGATAGCGGGCAATAATTGTAATGAGCAAGCAAGCAGCACAACACCATTTAGAGTCTAAATGTACGTTTTACCGTAAATGCGTGGCAATTTGAAGCCGTATCGTGTAATATGAAAGGTACCAAAAAAAGTTAACAGCGACAAAAATCAAGTGAATTCATCAAAATATTTATGAGCAACTATCGAAAAAAGTGGGCCACATTGGGTAGTGTGATGTGATAAAACAGTGAAAATAAGTGGTTCAAAAGGTTTTTTTGGCCAGTGCCAATCGATTGTGTTGGTTTTGTGGAGCTTTTAATGATGTTTTAGTACAGTACAGTGAAGTGTGACAAGAAACACTGTGTTGTTGGCCCGGTTGACGTGGATTTGTGTTGTGAAGGCACCAAGAATGATTTTATATGAAAAAAAAAATACAGTTTGTGCTATAATAATAGGACAGATAAATCACAAATTGTACTAATTCTTGTACGTTCTGTAACACACTAATTGAACCTTTTGTAATGAAGGTTTAGAAAGGTACAATGCTAGTCCATCCATCAAACGGTTTCCTCTAACGCTCGCACACACGCACACATATACAGCAACACGCACACCTGTCCTCCCTGCATTACTCGCCTAGTTTGATCTCATCTGTTCCCGATCCGCTTAGAACGAACCTTTACCACCAACCGGACGCACACACACACACACACATA
>KB667789.1:714668-783635 GCA_000349065.1 Anopheles quadriannulatus | reverse complement strand
GACCCAAGAGTGATGAGAAGTTGTTCTACTACAACCACTTGTTCTTCTCAGCCACGATCGCTACTGCCAACGTGGGGCGGGGAGAAGACAAACAAACTCTCTCCCCATTGCCCGGAAGATTCATTTGCGCGCGGCCGGGTGAAATGATGTGAAAATTAACGTACCTCTCGTTATGGGGCCGTCATCTTTTTCCGTCTTTATTTATGTGAGTGAGTGTTTTTTTTTGGTTCGGTGTCCACGGATAATGTGCTGGGTGGTAAATAAACTGTTTTAAATTGTCACAAAAAATTTGCTGTTTGCTGTTGTACATTCTATTGCTCAAACGCACCTCTCTCTCTCTGGGTGGCACAAGTGTGTGTTTGTGTGTTGGCAGTGGTGGTTGAACGACCGATTTAGCAGCACAGTCGCGCCGTGAAACAATAATAATCAAAATCAAATGCGAGAATAATTCATGCAACCGAAACGCGCGTTTGCTTTACGTTACTGTGCTGTGTGCGCACGGCCGGTCAAGGGAGTAGTGCCGCGCAACGCAAACGGTTTAAAATAAGAAAACACGCACCACGCATGGGAACGGACGGGGCAAAATCATCAAACCACCTTCTCGCTGGTCTCGCTTTGCGAGTGGGTCTGTGTTCCTTCAAGAAACAGGAACACGTAGCAGCCAACAGGCAACGGTCGGCTTCACACACCACAAAAAGATTGGATTGTGCGCGCGCGTGTATGGGTTTATGTTTTTATTTCCTGCACTGTACGCGTCCGTTTCGTGGGTCGGTTGCAGAAAAAAAAGTACAGCACAGCATTATTATTATGGCGAAAGACGAAAGCCAGCCACAAACGAGCTGGAACGGGGCTCGATCGATCGTGGAATAATATTTCCTTCATTTGCTCCCTGGTATGGGGCCATCACCACACGCAGATGCACGGATTTCCGTAAAGGGGTATGAGAGAGCATTAAAAAGAGTGGAAAAATCAAGCAATTATCCAATCAGGTTTTTATTACTATTTCACCAGCTAAAGTTTGATCTTTTGCGAAGAAATTTAATACTTTCCGTTACTTACAAAAAACTCCATTCAAAAAAATATTTTGAGTAACTGACAGCCTGACTGACGAATGGGTGGGAGAGTAGTTATCAGATTGTCTTTGAATTGGGAAAATAGAGCTAACCATAAAATGAAAATCTGTTCCCTTTTTCACGCTGGTGCTGCTGCTGCTGCTAGTTAAAAGGGTCAAACTGTTAACACGCAAACGCCCATAAATAACGCAATAAATCCCTTTTAATCAACGTCTTTTAAAACGCTCCTCAAGTGGAGCAGGCAGGGACCAGCTGGAAGAACTTTCTCGCAATCGACTGGCTAGAGAAAGAAATCTCACCACCCCATTCTTTGTGGTGGTGGTGTGGTCAATGGGTTATAAATTAATTTTAAAAGCCATCGTTCACCCTTCTTAAGCGCCTCCCTAACGCCAATAACCAGCAGAGTGCAGGTCAAATGTCGCCAGCGCCGAATTTTATTTGGGTACTTTTCGTGCTATTTTAATGATAAATGGCTAGTTGTTTGTTTCGCGGCCATGAAAATGATGGTTTGAAATTATCATTGAGCAAACGCGTTTTTTTTTTAAATGAATTCACTTTTCTCACTACTGGCCTAAATATTCACTTCAAATTGCGGTCCTTAAAGCATGAAAGAGGCACCAAAAGAAATCAGCGCGAAGAAAGATATTCGCAAATGTGAACGCTATGCAAATGATCCTGATGCCGGGGAGATATCAATATTCATGTTATTTTTACTATAGGTTAAGCGTGAGGCTCGGAACACGTAATAGGAGCGATCTTTGCCCCCCAAAAATTCGCACACAAACACACACACACACACTGCACCGAAAGCATCCGAAGCAACTTCCGGTGTGCGAATGTATGGATATGAGATAATAGGTGGGAATTACATAAAACCATGCTGTTGTGGGGGCTGTCGTGGTAGGGAGGAGAGCTTTTGCTAAATATGCAGAACACTCGAAGCATGCAGGCAGATGTATTTTTGGGAGGTTTTGTGGCGACTCTGGGTTTGCTTTAGCTCCTCACCAAAACAAACACACACAAAAAAGGCACAACGATAAATGATAATGAGGAAATCGGATCGAAATCTTATGGAAATTGGCGCCCCAGTATTGCGCGCGAATAACCGGCAATGTTCAACGTTCAACACTTTTTTTTTCGGCGGAACGAAGATCATCTGCCGCGTGTCTGTGCATATTAAGATGCATTTAAATGTTGGTTTATTATTTATACAGACCGACCGACAGTGTGCTCGATCGATCGATGTTTTTCTTGTCGTTTTGCTGTGGAAGCTATCATTTTTAATGGTTTTTATTACCTATGCAAATGGTGTCGATGGTGGTACTACTTCCATTATTAAGTAACAGTTGGATGCTCTTTTTCCGAATATGTTATAAAAGAGAGGTCATGTTTTTATTTTTTTTTGTTAAAGCCAATCCTCCAATCTGTAGCTTTGCAAATCTAATCAGTGATTCATATTCATATCTTGGGCAAAAAATGGAGGTCGTTGGGACGGGACCTTTCCATATTGTTTCAATCTGCCAACCATCTGCCCCTTCAGTTAGCACGCTAGCAGCAGGGAAGGGAAGGTATCGATTCGGATACCGTTTGGCGGATCCTGTCTATCAGGCAAACCGGTGTGTTGCATAATTGATAGCAACTCTTTCCCTCGCTGCTGTGCAAATTGGAGGTTGGAGAAAATGATCTATCAAATATGGACGATTGCGGGAAAACTCTGGCACACAAACTGGGTCACAACATCACACTCGGTATCTGGTTTTTTTTTTGCCGAGAAGTGCCCAGCAGGACAGGTAATAGAGACGTTTTGGGCATCCTTGCTACCTGGTTCTTGGGAATTAGAAGCATGGGAAGGGCTTACTACCTCGCTGGTTGGTGTGTCAATTTATTCAATTTGCTAGATAAAATTTCCACGAGAAAATTGTCATACATCTTGGGGAGGAGGGGATAACATTGCACAGCGAAGTGACGTGACAACTCCACGAATAAAAACGTCTTCGTCTGAGTCGGATAAAAAGAGTGCAATAGATCGCTCGATCCCCTTGCTCTGTGGATGGAAGTTTTCCCCAGTTGCGCGGTGGTGTGCCGTACCGGGAAGTTACATCATATAGGAGAAAGAAATGCTCTCGCCTTGGATGCAACAACTGCACGACGACGACGACGACGATGTCGGTCTTCCAAAAAAGGACTTGCGACGTCTTTCTCTGCTCCGACGCTGAAACCAGTAGGTTGTGAAGGGTGTGGAGTGAAATTATTATGCGAGTCATACAAGTTTAATTAGATATGCTCCTCTACATGGGTTTGTGCTGAGACCGTTGTGTCTCTGTTACGCGAACCCTCTGCGAAGCGGTAACTAAAAACTTAGCTCTCCAAAACCCTCCGAACCGAGAGAGAACAATTGCCTTTTTTCCCTCCTTCTGTCGAATGATTAAATCCGAAAACTAATCCAATCTAAACCGTGTTGGAAACTGTCAAACATTATTTATTTAGACAACCATTTCCCCCCGCTCCCTGCTTTGTTGAATTTCTGATCCGATTGGATTTAGCGGCTAACCTACCTGCTGGATGTCTTGGCACCATAGCCCATCGCCAACGGGGAGTAAAGAACCATTGCGGCTACTCATTTGCAAAATAGTCTCCGTTCGGGTACCTTGCCCCACTCTTGGGTTGGGCAAGGGCAAAAAGGGCCTTGAAGTGCTAATCAAATTAAGCATTATTGACCTCGTACACACACAAACACACCCAAACTTTCTGCAATACATCGTTTTTTCGGGGGTGTAAAACTAAGCGCCTCAAATCAACTTCAGATTATGAAGGTCGATTCGTGTTGTGGTGCCTTACACCGAGGGGAAATTCGGTGTTGCGTTCGGATTGTTGGCGTGTGTCGACCTCTGGTGGCTTAATACCTTTTCTGACCCCGATGTGTCGTTGCGAGTCACACAAGCTCCCCTTGCCCCCCTTCCCGGACTCTAGGGTCATCAATAAATTATGCTTATCCCTCGTTAAGTCTCGATAATGTAGCGCACCCGAAGGGTAGCGTTGTGTGATACGAATGATTTTGGATTTTGTGTTGTTGGCGGTTCTGGCAGAAAGTAGTTTAGAACCGAGCTATAGCGAAAACTTTAATTTATGTAATGAGAGTGGACAGCAAGTATGTTTGGTGTTCAACCTTCTTCTTTGGGGCCTCGATCGTTCGTCGTCGTCCCTCCACTAACTCCTAAATGCAGGTCACGCGAATGAGAGAAGACGCTTTCTCTAGGTCCGCTTCTTCGTGGCGCCGGGTTTTTCTCCATAATTTGTGGTGGTGAGCAAATCATTTTCCATTTTCCCATCCAACAACCAGCGGGTGGGTGACGTTGTACCATCCCGTGACCGACCTGACCGCGGGCTTGGTGGGAGCATTTTCCATGCCGCGCTTCACTGTATAGCTTCTCCATCCCCGAGGGGCGAGCTAGTTCATCACTGTTCTGTTTTTTTGTTGTTAGTTGCTTTTCGTCGTTGGGGGCTCATCTTTCCTCATCGCGTGTAATGCCATTTGTGGATCACGCGCTAATCGCGTCTGGGAATTAGAACATGAGAATTGGATCTCGGCGATACTGTGGGCCCCGCGGGGTTTTTGCTCGGTTTCTTTGCCTGGTTGTGGTAGTAATGCTTTTTTTTTGTTACCACTTCTTGGTTTGGAAACGCTCAAACTTTAGCTGGCAAGCAATTAATCACAAGCGATGAAGATGCGTTGAAAGGTGTCCAATATATAGTTGTCGAGCACGGCAAAAAGAACATCGAACTTCGAGCCCTAGAAACCTGCGTTAATCTGAGATCGCTCACGTGAGGATTGATGGTGTTTCATGGACCAACATCAACTATTTGCTAATTGAACCCCCAACCGAGATAAAGAGAGAGAGAGAGAAAAGCGAAAGATATTCCTCACATTCTATTGTTGGCGTTTCGCTGCAACTACTCGCTTGCTTGCGATAGAGATACCTCCCAATCTCATGAAAGGTTTTTCAAAGTGATGTTGCAAGCGCGACACAGGGCTTGTTGTATCGTTTGCCATTATATCACCTCGATTACACGATACACACTCCTCTTCCCCACCCCCCTTTAGTGCCAATAGTTGTTCATTGTGATCTATTTTTCCATTCGCGATCTTACTGTCCACTGTTGCGGGAAGAAATGAAGGGCCTGTTTGGTAAATGGATTCCGCTCTTTGAAAGGCTTTACATGGGTTTATATAAGTGTAACTCTCTTTGGAAAGGGGTTGTTGATGTGAATACCACCAACCGACAAATGTGCAATGGAATCTACTTAAAAAGTGTTAAAAACAGTTAGTTAGTGTTGATGATGATGGACATAATTGGGAGTCAATTTTCATCTCCAAAATCGTACAAACTTCAACTTCACTTTGTAATAATTTACAACTCTCTCTTCAATAAGGCCATTCCGGCAACGGTTGATTGCTAATCATTTGTCTGGTGATCTTTCGAGACGCACTCGAACTCGTGGGTTCGTTCGAAACCTTAAAGAGCAGTACCACCACTTACCAACTCCCGGCAGTGAAGTTGAGTTCCATCATGCAACATTGGCCACTGTGCAACCATGCTTTCAATGTCACTAATTTACAGTCATACGCTAAGCAAGCAGGCAAACATTTCCAAACGCATGTCGACTTACCTTTCGTATCCCTCCAAAACCTTTACACTCTTCAAGTCAGTCGTTAGTAGGCTCGTCCAAACATCAACCTGGCAAGATCTGTTTGTTGGTCTTCTACGTTCACAGAAAACAATTACGGCCAGCTAAATATGCGGGGAGTAGTTTTCGCGGTCATCCCAAATGATGTCTGTGGAGCTTTTTGGTGTAGAGGAAGGCGGTGGTCATTGCTTTTCCGTTTCCAGTGGACACTCAATCCCACTCCCTCCGGTGGAGTTTAACCCAGTTAGGGTATTGCCTTTCAAAAAAGGCCAAACTCCTCCATTCCTCATCGCGATCGCAAGAAACCATGATTTCGTGTGGTTTGGATTGGAAGTTTGTTGTTTTACCGTTCACCACAATTGAACACTAGAGAGCCCTCCAGGGAAGGAGCACTCTGAACACTCTGGCCTGACGAATGTGTTGGCTGTTCGCTAGTAGACTTTGGAGGAAGATATTGGAAGTTGATCTCTGGTTGTCTGATCTTCAAGTCACCGGTAGTTGCCATACAATTGAGAGACAAGTCGTGCAAGATCGGCTGCTCGAATTAAGCGCCCGTTGCCTGCTCCATCGTGTACCTTATGAATGGTTTCCAAGGTTTTGTTTTCTGTGCCTACTTGGGGGGAGGTGGGTTGGCAACTTTGGAGTCGCTTTCAGGTTCCATAATCGAATTAAACTGGAACGAATCGAACGCGACGGCCTGCGCACCGCGCATTTGGAGATCACTGTTGATGTAACTGTGTTTTCCAATTATTCTTCCAACTGCAAATCACGAGAGATTGTTGCTTTTTGAAATTTGTGTTACATTTCCTAATGCTCTTGCGAACACTGTGTGACGTTAGCAATAGGAAAACGAATCTTGATTAGTTGTAATTGATCAACCTCAGATCGGCTTCATTATATACTTCCGAGACACAAACAACACAAACTGAATTGCAGAAAATCACGACCTACATCACGAGCGGCGCTGTGGCGCTCAATCTATAAATTGTGCTACGATTTTTTTCTTTTTGTAGTTTTGAACTCAAATTTAAAGAAACTGCAAAATACAACCAGCAGATTCGATGTGGTTTTGTCTTGCTTTTTGCTACGGGACCTGCACGGGACTTCCCCTTGACGCTTCGGAATGGTTTATCTTGTCGATCGCGTTCTCATCCGACTGTTGACTGTTTTTGGAGGATCGCTAACTCAAAAAAAAACCGGTTTGCACTCGAAAACTTCCACATACTGCAGCAGCAGCAGCAGCATTGCCCGGAGGCCTGAGGATGGCGCCTGCTTCCAAAAATAAAACTTCCAGCTCCCGATCTGCCCTTTTCGGTTCGGTGCTATTAGAGGATGCTGTGCAATTTGGAGAGGAGGAATAAATTCTTTCGAGTTGATTCCTTTGAGTCAAAGTTTCAAAGGTGGGCACAAATTACACTAAATCATTCCAAATAATCTTCCTGCGGGTATGTGCAGCACAAGTCACTCGCAAGAAGAGGGCAGAACCAAAACCATTAAGCAGCAGTATAAAGTGCAACCCGCCAAACAATCACGCGTGGTCAAGTTTATGTTCTGCAGGTTTCTGCCACCAACGAACAAAAAAGCGGCTCCGGCAAGATGCTGATTCATAATAGTGGGCCGGTTTTGTGTTCTGTAACTTTTCATGCTCCTTCGATGGTTCCATTTTGAGTCTCGCAGTGATGTGTAATGGTCCGAATTTTTGGCAGTGGATCACCCGGAGTAACGTGCGCTCTTGGGGCTCAAACATCAATCATTTGGTGAAGAATTGATTCTCGGTAAACACAAGCGGAGACATGATGATGGAACAGACGTTTGTTGTGAGCCGGATGTGTGTCTGGAGGAAGAGGAACGGAATAAGGAGGACCGAAAGACAAAATGGTTTCATTTTCATCGGAATGTTTGATGGATGAAAAGGAATAGCCCTTAGATGGAACCTTTTAGTTGGGCAGTCATATTTTCTGTTGGTTTCAGGATGTTTCTCTCTCTCTCTCTCACTTGAACACAACTCAAGATCTTGGCCGAGAGTTCACGATAGAGCTTTCGTAGCACCAAGCTCTGTACGTGTTGTTGAACCTCTCTTGTGTAGCCGAGTTTCAGTCTGAGTTGTGTCTGGTCTGACAAGAGCTTGGCGTTAATCATGGTTCAAGGGCATCGTATGCAAAAAAGACCCTCACAGTTTTTAGGCACGACACAACAGCCTTACGCAACTCGTCACGACAACAGCAGACACAGTTTGTTTAATGGCATAACGATATTCGCTTAACAGCAGCTGTTTAACTAGCCCTTCCAACAACGTCAGCAGCGGGATCCCTCACCTTATCCTTGAAGTGGAGCAGTATGTGTGTGTGCATGTCCGTGTTTAGGAGCTTTTAATTACTGCATCACGTGTCATGTGGTGGCATCACGACCACAACAAACACACCAACACAAAAAAGCTAATAACCTGACAAGAACACACAAACTGATGGTAAAAAAAAACAAAATCATCATGATGCGCCATCTCTAGAAGTGCGCCTCCTTTTCCATAAGGGTAATTATGGCTACCACTAGAGGCGAGGTATGTTGTTTTTGCGCTAGACTTTTTTTTTACCTCGCGAGGATTTATGAGCGTGAGAGAATTGCTGGAAAATTACGTGAGTCGGCGCTGAACCAACGGAGTGGCGTGCCCTCGGGTTTAGGCTTCTCTCGAGGTTGCGCTACCGCCGTCTAGTTTGTTTGCTTCGTGGCCTTACCGGCAGACGCACAAAAGAGGGCTTGGCTTTCACGCGTACGACACGTTAACCTTGAGAGAGCCTCGAGGGGTGTGTGTGTGTGTTGTGACAGTGTCCGCCCGTTGTGTCCGTCAGCAATTTAATTACACTTTGCGTTGCTGTGCAGAAAGGTCTGCGGGTCATTACCGATTGGGATAGTGGTGGAAAGTGAAATTCATAATTGAAAATTTGCGGATAATGTAATCAACAAACATATTACGTGTTTGCGAGGAGAATACCACGTTACACATCAGCTCGTAAGGAAAGTGAGTGGAGTTGTCTGTGACTGTGAGTTGTCTGTGACTGTGAGTTGTCTGTGACTCATTGAGATGTATGTACCAACACGAGTCAAACATTTATCTCTGACCTCTCTGGATCATCTTGTTGGCTGATGTGGTGCTGTATTCAAATGGTGTGTACCTCTCATAATCGCGCACGTAAGAGCAGGGGGAGAAGTACTACGGTGGTGCACAACAAACGATCACGTTTTCGTCAACAAGATCTGCTCCAGATTAGACGCCAGGCCAGCTTTAACCATAGGTGAAAGGGAAACCAAATGGGGGTTTCGTAGAAGGTAGACCAACACAAGCTGTATCGCTGTGTCTGTATGTCCCACCGCTGCCGATACTGGTCACGGTGAAGATGCCGATCGTGACGGTTAGTGTCTATTCGCCGTGCCATAGCTTAGGACATGGTAAAGGCATCAGCATCAAAAGCATCCTAGCGATATCTGAGAAGTGTCTGCAAAGAATCGTGGCAACATATCTCGTCTTCTCGGACGTGTGTTAAGCCACGAAAGCGACTGCTGCTGGAATACAATGTGGAGTCCCCTGCTGTGCAGATCTCTTGGGTTCCATTGTCTGGTTCGGGTGTTTCTTCGTCTTCTGCTCAAAAGGGCAATTAATCAGCCTTCACGTTGCCCCCGTCCGGTTGCTTGACGTTTGATGTACAGTGTGTATCACAAACAACGGCGGGATCTGAAGAGGTACTCAGGAGGGAGACACGATGTACGATTGTTTTAGAGGGCTCTGATGATCCACAACCGCTGTGGGGAATAACCCCACGAATTGGCCCACACTTCTAGACACAATGTCCAGCAACCCGGGCAAAGGTAAAGGAGATTCAGTGTCTGCAAAAGCGTGAGGGTAGATTTCTTCACTTCCTGGACAACACAGCAGCGCGATCGTTCACCGCTGGGACTACCATCTCTTGGACGCCAACAATTCCAGCTCCAATCGCAAACGGTCGTCGTGTCCCCCATTATGCCGTCGAAGCAGTACGTTCTTCGCCTACACCAGAGCGTCCCAATGCCCTCCACTCTTCTGAAGCTCTCCAGCGACTTCATATAATCAGCTACACTCTCACTTTTACTTCTTGTTTTAAGAAATCGCCATGGTAACGCAGCTGTGATCGGTACTCTACTGCTGCATACAATAGCACACTAAGTCTCTAGCTAGTAGTTGCTCTTTCGTTATGGCAAGGTACGACGCTCTTTGTCCGGTTCGTAAATGACTTCCTCGTTGGTGGGGCTACCGGTGCCAGGTAACTTCCCTTTTTCGGTCGCCTTTGCACAGGGGGTGGGGCGCAATGACCATTTGTAATTGTACTTTATGTACTTGCATGATCGTATATGAGGAATACGAAAGATCTATGGCGATCATACGATTGGCAAGAAAACAAAACAGCCTACCGGACGGTCGGTCGGTGCCTGTGCTGACGTCACTGTAGCACTTCCATCATCCGTAATAAACGGGCAGTGAGTTGTGTTTTTTCCTTTGTGTGTGTGTGTGTTTTTGTATGGTCCATTGGATACATCAATAGCGGTCAAGAATGGGCAACAGTACTGAAGTTCTAAGGTTGTACAATGGCTTTATGGGCTTTACGCGTTTGGTGGAATTTCCCCCAAAAGAAAAGCTGCCATGTTGGAATTCCTCCTAAAACCGGGCATAAACAATTGAGTTCCAATTTTCAGATGTTATGATGGCGTTCATTTAGTAAGGTGAGCTCTCCCAATTTCCTCCCAGTCAATGTGTCTGAATCGCATCAGATTTTCCACGGATCTAGAGTAATCCTCGGAACGGGAGCGGGAGAGGTGCAGTTAATGTTCCCATGAAATCAGCATCAATGCCTCGAACGAATCCCGGGAGGTATACAGCAAACAATGTCTGGAACTGTGGGCCGATGTTTAGGCACTAGCCCACCATCGTCCGAAGGTGTTGTATTGCGGGTTACCTTCAGCTGAGGTTAAAATCAAAGCCACGCGCAATTCTGTAAACGTATTTGTTCCATCATCCGTCCAGTCTCCGGGAACAGCGTGGTGTATTGTGCGCTCTGCTGCTGCTACCGATGATGTTGAAATCGCTGTTCTGGAGCAAATAGGATTACACGGCGTCGGAATGAAACCGGGCCAACAGCAACAATGTTGTTTGCATTTAGATATGTGTGTTGTACGTACGTTATGTTTGAAAGCACTCAGAACAAATCAAACATTTGCCGAGTAGATAAAGGTGTGGGATGTGGAATTCTTCGTAATGATTGTGGGGAGCTTCCGCTGTCGTGTACTTCACGGAAACTGTGGAAGCGTTAGAAAGGAAAAACACACATGCACATCTGCCGGGCTTGTTGCTGCTTCTTGGAAAACTCTTCTCCAGGCCAATATTACACGGTGTGTAATCGCTCGTGGAAGCATAACATTATTTCCTACTTGCGATTGCGATCAGTCTGAAGGTTTTTCCGCAACACGCGGGCACTGTCACCAGTTTTTAACGCGCGCGTACAATGTTGGTAAAACCGTTTCGTTTCGCCATGGCAGTGTCGTGGCGTTGCAAAATTGGCGTAACAAACTTACCCTCCCTAAAGTGGAGCTCACTCTCTGTGTCGGCTCCGGTTGACCTCGAGAAACTGATCTAAAGTCCCCGCTGCTGTTGGTGTGTTACTAATATTGACCTAGAAAACAAGCGTTTCCGAGTTTTCTTTATTGCACATACAAAAATGCCCCAAATATCGACGTTTCTGATTGTCATTGTAAATTGTAAATTGTTTATGGCTTCCATGATAGAGCATGAAGTAAAAATCAGCGACTCCAAAAATTTGACATACAGTCCATCGCCTCGAAAATTTCACACGCACAATAAAAGCATGTGGCGTTTGATTTCAAACGTTTTCAAAACAGGAACACTCCTGTACCGATCGAATGGGGATATATATGTTGTTTTTCCGATTTTTTTCCCCTACATTTGCTGACCATGTGCTGCGCTGCGGCGGTTCCGTTCCGTTGCCGATGCCGAATTAGGGACGGTTTATTTTGCCGCAACCACGCTTTGTAAACATTTCCTTTTCCCCAAATAATGGTCATTTTTCGCACGAACCGAAGAGAAACGGTGAATATACATTTTTTGTAGTTGGTGTGGTTGTTGTTGTTGCTAAAGAGGATAAATACTAATTCTACTTTGGTGTGCTTTGTTGGGTTTGTTTGTATAGTAAATGTGGTGAATTTTCGACAAACATTACTTTGTTTGAGCCGATCGGTTTTGTGTAGTGAAGAAAAACAAATAAAATTGTCATTTCTTACATCATATTCATCTTACAGCATATTCAAGTTAGTTCTAGGGCCATACTTTAAACGTGTACTCTGTAAGCATTAAGTTATTTAGGCATACTGCCCGATAACTTTGATTCAAATAAATAAATAAATAAATAAATAAATAAATAAATAAATAAATCTGCAAACTACCTCGCAGGTCACTTAAGGTTGTTTTAATTTTTTTTACATCTTGAAACGGAAGGCAAAGGGATTCAGAGTTGTCCTACCCTTTTGTCCATCGTTCTATACTGTGCACCGAACAGTCAGAAGCACCTTCAAACTATATTTCAAGTCATACCAGACTGTTTTCTACTATCTTCTTATCAATTTCAAACTATGGATATGTTTACACTTTTGCATTTCCCAGCAGATGGCGCTGTTGTATGTTTGAGTTAGTATCATAGAATATTCAAGGTGACAGATGCATTCAATTATGAACAGTTTCCTCCAGATTTGTTCAGTCCCTTCTCTTTGCTCAACATTTAAATGGTTTGACCACATTCTCAAGGGTGAGACACACGTGTGGTGTGGTATCTTATCATCTTACAATCGAAACTGAAACAATAGAGCACCTTTTATGCGTACACAGAGTTTTTGCCGGTTGACGGCCCACCAGACGGCGTTTTGTTGTCACACACAGGCAGTAAAATGGTTCCACACGGACGGGTGGTGGTGGCAGTTGTAGGACTTCCATTTCGGTGGCCACCGGGAATGAAACAACCCCCTCGAAATGAACGTGCGCCTTGAGAAACCACACAATTAAAACCATTCTTTTGGCCCTTTGCCTGTGAGCGCGTGCGAAGATCTCTCCCCTCCTCGATGAGGAAGTTGGAGATATTTCAATTTGGTGGAGGTTTCAAGTGTCGCATTTTGACATCGCCTTTTGGGGGTGTGCTGTGTGTGTGTGTTGAAACGCAACGATAAACACAAGCAGCAGCAGCACTTATTTTGCACGTGACATTGTACCATTAGAAGGCAAAGCCACTGGGGGGGGACAGGAGAAGTACTTGGAGAGAGGAGATGTGGTATATGTTTCTGGTAGTAGCTCTCTCTCCTTCTCATCTGATACGGGATGCAAGGTTCCTCTGTGACAGATGCAGATATGAACGCAAGCTCTCAAGTAACTTACGCAAAGTAGCGTAACGATCATAAAGAGTCTTGGTCGTTTGGCGTGACATTGTGGTTAGGCTTTGTTTCACACGAGTCCCTCCCCCCGCAACCACATCCAGCCGACACGAAAGCAGCGCGCACTGTTGTTTGCGGTTGAAATATCGGACCGACGGACCAGCATCACGTCGCCCCTTCGGGTTCGGTTGCTCGAATTTCGTTGCCATGAAACGGTTCTATTGTTTTCTTAAGAGCGGGGCAGATTATGAAGTGTGAGACAACAGGAAGAAGGCACAAGGGCTTCCCGTTGCCACCCGCATGTTGTGCCGACCCCAAAAATAAGTCAGAAATCATTCCTTGGATTCGTTGACAGATTGGATTAAACACGCGCTTTGTGAAACGAGAAAGGATTACCATCCCCTTCAGCTCGCTTTGTTTTCTCTAGTGGCTGCTGCTTTGCTTTGTGGATGAGTGCGTGAGTTTAACATGAAATTTAGGCTCCCCCCAAAAAACGAGGACAGAGATTAGTACGGCATTTAATAAGTTAAATGTTCAGCTATGTGTCTTCTGAATGGTTTAAGCCGGTTTTGCAAGTAGACCATCACGCGCAAAGCAAAGCTTCATGAGAATGTTTTCATTCGAAAAGTCATTGCTTTTACTTGCACACTTATGCAATCAGATCAAACGAAGGCTGCTCTACTTGCTCGATGCACGAAAGGAAAGGCTTCCCATTTTGAAAGTGAAAACAAACAGCACAACAAAAGCACTCTTCCTTCAACGGTGCGCGCATATTATGTTGCAATCTCATTCTCCTCCCCACTTTCGATCGATGCAAAGGCCGTTTTGCATGGTAAAAGCGCTGTTCGCCGCGTTTCTCCTCTCGCGAAGCACTGCTTCGTGACACACAGTGCAAAACAGTGATGGAAAATGGTTCCTTAGTAGAACAACGCTTTTAAATCGCTTCTCGTCCCCGTGCCTGCGTCACTTTAGGTGAGGTCGCGTATGGCTACATGGGGGAAGGGAAACCAATTTACGTTCAATACACTTCGAGCCAAAGGACGGCAAACTCGCGAAGGATATAAAATGTAAAACAATGTATGGAGGGAGCTAGGTGCAATTTAGTAAGTGCGAAAGTGTGTCTTTCGGACCGGGGGCGACTGCGTAACAATCGATAAAAAGTGCTCTGCCCCGCTGCTGCATCGCACCACCGCCGGTTCTGATGGGGACGGAGATAAGTGGCGTAAAGCCAGCTCTCCCTCTCGTACGTCAAACGTCTTGCTTCGTCTTTTGGAAGTCGTGGAAACAGCACCGTGTGGTGTGCAACCGGGATGATGTGTGTCATATCCAAGCCGTAGGTGAAACTGCAACTCAAACCAAAACAATAGACGCGCCTGCCAGATTGTGTTGGTGGTCACCGCCCTCCCAGCCCCGGTTCAAGACGTAAAATGCGATGAGTTAAGAAACGATAAACTGCATTGAATGTAAATAATGCGTTGTTGTGGCGGGGGCACTATCTCACTCTCTCGGCATTACAGTGATATGGGGTGTGATATAATTTGCCTTTTAATTTCTCATTTTTTGTTCCTACCGTGTGTACCAAAGCTTTATCCAAATCCAAGTTTCATTCATTTTTACGAATAATTGTAAAGACTCCTTCAGCACGCAGACACACACACACGTGGCTGCTGGGAATTGGAAAGTGATGGAGAAACGTACAATTGAACGCGCGTTTTCGATAGTGTTTTTGTCGGCGTTTTTACTACTTCTCTGCGTTTTTCACCTTTGTTATCGTTTCTATTTTCTAGTGTTTGTTGTTTTGTGTGCGCCTGCGTGCTCAGTACGTTTTTGCCCATGTTTGCCTTTAATTGTTCGCTTTGCATCCTCTTTTCACTTTCGTTCTCCGCTGGACAGCTTTTAAGGTGGTTTTTGCGTGTGTGTGTTTCTTTTGTTTTCTATTGTCTTTATTAAACATATATGGTAGTTGGAAGTTGGTTTAAGGAAAAAAAATGCAAGCGAAAAATGATTAAAATCAAATAGAACTTAAAAAAACTCAACAATAATTATAAACTGTACAAAAAATAATATACAAAAAAGTGAGAATCGTGAAGGTGATAGTAATTAAGAAGTGAAGAGAAGAGAAAAAGAAAAAAAAGTCTGAAAGAAAACAAAAAACCAGCACGTGCCCCGCAACACTATCTGGCGCTCCTCGGCCAAAACAAAAACTCAAATGAAAACAAGACAAAACATAACTTTTTCAAAGTGCAATTTCCGTACGCGTTCTGTTCTCATTTCCTTTGCGATAAATTAGTAATCATCTTTCCTTTGTTTTTTCAACTATAACCACAGCAGCACCCTCAGCAACAGTTCCGTGAGTGATCGTGCAAAAGAAGAAGAAAAAGAAGAAAAAGAAGAAAAGTATAAATCAATTGAATCCAAGAGTGAAAGTGGGGTGAAAATAAGCAAAAGAAAGCAAAAGAAATTGAAAAAGAAATCTTCACCCGTCGCTCGCTCGATCGTATCGTAGTAGTCATCGCGAAAACCAGGATGAAGGCGGGTAACCCTTCCCGTGTGTCGTCGTAGTGGTGGTTGTGTGATAAGTGTTGTAGTTATTTCTGTTTGTTGTCGAGGAGGGTGTTTTTTTTAAGTATTTGTTTTGCTGCTCATGTGCTTTGTTTTAACACACCATCATATCCCCCCTTTTATCCACCTACAACCTTCCCTTCCCGACACGTTTTGATCTGCGAGACAACAGCGCGCGAACATCGTGCGGGGCGCATCCTTGCAGCAGATTGGTTGTGTTTGTGAAAAGGAAAAGTTTTAAATGAAATAGAAAGAAAAGTTTCCTCACCAAAACGTTACGCGTGACGTGTGACAGCTGCTAGTATAAGTGGCTGGGGGGCTGTACTTCCTTCTGTGTCTGTCTCGATCCACCGTCTCGCCTGTCGTTCCCGGATCCTATCATTTAAAGGGTTGTGCGTAGCTGTTTGTGCGCGCGCGTGCGGGTGGGACGCGTTGGCGACAAGGGGGCAAGGACGACAACGCTGGAGGATACGCTCTTCCGGTTGAGCAAGTTGCGCGAACGTTTGAAGGCGATGCTTCGCTCACCGGCACATCTGATCGGACATGGGCCGGGAGCGGGCGGTGGTGGTGTGGTGGGACTGCACAGCCACGCTTCGTCGCCGCCCCACGCCCGGCCGTCGCTGTTCGATTCCTGTCACAGGAAAATCCGGCTCATCGGTGGCGGCCCGGTCGCATTTCTCGGCGGTTTAGTAGCGTAAGTATTGTGTAGGCGACGAACCCTACATGACGTGATCAACGCATGTCAAGCTGATGATGATGATGTTGGTAGTTTAAGGTTGCTAAAAAAATATTGATCGATTCGAAAGAGCGAGAAACTATTAACACACTTTCCATGGATTAAGGTGCAGAAATTGTTAGAGCCCAGATGAACTTCGCTTGAGCTCTGCTTCAGGTTTTTTGAGGTCTTGTTTATGAGACTGAAAAAAGACAATTTTCCACGCTCCGGTAGATTATGCGCCTCTTCTCTCCGAGTTTTTTGTATATACTTCTTTCCCTTCCATTCGGGCGCGCAAAACGATCTCACGATCTACATTCTTCGACCTGTGGAGTTGTTTGTTTTTTCAGCATTCCCGGTAAATTGTAGCACAATTTTCCCCCATCCGTTATGGAACGATAGAACTCAAACCTTTCTTGAATGGTGTAAAATATGTGTTTGTTATTTTACACTCACAGAACAAAAAATCTGTCTCTCGAATTGAAGTGATCGTTGGAGTTTGCGCTGGAAGTTACCCCATTCCGTCTGTTCCGTCCGTGTGTTAAACTTTCCCTTCGCAAGCTTCACAAATTGAAAAGTAAAAAAGAAGGCGAAGAAAACGGCACAGCCATTTGTTGTGGGAAGTGTTTTACGGTTGAGAGACTCACTCGCTGCTTTGGGGATTGAGCACCGATGCTCGATAATCTTTTGCCGCTTCGAAGCTGCAGCAGCGGCAGCTGTACTGCGTCTGGTGTGGAACGGTTGCGCGCATCATCGTAATGTCATTTTCCACCCGCAAAACTCCCTCCCCCCCCCCCACTGACTGGAGGGAGAAGCACGAGACCTTTCCAAGTGTCCCGATTTTTCCCGCCGTGTGCTGTAAGGTCCGCTACTTGGAGAAACTCGTCGGGTAAAGCAAGGGCAGCTGTGTGTGTATGTAACGTGCCTGCGGTCTGCAATGAGCTGAATTTTCCCAGTGGAGATTTTCCCCGGAATCTGGTTGCGGAGGGAGGGTTAGCTGGTCCCGTTACGTGGTGTCGGTGGAAAAGGCACATCAAAGGAGAAAGACACAACTGTGTGCAGTCGCCGCCGCCGCCGCCGCCGCCGACTGACGTTTTGGTTCGGCTGGAACGGGCAGCTGACAAATGGACAGCTAGCAAAGCAGCTTTTCGTCGAGCATGACGGATTCGGATTGTTGCTGCTGCAAAGCGGTAGGGAAATGTTTTTCCTGGAATAAATTTTTCACCTTCACACACTTTACGAAACAAATGAAATTCTGTGATTTGGTCGACCAATTCGTGCCACCTTTTGTTAAGCGGAATGTATGAACAATAGAAGCTGCTTATTATTTTGAATTTATTTAATTTCATATCATATTCTATAATACTGTAGTATTCCTGACCTACTTGTCTTCCCAACGAAATATATATTGTTTTACTATCCACAAAAACCGTTTGATCTTGCGAACGTGTCTGGTCCATCCAGACGGTCTACTTCAGAACGTTCAACCCGAGCACAATAATAAAGCGACCATAAAACCCCATTTCCCAGTCCGGTATGGCTCACGGATTCAACTTCCATTTCTTGCTGACGCGGCGGTCTTTTCACTCAAACATTCACATACACTCCGCACTGTTGTATCGATTCTTTGCACGTCCGATCGATGATGGGAGCGCATCAGATTGCAATAATGGTTAGTGTGTTTTTGTATTATTACAGCTATTGCAAAAGACGTTTTCCTCCTCTGCGCGTGGGAAAATATTATTCGAGATCGGTCTGCACGGATGGGAGGAAAGTTCTGAAAAATAAGCTACAGCGAAGAGGGAATTCGGCAGAACGATCGCGTTCCCATGAAAATGAAAGTTCTCAGGCTTTTCAGCGCATCTTCAGTTCGTTGCTAAATCACAGCTCATATTCCTCATGGCGTCGCAGTATTGACACCACAAATAAGAGTCCAGCTAGCACCACAACACTTTGCACAATGTACACCACAAACTTGGGAACGGCGATGACTATGTTTTTCGTGTCGTTCAAGTGCCACTTCTTGCGACGAACCGATTCCACGCTACTGCCGCCCACCGATTGATCGAACATCGGTGTGTTGCAGTGCATCCGCTTTTCGAAGTACCGATCGAAAATGGCACAATCGCACGCAGTGTCCTTGTTGCTGGGTGGCGCCGAAGATGCGTTCAACCGTAAGAATCGGTAGTGCTTGAGCAGCATCTGTAGAGAACGCTCTACTTCCGATGCATTTCGATCGCGCGATACGAACAGCCAGTACCGTTCGACGTAACGCTCCTGGTGCAGCATGTTGTTGCACATCTGCACGAACAGTAGCCGCGAGGCATGGCCCCAGACTTCGTAGCCCACTTGCTCGACGTTACACTTTTCGCTCATATCCGGGCTCATCTTTAGCTGAACTTGGCAGCAACGGCTATTGTCCTGGTAGGATTGTACCAGATCCACGTAGTACACCGCGCTCACATTCTGACACCGCAGTGTCAGCTGCAGCCGGGTACGGTTTACACATCTTACTACAAGGTTGATACACCGCCAGTCTATGCCGCCGATCCGGAAGAATGTATCCGTCTGATAGCCCTTCTCATGGTGCGGTTCGTAGTCGACTGGGTACAGATACCACTCGTTGTTGGTGCTGTTACTTATCGTTTCATCATAGTTGTCACACATCTCATGTATGGATGTCCTATTGGTGGGAGGCTCTGTACATCTGCCGGGATATTCGTGTGCAGCTGCGATGTGACAGAGAAAGAGCGAGTAGTACAACAAAAGCAAGATCATTATGAAGACGACTACACCTCATGCAGCCTTTATGGTAGTGCACTTTAAACCAAACTGATGCCAGTGAAGCCTGAAACCAACTGAACCGAAGTGTGATAAGCGCTGTAAGATCATTTAGAACTCAACCAATCAATAACGATTTCAACATCGTCTGTTAATGATAATGGAGAACTAGTCTGGAAAATAATAGAACCTGCGCTTGAACTTCAAAAGCAAGGTCCGACAGGTGTATTCCACTTCTCTGCTGCATTAAATATTAATTCCAATGTCGAATGCCCATATTCTTCTGGATCTATCTGTCATATGTCAAGGTACAACATCATGCTAATCGCTTTCTTTCTTTCTTTTTTTGCCTTCTACTTACAGGTAAGTGTTCAACCGAAAACGACAACCGTAACATTGGGAAATTGGCAGCACCTTAAGTGACTGTTTCTGGAAGTAACATTCTCCGGTGACGCTATACCAACAGCGTGTGCTCTAGGTAGCACTAGTAAGTGATTATCATAGCTGTCCGTCGGGCGGCTTCTACTGGTACTACAGGTGTCTGCTTTTCCGGGACAAGAGAAACTCGTTTCTGCTATCGAAACCTTCAATTAAAGGTGTGCCACTGGTCTCTCCCTCCCCAGAGTAGCTTGCCGATCAGACCGACCGCTATATCTAACTGCAACGACTTTAGCTTCATTTACAAAACTGTCACATGTGTTTTCACATGCAGTTTATGTGTGTTACCTGATCCGCGTGGTGGTTGGGTGGTGGTGTGCTGTTCCGGGTGTTTGCGGCGATCATGATCTCGTTCGTTCGTTTATTCTAGAGCCCTCCCCAGTACTAGAGTGCCGAGAGATATCCGAGTTCCTCTGCGAGTGCGTGCTTCGCTGATTTGTGATCGCGTGCGCGCGGCAAGTTCCACGAGCGGACAAGAACCTTTCCTCCTCTTCATCAGCGCTCGACAAACCGGAAAGTCAGTGTTCCATCCAGCTGAGCACAATGTCAACCGGACAAACCAGCCAGCCGGGAGAGATCGGGTATTGTTTTTCGCGTTGTTGTCCCGCGTCTGTTTTTGCAACTAGGGCAAATCCCAAAGAAACGCAATACGAACGTGTACGGACAGGAGTCACGTTCTACAGTGTGGGCTAATGGAGTTGGAGCCGTCGTAGCATAACGTACTACTAGACGAGAAACGGGGCATGGTCGACAACTATTTCTATCCGGAACAAGGCGAAACGTGCCCTTTAGACTATGGGAGGGACAACCACAATGCTTGGTGGATTTGTTTATTGCCGCCAATACCACTTTCAAACCTTTAAAGTAGAACTAGGCGCGCACCGCGTCAGTTTTCCAACGCGTTTCCATTCTCTTTGACAGAAAGTCAGTCTCCCTTTAATGTCCCACAACAATGCGCTTGGTGGGTAAGAAAGATGGCATGTGTATGCCATACCCCAGGAAAGAATTGCGCGCGTGAAGGTTAATTATTTTGTTTACCACAACTAGAACGGCACCACTTCTCGCGGGGGAAGAAACGCGCGTGCATCATCGGCCTGGAACCACCATCCGTGATTGTGTGTTCCGTCTGAGAGGATTTAGCACTAAGCAAAACAGAAGGGAACAACTGTCTTTGTCGCCGACGTCGTCGTCCCTTCCTCAATGCAGATCGCTCGGCCATAAAAGCGGGAAAGCTTTGTGTACGTCACCGACAACGCTGCATTGAAAAGAACGATTACAATCGCAATTACATTTGTTTTTCTTCTTCTTCTTTTTGTAGATTGGATTATAATTTTGGCCACACACAATGCGACAGAGGCCCCTCTGTTTTTCGGTGCAATTTTTACCTTTGCCTAACCTTTGGCATTATTCATGATATTTGTTAAATTATTAAAACGGTACTTGCAAAAACAAGACGCACAACCATTTCCACAGGCTACAAAAGCTTCGTGGTCATCGTCGTCGGTGTATTGAATTAATTGCACCTTTAAAAGCACCGATGCCACTAATGAATCGCAATTGTTGTGTTGTCCTTGGGTCGACGCTTGGTGCTGCTGCCTAATGCAATACGGTTCCGGGAGAGAAATGCATTTGGATACAAAACGAACCACCTCACAATGGCCTCTTCCGGGGAGGAAAAGAGTGGGGGAAAATCTGCATTATGAATAATCTGCACCCTCTAGAAAGCTCTAGTGTAAAGAGGAGAGGGTGCCTCCTTCTATGCTCTTGTCCGGTTGTTTCTGCACACACGACGGTCATCGTGGATAGAGATTACGCGAACACTCAGTGTTGTTTTTCCTCAGCGCGCGCGCGCCTGTGTTTGCATAATGCCCCGGCGCGCATGTATTCGAAGCGAAGTTGGTTGTTTGCAGTATACCAACCTACTGCAGCCCTGAATGTAAGGAGAAAAGGAAGGAGCGAAGCTTCTTATAAATTTGCAAACACACACACATACACAGCGGGGGAAGGTCGCACAACTGCTGCACTTTTCCAGCCAGCCCGTGCGTGGTGACGGAAGCTATGTGTTATGGTTTGACCGCACGTGCTACGCTTTCCTTGGTGTGTGCCATAGCCCTGCGGGAAGATATTGGTAGTATACACTCGCCTGTGGTCCGCTGCGCAACGGTCACGAAGATTCGTTTTCTTTATACCAAAAAAAGCATTTAGAAAAAGGCTCTTAGACCAAGGGAACGACGGAAGAAAAAGTGTTTTGCTCTACTGTTCCGGTAGTTGGAAATGCAATGCTTTGTTGTTGACGTCTATCGACGTGCTTCCGCTAACCTTCAAAGTCGGGGCGATACAAATATTTTTTTGATTTTGTTTCATTGCTTCGATACTGTATAACGGCTCTGGTGGTTGTTTTTGTATTTTAAACGCAAAACTAGACAGATAGTGTTGCACATTTCTTTGTGCAAGTTTGAGTCCCAAATGCTCATTTCCATTTCATTTAATGGAAGCTGAATTGAATGCAGCTCCATTTTGTTGAGCGTTTTGCATCGAAAAACGTGAGAAGTAACTCTTCAAAGGCAGCCCGAAACTGTCATAAAGCATCATCACTCGATCATATTTCGCTTTTGTCGGGAAAAATTCCAACAGAGCGCGCGCCTCATGCGAGAAAGACGACTAAAAGGGTACAAGAACAGGTAACGATGAATTGCCCAAAATAAAAAAGAAAGAAGGGAATGTCGGGTTCAAAAAACTCGCCAGAATGTTGAATGATGTAAGAGAGGGCCCCTTTTTATTTACAATGTAAAGCCCTTCTGCGTGTTTTAAGGGGAAAGCAAGCAGCAGGGCGTGAGGGTAGGCGAGAATGTGCGCGCGCCCACCAGCCTTACAGTCGAGATACGTCCCGAGAAGACACATTTTGGTCGGAAACGAGCAAAGATTCCACGAAGAAGAACATCTCCAGCGGCAGCACCAACGGATACTGTGCAAATATTGGTGCATCCGCTTGTCCACCGCTCTCTCTCTCTCACTGTGCATATGGACACCTTCCCACTGTGTAGAACGTCCCACCGTAGGATGTGAATTCAGTGGAAGGACGTTCAAGAGGGTGCCAGCAGGAAAACGAAAATGTAAATACCTATTCTTTGTGACTCCAATACCTTTCGATACAAGGTAGGAGAGACGGGTTTGTCGGGAGAAATGTGCAGGATGAGGAAGAAGGAATCAAAAAGAAAAAGAACAAAACATCCTCGCGGTGGGCGACAGAGTGCAACAAATTTTAAATTAATCTTTCAAGGTTTCGTTTTTTTTTGGGAGGAAAAGCGTCATGGAGTGATGATGTGCGCTGCCTGTCTGGAGATGGATGTCGATGTGGAACGATGGGAAGCGTTAGCTTATGATTCTTCAAACACCGAAAAAATCGGTAGAGAGAACGTTTGAGGATCAAATATTTACCCGTAAAAGTCAGTCATTCCATTGTGCCGGAACGGAAACCTTTTCCTCGAATGGTAATGGATTGGCGGATGATCGAGCTATGGGGTACGATTTTTGGTTTCGTTTTCTCCACAGAAATCTATCCATTGGGGTTTATGTTAGGACATCCGGAATTTTCAACAACGATGTTTCAACAATGAAGACGACACACTACAAGGTACAGGATCAATCCGCTATTGCGCGAGGCACACAAATTGAATTGGTTTCTCGGTATCATAATTCTATTGCTTGTTGACATGGCTTTGATCTGTTTTGAGATGCGGACGAAACATAGTTTAACAATTGTTTCATTTAATTCACCCGCTCGGTCGGTCCCCACAGCCACCTGCTGCGGACCTGCTTGTGCTATAAATCCTCGAATGTAAATGGGCGCTTATCTTACCTTCCTCATTTAAATGTCAAGTGAATGGGCAAGAGTATAACTGTTTTCAAACCTGAGTTCGAAAGCACGTTACTCAGACACCTCTGTGGGAGAAGGAGAGCTCTGAAGCACAGCATCGCTCCACTCGCGCAAACACGATGCGCTCATCGGTGCGTAAGTTCAAAAGGGATATGATTGAATCGTGCATAAATTTCTCGAGTGTGAATAAATCAGCTTCTTCAAAGCACATTCAAGGCGAAGACGAAACCCCAGTTTGATGTCCTGTATAATGGTCACAGTAACTTTAAGTAAGAGCCGTTTTTAATGTTGCAAATTGTGCAGTAAAAGGGACCAAACTCTCGTTTACACTGTATGTTGGATTGTCCTCTTTTTGCATACTGAACGGCACTTTAAAGCTTTAGCGTATATTGCAACAAGTGTGTGGGAGTAAAGGCGTCACTCGAACGTTAATCAGGCGCGGACGTGCTCTACAGCGAGCACTCACTAACGATGATTAATTGCTGGAAATCTACTTTTCTGTAACACGTCCTTTAGATTGTACCACTGAATCTACTCACTACTCCCAACCTCAAATCAATACTATATATCTGACAAAGGTCCACGGTCGGTTGTAGTTATGTCCCCTCGGGTGACAACCATCGATTGAAGGTGATAAACTGCCAATTGCTTATAGAGATGTAAGCGAAGAAGGAGCATTAGATAAGCTCATCGATGTTGAAAATATCATCGCTCCAAGGTTTACACTTGAATGCCGCCGTGTACGAAGGAAGAGTGATGACTTCGTTGGAGATACACAGACAAAGATAAAAGAGCAGCGTGGGCCTCAGCACAAAAACCAACCAACACCGCTCTATAGGATAAAAATTGATTTATCCACGATTAACTCCAGCGCCACCTCGACAACACAACCCTGGCTGGCAGCAGTGTGGTCTTCACCCACACAGAGTTTCAGTGGTTTGCATTCTGTTTGTCATACGATTAGAGACACCCACCTGAAGTTGGTTGTGCTGTCGGGAGCTGCTGCCCGGATCTCTTGAGCACACATACGCTGGTTCAAGGAAAATACCGTGGCCGACCCTGAAACACATGCTGCCTAGAGAAGGGGGCACTCGCGTACGAAACTGGGTTTCGTTAATTATCATTCGCCGTCGCCAAGGAACTGTCACATTCGTTCCGCAGTAGGCGCCGACATGCACGACATCAACGGGAGTTGTATGACGTCAGGACCTACAAAGTGTGCAAATATGTTAAGCAGAAATGTTTTGCATACAGGAATTTTACTATGCGTGAGATACAGTTTTAATTGCAACCAGATATTAATGTCCAAATTTTAGGCCGCCATTATTCCGGTCGCTAAGCAAAAAGCCCTGTGTGTGTCAGTATACCGACTACCGATTGACATTATTCAAGCTGTCACTTTCGCCTCGGTGTGTGTCCGGTCCGGACTGCTGGTGAGGTCGGCTCCGATGCATTTACGCTCTATCACACTGACAGCTGACCGGTTTGACTTGAGTTTAATTTAGGTTCACAGCTGATGGTGCCAGCACCCGATGATGGTGGTGATGATGATGATGATGATGCGGTTGTATGCATGAGCGCGCGTCTCTCTACTGTGTGGTGTGCCGGTTGTGTTCGTTCGTCTCGCGTTAGCAGCAACAGCTTTGACAGCTGATGTTGCAATCGGTTTTACTACTTGCGCCTAGTGACCGCGACAGACAGACACACGGAACCGAGCAGAGTCTCGTGTCGCCTAGATATACTAAGGGGAGAGTGGTGGCAGGCTCACGTCATTTTGACCTACTCACACATGTGTAACCCGGTGGAAGACTCTTGTGAAAGATGGGGGGGGGGAGGTATCGGATGAGTGGTAACTTTTCAGCACATCACAAATATTACGTACCATTGCTCTCTCTCTCTATAGAGGGTTGTGGTGGTATGGCTTGTTGTGTTCGTGGCCTGTCAAACTAAATTTCAGCAGCAGTAGTGTTTTTGTGGAGTGGCTGCAAATAATCTCTGTTCGATGCGATGTTAAATACGCTGCTCTACATGTGCGTTTACACCAACTTTTGGCAACTGACAAGGGACACTGACTGGTCGTTGAAAGTTGCCCATGTTTTGTAGTCGGCCCGGGGAGCCATCAACGGACTCAGTTAGTTCTGTTGACAGGGTGACCGACCAGAGTTTGGTTGTGCAAAGCAACTGGAAAGAAAGATTAAGAGCACACCAGGCCTCCTCCAACACCTGATGATGGACATCTTTGCTCCGTTGGCAACTCAAAACGGTCCCAAGGTAACAACGCCGGCGGTTGACGGTTTGGATGGCGTTTGCTTTTGGAAGTGTTGTCTACTGCCTCGTCCATTCGCGGTGGTATCTTGTTGAAGGTTTGTTTCCTTCTCTAGAACACAAACAGACACACACTTCACTTTTTTCGCGCTTGTTGGTACTCCTTGTGGCCCCTTCTAACCGTTCAGAAGACTCCGTGGTACCAGAAGTGGTAATTGATACTAGTTTTTTTCTGTTTTATTTCTGCTCGCACAACTGCTCCAACGGCTCGCTCTAACCCGGATTCTAATGTCAAGGTTGCTGCCAAGTGGTACGGGCGTGTGTACAGGCGATCCAAGTTGCACTTGGGCTGTGTGTTGTGGGCATGACAACAACGAAACACGAGCGCACGCGCGCGCCTGGTAACCGCATCTGCGTGCTGCGCTCACGTTTGGTGTGTTGGTCGGTTCACCCCGTTTTTGGTGTCCCCCAACACGTTCCCAACAAGAGACGGAGGCAATGCTATTGCGTTATTATTTTTGGGTGTGGAGCAGTACGGTGGGCACGATATTCGATAGGGGGCTTACTCTCCCGGGTTAGTTGCAATGTTAGCTGGACAAAGTAAAAGTGCGACGTGATTGTGTAAAATAAGCGCTTGGTTAGTTGAGAGTTTATGATGAGTGTGCTGCTGCGCTCACTGTTGTTTTAATGCCCTCATCACCCCTGAAACGGTGCGGATTTCGTCAGCGTTTTTATCGCTGATTTTCCCGCCTGCGTTTTCATTGATCTTGATGTTACGCGCGGTGCCTGTTCCCTTTTTAGCGCAGCTGTCAGTTAAGGTGTCCCAGGTGGTGCTGGGCGATCAAATTAGGAATGGCTTTGGGCGGGTCCACAGCAAATTAATTTAAACTCAGCCAAACACCCCACAACTGATTGGCGGCACCCTCCCATACTCTCTGTTAGAGCAGTAGATGGAAATTAAGCGAAAGAGATTTTCCTATGGAAAACAACCCCACACCAGGTGGGTTTGTCTTGGGACAGGAAGGTGTGTTCGGCCTTAAGTAACGCACGCGTAGACGCGAATGTGTCACCTGTGATTGATTTGTTTACGCGCGCGCCCTCTGCACGCTGATCGAGATCGAATTAGTCATCACAGAGTGGTGGTGTTTGGTGCTGTGCGCGCGGCACGTGGTGTTACCGTAAACGTGATTTCGTAGCGTAACAGACACAGCACTCTCTGGGTTGGTGGGAAGAGTGTTGTTTTCACCGTTACCGCCCGATCCAATTACTTTAGCGCGCGGTCCCTTTTATTCGGTCGTATGAATTTCCAAGAAAACGGGGAAAATGTCAAGCAAACGGAAATACTAAACGCGGTTTTCGAAGAGCCCGTTGCTCCATTGCCCTTCGCGCGTTTTCACGCCTAGCACGTGGGTTTGTAAACACTTGCTCAAGGAACTTTGGAAATGTAATACCGCTTAAGGTTTTTGTTTGAAACGAATACACTTACTTTCACATGAGAAGCTTAAGTTGTGTATTAGAAGCAAGAAATTGAAATTATTCCACTCGCTGGTGAAGTAAGGTTAATTTAAATGTAAATTAAAAATAACCACAAAGTCCTAACAGTCTATATACCTTCCAGAGGGCGCTGCATGTGGATCAAAACTTCCAGATGTTTCTAAACGATACAGTGCATTGCTCTTTTATGAAGAAACGTTTCAAAGTACTCAACAGGGATGGAAAAGCGCAATAAACGATACTACAAAAATAAGCAAAGGTAGACCATCAAACCCTTCCGGCTGCCCTTTTTTTGTGTGCCAACTTCATTATCTACTGATTATGATCGTTATCATCAGGGTGCCGTTTTTCTGGTGTTTTTTGCGCACACAACACCACCACCCAAGTCGACCGGTCGGAAGACTCATTTTCCTTCCGGTGCGATTTTTCGCAAACCCACCGCCAGATAATTACCATGCCCAGTAGAAAAAGAAAACGGGGTTAAAAGTTCAATAGGCGCCTGGTTTGCACTCATTTCCCGATCGCGTATTCACCGTGTGTGAGTGTGCTTGAGTAGCTTCTTTTTTGGCCCATTATGGGCACCAAAGAAAACAAAAATTACATTCCGGGCGGAGCAACAATACGCAAAAGTAAAAACAAAACGGCAGCCGAACCTAGCAAAACTGGCCAGTTTACTGGAGCAAAACATTAAATTTAAACTCACCACCTTCGTCCCCCAAAACGCGAACGCCCCAGAAGCAGCACTGCCGTGCGGCGGCACCCCGAGTAGTAACTTCCGGTTTGCGTTTTGATGGGCAGCTTTGGGACTTCGCATTTGCCGTGGTGGAATTGGCGGCCAGGCTGCAAAAGCGTGCCATCAACAAAACATGATCATTGGGAATTATTTTTAATTTACTCTCGGTGTTTCTATTTTTTTTAGCTTTCTGCAGTTTTGCGAGCTTTTTGGTTTCGTTTCGTTTTTGTGGCGAATGGTTTTACTTTTGCGAGCTTTATTTGTATGTTAATAGTACTTTTGGTTGTTTTCGGAAGCGAAGTGTGTACACGGACCCATTTTTCGGGGGTAAACTTCAGTGAAACAAATGCCTAGCAAAAAGGTAGGAAGTAATGGTCTGAATAATTAATACCATTTGCGGGTTTCTGTGTATGTGTACAAATCAAGCAAGATTTGTTTGGTTTATGAAGCGGCACTGGTTGCAACAGCACAAATGGGTGCTTAATTAAACGTAATGCAAACACGAGCGGTTTATTTACTGCTTATGTAGTTAGGTGTATTAGGAGTTGAGTGGCTTTTAAAGGGATGTCTAAAAAAGGAAAGTCCATTCGAAAAGACATGGAATACCTTTGTTTAAAAGTTTAAGAACTTATACACAAGCACCTCCGATCTGTATAAGTTAATATAAAATAAAATGTAATTGAATAAATGTTGATTCATTCGACGTGCAACTCAACCTTTCTTCAGTACAGACGAACTTAGCCAACGGGAATTGATCTCAACCTACAGAGTTTGCCAAGTCAAGTCAGGGTTCGCGCGATTATTGAATAATGTCGTTCACATTTGAAACTGAACCGGAAAACAGTGTATTCACCACTTGCAAGATTTTTGTCTACAGCCGTCAAATAGTGCATTGGCATCATATTAAAATTTCAGTGTGTAAGATTTTTTTTCAACACACCACAAACAACTGTCAAACTCAATTTAGATTGAGCCGTGTTGAAAATCATATGGAAGAACTGAATCCTTCTTTTTTAACTTTCATTTCTGACACGTCAGCTGTCAACAGGATGGATAAACAGACAGTCAGATAAAAGCTATCCGTAAACATGACGTCACATGACGTCATACTTGAACGATTTCTACTCGCTCACGTACATCCAATAAACTTGAACCTCAATTACCCAGTATAAACATATTAAATTGCAACGAAACATAATCAATACACAACAACGTTGTGTTTCACCAGCAATCTCTTCTGTTTTGGCTTAATTTTATTAATCTTCGCTTCATTTTTTGCATTAACCCACCTTTAATCAGTCTTATCCCCACCACCATCCACTCACCCATCCACTTCGTCCTGCCATTTGCCAACGTTAAATTATGGTACACAAATGTCGAAAAAAAATGAAGCAAGCATCGAGTATTGGCCCGCGCTTAATTGGCGTAATTACATGCTAACTGTAAATTTAATGAAGCTGCAATTTATACTCTCCCCGCGTGCCCTTTCGTGGCGCTCCTCTTCCTGCGTTTGCCCGTGCCCAGTGCCCGTAACTGGGTTAGATGAATTAAGCAAAGGGTGTGTGTGTGTCAGTCCGTTCGTTCCCTGTTGTATTTTGAAGGGTCCGCCACAGCAGTGTGTGTGAGCGGTAAAACGGGGGAGAGTATGTTCTGATGAAGTATGTTTTGAAATCATTCTCTCCCGACCATTGCACCTTCCATCCCTTACCGGATGGGTCGTGTACGTTCTCGTTAGTAATCGATTCCATTTTGACCGTGAATCCCACCCTTCAAGCCCCGCTTCTGAGGGTTCCTTTTGCTACGCTTGATGGAAGGAATACGCTATGAGAAGCAAAAAAGGGAGAAAATTCGTTCAGTTAACGGCAAACTGTAACAAAATGTATCACAATTTGTTCAAAAAACAGTAACAGTAATTTTTCCACTGTCTCTTCAAGGGTTAGTGTGATGTGTTTAGTATTACAGTGCACGTTTCTCTATGTGTGAGTGCGACGTTGATTGCACCAATTATCGATCGGTTGGTAATTGTTTGATGATTGGCGCGTCACACAACACAATCGGCACAACCCCACGTAGAGAGCTGGGCGCCCGATCAGCTGATGTTGGCGGTTTGTCTGGTGCGCGATTTTGTTGCCTTTTTCTGCTTCATCTCCCTTTATTGAGAGCGAGAAAAAATGGTGTTAAGGAGTGGTGTGGTGGTGATGATTGGATGAGGCATGAGGATGATCGTTTATGTCGCCGCTCTCAATGCTACCCTCCTGCCTGCCATGATCAGCTCGAATCACGGGATCACGCGGTGGCGGTGTGGTGCGTGGTTCTGTGCCTGAGAAATGGATCGTTTTACAATTTCCGCCCCTATTTGGTGTGCCTGTGGTGTGTTACCTTTTCCTGTCCATTTCCATGCCGAGCCCGTTCCTGTTCAATGTTGCGGGATTTTTTTTTACGCAGGCCTCATAACGGAATTAAGCACTCTGGTGGTTTGCGAAAATGTCTGGTTCTATAAACATTTTATTGAAAAGCTCAAACACACATATCAAGTATCACAGGGGAGAGGAATTGGATTGTATTTTTGATTTTACAGTTGACATGTTTTCTAAAGCTTTGTTTTTCTTTTCTTTTCTTTTCTTTTCTTTTTAGGTAAGTGTCACCGAATGGCATTTCTGGAACTTGTTTTATTGGAGCACGATTTGTCTTATATGACGGTATGACGGTGGCAGCTCTGAAAAGAACTATCAAACTCGGACGACGACAACAACAAAAGCTCACACAGAAGAAAAGCACAATGAAAGCAGCAATCTTCTTAATAGCTGATTTCACCACCAAAAAACCATCCTTATTTTCCAAAGAAAAGTGATTAGAAGTGCCATGGTCTTCTAATGCTCGTAAATAACATCAAAACCCGAGCTCTCTACCCGGAAAAAAGAGAATAGATCTAAATGGGGCTCTCTTTCTCCTATCTCATCGGCCATTGTTTCTCACCCTATTCTATTCCCATCTTTTGTTACTTTTTAATACTTACGCGCGACCTCCTTTTACACGCGCATTCACAATGGTGTAAAAGCACCCGCGGCGATGGTCATTCGGGACAGCAGCATTTTGTGCTAATGTGTGTGCTGTTGTGTGCCTGACTAAAATAAAGTGTCAAAAAGTGAAAGCTCCATCGTGGTGGTGGCTGACGTGACTTTTTCAATTATGTCTTTTGGGAAGCGCCAAAAACACAATGCCCATTACCACCACTCCACACTATCGGTAGGCAACGGAACGGGGGAAAAAAGCATGAAACCGATGATGATGACGATGAGATGATTGTATTGGGTTTAATTTTTGAATGGATAAAAACGCGCCAAATTTGCTTCATGGTGTGTCACACCTGCGGTGTCAGTTCATTGTCAGTGTTGCCCTTTTCGTAAGTAACGATGATGATGATCGGTATTCGGGAAGAAGTAAAAATAAGTCTCATTTAACACCAAATAATACGCAACAGAAAGAGACAGAACCCATCGTCGGTTGAGGGTGAAGGTCAAAAAGGGGAGGTGGTTGACATGAAGTGAAATTCATTCATCATGTGTTGTGTTGTTGTGTGCGGCTCGCGGAGACTGCTCGACATGTGACACTTGACTAATGAATTTTAAAATGGTTTAGTTGTTTTTTTTTTTGTTATTGTAGCTCGATCATACGATCGATATTTGGTTGGTGTTTTACTGTAGTGTGTGCTTGTTTTTTGTGAAGAAAAATAAACGGAAAATGGCGTTTCCTATTACGTTTTGGAAATATGAAACCTTTCACCCTTCAGAAGCATTTAGAAAGCAACTAAAATAGGTGAAAATGGCGTTGTTTTTGCGTTCAATTTTCCACTGCTACTTATTGTTCAAAAATTGCGGGTGTAAAATGGCTTTTGAGAGGAGTATGATGGATGGTAGTTTTCCACACTCCCGTCCGCGGAACATGCCACCACTGCAATATAGCTCTTCTCTCATACAGTGCCAATAACAATATTTTTTCGTATGGTGCAGTACTCGCTCACCAGTGACTGCTGTTACCACCTTATCTGTGGTTACTGTTACCTTTTTGTGAGTGTTTTTGTATGTTTATGGAAAAAAGTTGCGCTGGGAATATTCATGAACGAACAAACGAACGAAAGAACGTGTGGTATTGTGCTCGATCGTTTAGTCTCTTTTTTCCTCCGTTCAATCTTTTGGACAGTTTCATTATACAACACAACCGATGCACCGGTGAAAAACACATCACATTCGGGCAGTGTGAAATGACAGAATAGATGATGAGGCAAACAATCTGAATTTTTTTTTAAATTGCTATTTTTGTGTTTATAAAATATATCAGAATAGTTATTTTAAAACTTCTCTTCGATGTAGCTCTAATTATTATTTAAAAAATGTTTCCTAAATTCATACTGTTTCCATTAGAATGCAGCATGTAATAAAAATATGAACGACAGCAACGAAAATTACCCATTACTGTTGATGATCGCATTTCAGTTTTTTCCATCCGGTTGGCGGAAAATGGTCGCGTGATTGATTGCCCATTTCCTCGCGGTCGCTTTTCAACCATGTTCCGTCGCCAAAAGGAAGGAAAAAGAAATGATGTATGACGACAAAAGATTATATGGACCCCGACGTAACGAGACCACCCCTTATGTGTGAGCCCTTATCGATCGAGCGAAGGTACAGGGCATCAGGGTCTTGTTTTTTTTATGTTCTTGTTGTATTGCGTGCCAAAACAGTGCGAACGGGGTGGAACGAAGATTTAATTTTATGCACATGACACACACCGCCATAATTACCGGAACACACCGGGTAAGGATGTTTTTGTTGATGGTGCTATTGGTCGCTGGTTGGTTGTTTGTTGGCTTTACCGTTCTGAGTGCACTTCTAAGCCCGCATCGGTCGTCGTGGAAGTGTCCCGAGGGACAAATGGGTGTGTAATGCTTCTTGTTGTCTTGAGTGACATGGTTTTTTGTGGGGGCTCGTAGCAAGCGGTGTGGGTTTTATGCATCTGAGCTACCAGCATGCACATATTGTTGTCTTTTTTTTTTTTTTAGAAATTTGAAGAATAATAATGAAGGCAGGAGGATGAAACTCATTTTGAGTGTTTAAAATCATTTTTTGCATTAAGAAATATAATTTGCGATTGAATATGTATGAAGTTGTTGTAGTATTCAACCTGAAGCATGTTAAAAATTGATAAAACTTGTTCACTCATTAACCCTTCCCGTAGGAAGATCCATTCTATCGAGGGAGAGGCTGAGTGTAACACAATTTCCATATACATCAGCATATCGACGGGGCGCTCTTTATCTCTTCTCCAATACCCTCCTGTCTGAACAAAATTATGTGACGTCTAGTGGTACACCAGGGCATGGCATTGGGGTGTTAGCATTATTTTATTTATTTTACTCTACCGATTCCGCCCCTGGTGCAAGATGGTTTTGTTTCGTTGCGCTGTGCAATAAATAGCATCTGCACAAAGTTGGCAATAATTATTCCGGTTAAGCAGTACCGGGTAGCACACCAGCCAGTAACAACAGTGCAACACCGTACAATATGCGAATGGATCGAACAAATGTTGCCAAGCGCTGCGCGTTCCGTTCTCTCAGGTGCAAAGAACAAACTCGCAGTGGTCCCGTCCCTTATTGCCTACAAAGGGAAAGGTGATGGGAGGAAAGAGAAGCGGGCAACCTGGCAACATCGTTAAAGAGTTTCGTTTTCCCCCAAGGGGACGGTTCCACGAGGTGAACAATTTATGGAAACGGTATTTTACGACACACTCTCTTTCCATCGCCTGTGCATGTTCCTCTTTTGCATCTCGGAACTGGCAAATCGATCACAAATGTTTTGTAGCTGCTGTTCAATATTTTGTTTCTCTATTTCTTAAAATTGACTTTACCAAACATCGCTGGTCGCTGCTGGCGACCAAGAAGCAGGAAGGCAAGCTTAAAACTTTTACCTCCAGCTGGGTGTGTTCTTGATTGGCGGGAGTGTCTCCGGGTGTGTGGTCTTACTAGAGCTGGGACTTTGCGTTATTAAATTAAAAGTAATGGGTTTGTTTTTTATAGTTCTCTAGCTCTGGCGCGAGAACCGTAGACAAGTTTATTGGTTCGGATTGATTGCTGCTTGTTCTGTGCGAACACCTCCATCACCAAGACGCTGGACCAAGAGGACCTCTAAAAGTTGTCCTTGCAGTTTTGACGCGGAATTTTTGTCTGCAGAAAAAAAAAAAAAAACATCTGGGATCTTAATCACGAGAAGAGAGAAGAAGAGAGACGTGCTTGTTGTTTGTCTGATGTTGCGAATCTCGTGACACCGGAACCTGTTTTAAATTCTGGCCAAAGGCGTTTGGGCCTACGTAGGCAAAACGATGAGGTACGGGGTGTTGCAGCGGTTTGCAGGTAAAACGCGTTTGACCGTCAATAGTTTTTGTTGCTTTTGTGTGTCGCGAATGCAGGAAATTTTGAGTGAAGTGAGGGAGTCGAGTTTAGAATTGCTTTATTTAAAAAAAAACTGCTCCCTGTTTGCTCTTTTTTTATATTCATTGTGTAACTTGCGGGTCCTGAAGTATACCAAATTGGAAATGAGAGTAACTCAATCTTTTCAATGGGATGAACCAAAATCGAAGAGTGGATTTAGGGAAGCTTCAACTCATTCTTCTAAGAAAGAGAACAAAATAGTACACCAAATCCTCAAATCTTTTATTTTCTGCATCGAATAGTGAATTTATTTTCTCAGATTGTAAATACTCACTTTCGTGAATCATGAATCATTTAGAATCATATAAACTTTGTGTATTAAGTTAAATTTATTACAGATATGTGCACTGAGTTGGAGTTAGTTAATTGAGAGCCGAAAATGAATTTATGGATCCAACTAGGTTCCAACGAGTTGTCATGATTTTTTTAATTCATAACTCATCTCATTAACTCTTTGTTGCAACATGTGATTCACTCAAAATGGACGAAATCATAAAAATAATGATTTGCTACCCGGCGCGGAAAGTGAGTGAGTTGAATCCCACAAAAGTGACTCATTGACCGCTGAGTCGCAAAAAGTGAGTCTCTAGGCAGCGTAGAGAGTGAGTGCATTGCACGGGAGCAGTAAAAGGATTTATTTTGAGTTGAAGAGTCAACTCGATACAATCACTCTTTTACTCTGATTCCGCTCGCTAAGATGAGTGAATATTCTACTCTCCTGTGTATTGATGAATATTCACTTATTTGATTCAAATAATCCTTTCTTACGTGATTCTTACTCAGTTCTCACACCACTATAACAAACTTATTACATTTTTAACAAAACATGCTACAGCCTTTCCACAGCAATTAACGGGTGGTCGGAAAGTGGGATCACTCCCAAGAGAGAATACATTCCACGAGGATGAAGTGGAAGCGGATGCGCAACGGTTGCAAAACCGACGTAGTTACTTCGTTCGTTCTGCCAATGGTCGGTCCGACAGGAACAGGGAAAACAACTTCCATACCTCCCATGTACTTGTAGTTTTTCTCTCTTTTCCATCTCTTTCGTCTTTTTTTGCAAGTTTAAAACAAGAAAAAAGAGTCTCCCATTGATTATGCAACGGCTGTGTGTCTTTCATCTTCAAACACCGACACAGCAGCACATGTGCAGCAACACCTGCAGCTCGCTCGCTCGTTGCCTCACTATCCGCCACAACAGTAATGGTTGTGATGGGTTTGCATGTTTTTACCAGGGCAAATGTGTGCATGCGTGTGGACGTGTGTGTCAGGTGAAAGAAATGGGCGAAACTCATTCTCTCCCGTGTTTGATGGTCAACTTTGATAAGAGTGTGCACACTTTAGTGGTACCATTACTTGTCGTCTGGACGTCTGCACACAGAAAAGGGGGTCGTTTTGATCGATCAATTGCTTTAAGGTTACACTGCTTAAAGAGTTAATGTGTTGGTAGAAACAAAGATGCTTTACATACATTAGGAATGCTTTGCAAATATAATGGCACTTTAGCAAAGGTACTGGTTTGAATGTACAATAAATGCTGTTTTGCACCGCCGATCTTCTCTTTATAACAAACGCAAACCCTCCACACATCCTCCCCCTTTTGGTGGTTGAACTTGTCCTGTCCATGTATGCGCTTCTCTCCCAGTTTTTCCTTTCGCCTCTTTTTTTTCTTTGCGTACCGTTTTTTTTTTTTTGCACGAGTTAGTCGTCGCGTAACAACACGCGAACGCACGAAAGATGCATAAGCAAAGGTGGAACAACTCGTTCCACATCTCATCAGTCTCGTCTCGATGGGACTAGAGAGAGAGAAGGAGAAGCTTAACGGTTTCCCTGTACGTTGTTTCGTTGTTGGCTGTGTGCTGCTGCTGCTGCTGCTAGGGTGGTGTGTTTTGTTCCCTTTTTGCGGACAACAAGCATGCGAAAATACGGTGGTGGAAAATCATACGAGATCCATACAAGGGGGTCTGAGGGCCGGTTTTTTGGCCCCCTAAGACAGTGACCCATTTTCCTCCCTGGTTGTGTCTGTTTAGCCCCGGTGGTGGGTCAGCTTTTTCTCTTGTCTTCACCTTCTTCCAACAACGGTGCTTACCTTGGGCCTGTCTGCGTAGAAAGGTGACACAGTATCGATGACAGCAGCAGCAGCAGTAAACACACGAGAGTAGGAAAAACGAGAAAAACCAGCCACAACACACGCACAGACAAAGCAACACCATCATGATAGATGTAGCTTACCTTCTGCCTGTTTCTCTCTTTCTATCTATGGTACAAGTGTTGCATAATCATGTTTTGAGCGTAGTAATGGGTCGGATTAGTGACAAAAAGGTCGTAAAAATATTTAAACAATCATTTGGGGGCGACGATCTTGACGTTTGCACGATCGAGTTTGCGCTGACAATGTTGTGTTGTAGTCTGGTCACTCGTGTGATTGTGGGTTGTCATAGCACGCACACTTCCTAAAATTGATGCAAATTACTCTCTCGTTGCTTAGGCCTTGGGTAACAAAATCTTTTTCAATCCTAACCCCCAAAAAAAAAAAAAACAAACGCCCGACGGTGACCTTCATCTAACGCTCTGGGAGTTCAACGTTTCGGCCCGATTTCGGTGTCAGTGTTTTTTCGTTTGCGATTGTTTTACTGCTGCTGCTCCTACTACTGCTGCTCCTACTGCTGCTGCAACCTGATGGGATTCACAGCCAGCAGCACACCACTAAGACCCACCGAGTGCGCTGCCGAATGACAATAAATTCCAATTGAAGCAAATTATCGAAGATCTGATTGCGTCTGCACTGATTGCTGTCGATTGGGCCTACTGCTGCTGTCAGTTTCATCGAGCTACTGTGTATGTGTGTCTGAAAGTGACGTTGATTCCCATGTGGCTGCAAAGTTCACTGTCACTATGTTTATCGTGTTTTGGGGCGATCCATCGAGACGTTTGATAATGTCATAAAACATGAAACTTACCATTTTGATTGCTGACGGTGGCGGAAAACTGTGTGGCAAAGGTGGCAAAGAGAGCGCGAGAGTGTTTCGTTTGATTTTATCGCCCCACAACAACGTCACTGAGATTCGGTTGGCGTGATAAAACTTGACGATTGTGTTTTTTTTAAATTTATTTCTTTCCTTTGAATGATAGAGACCATAAAAAAGGGAACGATCTATTGCTTTGAGAAGGTTGTGAAACGTTTAGTTAGATGATTGGCACTGGGGAATAAAAGTAATCAAACCAGAATGAACGTTTAGAAACCATTAGAACCAATCAAAGAGCAATATCCACATTAGAACGCCATTGTGGCAGTGAAGAAGGTAAAAGTATGAGCTAACTTTATGTAATGCTTTCACTGGCATTACTGGCAAATGCGCTAATTAAGATTACAAAACGATTGGGACACGAAAACTTAGCTCAGCACCAGCACCAGCAGCAGCAGCGCCAGTTGTTGCGCTCGTTTAATTATGATTTTAATTAACCACATTCCTCCGACAGTGTCGAAATGTGAGCCGGCCAATTCAAGAGCCACTGTTTTGTGTAAAAAAAATCAGGAATTAAATTCTGCAACTTGTGTGTTGTTCGCCTGTTTTTGTTGCTGTTGCTAAAACACAACAGTAATAAATAAACCGGTGTAGCAAAATGAAGAGAAACCTCAACAAGCTTTTGCCAGCCGGCCTATTTTGACCTTCATCGGTGCCATTTTTCGGCACACGAATCACACGGCAGTGCTGGGGGTTTTGATTTCGCCCATGAAACCTTCTAAATTCAGATCACTTTAAAAAAGGGAGGAAACGCCATCACAGACACACCCGACAGTCGTCGGACAGTCTCGTTAGCAACTCATATATCCGAGCAGCAGCGGGTTTGTGTTTGCGTTACGGAATTTCAGTAGAACTCTCGGGGCCCGTTGGTGGTTGCGAGAATTGAAAGTGCATTTACCTGCCTTTCACTCTCTGCCTCTCTCTCTCTGTGGGTCCAACTTGGCACACCGCATCGGTCAGTATGCGGGTAAACAAATTAATCATATGCCAAACGATCATCAAATTCAGTGTCTGAAGCGAACGCGCGCCAGCTATAAACCATAGACACACCCATGCCCGATGCGCTCTGTACCAAATGTCATCCACCTTGCCCGTGCGAAGCATTACGGACATTAGAGCAGCGCGAGTGTTTTCTTCGTCACATTGAAAAAAAGTTTTTGAATCGAAACCACCACCACGAATGGTTCATTCAAAAGGTCATCAATTGCGAGGATCGTGTGGCAGGGAAACGAGTAAAGACGCGATATTTTTGTTACGCTATTTCGAATGTCTAGGTCTAGGTTTTTGGCCATGTAAATGCCAAATCTGATATAAATAAGATACACAAAAAGAGCACCATGACGACCGAAAAGACGACAACGCCCTTTCCATGTTCAAGCGAAATTACCATGGAAGGTTCATGCAAGCGACATCTAGCGTGTAATGTGTGTACCGTATCGAAGTATCGACTATCGATTATGACAGATCGATGGTAGTGGTCATATGAGAAAGTAAAGCGGTTGAAATGATGTCAATAACACTAAACGCCGAACGCATGTTTAGAAATCGTTTGACATTTTGTGAGTGAAAATCGGCGCAAAATTGCAGCCGAAGCAAAACCATGAACTTTTCTTTTCGTGTCCATCAATCAGCGTTGTTTCCGCGCAGATTATTTGCAACCTCCGTCCCAGGGGGGTAGTTGCGCTGCTGGGTCGTTTGCTCGTATCACCCTTGTCGATCAGCATTGATTAAAGTGCGATCTTGTACCATCACCACCATCATCAACACTCGTTGTGTGGAAAAGTGCTTTGAATGTCAAACCAATCAACAACACACAGCGGTAGTGTCGTTATGGAGATGATGAAGCGTCGTACTCTGCGCTGTCTGCTGCTGCTGGTGCGCTCTTGGTGGCTCCATCTAGAGGATCATTAGAAAAAAAGACGCTTCTCGATGGTGGTTACTGGTTACTATGCAAAGCACGACTTAAAGTGCCTAAATTACCACAATTATGGTGTGTGTGTTTAAGGAGGCGAAAAATCAACAAAACCAATTCCGACTTCACGGTCATGTGTGTTTTCACTAGTGATGGGTAAATTGAACATTTTTGTCGGAGTCGGAACGATTCGATTCCGTTGCAAGTCGATGCTTAACTTAAGTATTTTTTTAGATTTGCACTTTAACATATACTCCTTTAAATTGAACCAAAATTATTCAGACTTGTTCAAATTCATCTGGACCTATCCGAAGTCCGGACTCAACCTGAGTCGCTCGTAGTTAACTGGAATTATCCGAATTTATTCGACCAAACTTCTGGGCTCAACCAAAGTCGTCTGGACTCATTTGAATTCAACCCGAATTCGTTTGGATCCATATGAAATCAATCAGGGTCAGAGTCAATCGCCTCCGGAATCATCCGGAGTCATCTGGAGTCATTCGGAGTAATTGAGAGCCGTTCAGAGTAATCGGGAGTCGTCCAGAGTCGTCCGAAGTCAGCCAGAGTCGTCCAGAGTCGTCCAGAGTCATCCAGAGTTATCCACATTCTTTCGAAATCACTGATAGTTCGTTGAGATGGTTTTGATTTGAAATTTAATTCGGATTTTCAAAGCCAAAGTTAAAATGGATATACGGTTCCATTCCGGATTACACATCACTAGTTCTCACCCTTTTCATGGAGCCGCGAACCTTGATATTGGTGGTAATTTCCAAACGCAAGAATATCATAAATAAACGACCTTACTAGGTGTCATCGCGTGTGGCGTTTCGGCCTATCATTCGGAATTGGCCCAAATGTGCTAAAATCACGACCACCCATGAGAACGGGCAATTTGTACGAATTTTAGTAGAAGCTTCTTCTTTTCCGCATAACCCGTCATTATCATCGCGCTTGCCCCATCACACGCAGGAGTGGTGTAAACATTGACTAATCGCGTGAACTGACCGTTAAAAAAGGGCACACACGCGCGCGGGATAAAAGGTGATCCAAGGGTGGTGGTAGGTCGGACTCGAGTGGTCGGTTTCACATGTAACAACCACGATCCACACAGAGTGTGCAGAGTGAGCCAATGTCGTCGTATGCAAATGAGGATCAATATTTCTGGCCCACTGACGCGCGAGCCGCTGATAAATGCCGGTGAACCAGAAAGTAGCCGCCACGAGCAGGGCCTGAAAGAGTTGGTTTGTGTTGTTTAGCGCGTAGGCTTTCTTTGAAGGGTCGTCCATTGCTCAACGTGTGGTGAGGCGCTGCTGGACCTGTTTTTAGAGGAGGTGCAAGCTGCAAGCAGTGTAATCCAGGAAGACCTTAACCTGGTTTTAGCGGCGAGCACTCGTTACTTAAACGGTCAGAGGGCTCTAAGCAGTATCTTTAGCGTCCATTTCGAAGTTAATGCTTTTGTGTCATTCAAGCAAAATGTTTCCTATTTATATTTAAATAATATTATATTTATATTAAAATAACTACCAGTTTCCCTTCGTCGATCGCGATCGTTTTTTGGAGTGCGTCTGTCGTTGCGGGGCGGTAACGTAGCTGCCGATTAATCTTAAACGGGGTGGGCAACGTTTGTTCAATTTGTTTGTTTACGCTCGGCGGGAAATAAACGCATTGGGGGCACCGCAGTTTCAAACGCATTTTCAAACACGATCGCGCGACGGTTGAACGTGGAACAGTAAAGTAAACGGCAGCAGTAGCAGCAGCAGCAGCTGTACCACCAACCAGGAAAAAAAGTGCGTGCGAGCATTAATTTAAAATGCAAATTTATCGGCTTACATCAACAACAAAACGGCAGAGGAGGGAGGAGTGCACGACGGCACCGTTTTTGCGCACTGTACTGTGCGCTGTCCAATTCCTGGTTGTTTGTTTTTTGCCCCGCACCTCGCCGCTCCGTCCTAGCGGTTGTTAGTGATTGTTGTTGCAGCAACACTTTTTAAGGGTAAATATAGGGCGTACCTCGACTGCGAACGGTCCGCCGTTTACCATTCAAATAGGTCAATCTTAAAAGCATCATCGAACCCTTTTGGGCGGTAGCACTGTTTTTTTTTGCTTAAGCGCTCAACTTCTCCCAGTGGGAGTGATGGCGTTAGAGATGACCTTTTCGACAGAGGGGGTGGAGTCCTTTGGTTTTCACTTTTTACCTTTTCTTGTTATTTCGACTGCACTTGAAAATCGATCGTTCAAGTCTGTAGTGGAGCAGCTTTGCAGTGAGAGAGGTGGGTGAAAACACAAAACAACACAATCCTTGGTTTTGTGCCATTTTAATGGACGAAAGTGAAGCTTTCCCGGTCTTAGTTTCTGGTGGCACAGACGCGGTTCACCCCAAAATCCAAAGTACACTTCTCAACAGACCTTCAATTACGAGGTCAATAGAGTACGTCAGGTACGGTGCTACGGTCAAAGGGTATAGGTAGGCTTTTCGAGTGGAAACTTTCTTTCCCAAAACCGGAAACACGCGTAAGTGCGTTTGATGGCATTTCTCTCGTGCGGAAGTTGTTAACGAACAAAAGCAGAAAAAAAGAAGCGGGTTTGGTTAATGCATTGTTTCAGGCAGATGTTATGTTTTTCCCTTCAAAACACGTGACATATGCAACAGTAAACAAATTAAAAGAAGTATATTTTTTTTTTGGTAAAATTAGGATTATAATATAGATAGCTTTTCGAACCAAAATGCCATTCAAATCCAAAAACAAAATAACAAAGTTGATAACTTTTCTATTAAAAACGTCCTACAAATTATAAAACAAATAAAATACTTATGGTGTTTAAAACAACTTGCATGTTTCAATGCATTTTTATATTTATTCACTCTTCGTTGTGTTTTATGCTCATTTGCTTGTTTTGTTGATTTTCTTCATTTGTCAAATAATTTATTTTCTTTTAAGAAATATCATAATAAATTAAATGAATTATATGTATGATATGGAAATAATTTGTTTATATTAATTTAAATTTTACTATACAAAATATCACGATTTCAAAATTGTAAGTTTCTGTCAAATCGAAAAAGCAAGTAAAAAGAACCGCTAGCAAAAACTGTCAAACAATTCATACATTTGTTCATGCTTTCCTTCTCTCCTATCCATGTTGTAGATCAATGTTGGGAAGCATCTTCTTGTTTTTTTTGTGTTTACTCTAGATTGTTGTCTAGAATGTCTAGAATATTCCTTGATGCGTTGTTTATTTTATATTTTTAAAACCTATTTTCTTTTCTCTCGTATATGCTCTTGTAAGGTTTTTTGTACCTTTTTTTACCTTTTGCTTGTTAGTATTGTATTTCTGCAGGTTCCGCAGTTGCACTTTCTTCTTCTACTCATTGCGTGCAGTGTTCCTTTAGAGACCCGTTAAAGGTGTCGTTTCCCATTACAAAAGCGCCCCTCGGGAATGCAGCAAAAGGGAAATGGAACAACAGTGCACTTTTAATGCATCCTGCTTACGGGCGTACGCTACAACTTCAGCAAAGGACACACAGCCGCCACACATATGATAGTGTTTTGTCCTTTCTTTAACAGTTGGTTCTATTTTTTTATCTGCATCCTCAATCAACTTTCCCTTTGTTAGTTCGCTGAGGTGGGTAACATGTTGTTCCGTTATTTTTTTACATAGAAAGCGACAAAAAAGGACACACAACTTCCATCGAACTCTCTTAATCATTGTCGATGGCTCTGGGTATTGTGCATCGTCACTTCATTCCCCTTTTTCGTGTCATTCCCTTTACCGCACAATAACCAACCCAGGGACCTGACCTGCAGCAGCACACGATAATGGGGTTTCGTATTGCGCGCTTCCGCATAATGGTTGATACACAGCACACACACACACAGAGCGTTGGTCGGTTTTGGTCCATTTTCCCTGCAATAGGAGTGCAGCAGCAGCAGCGTTCCGTCCGCACATGTGCAAAATGGTGGCGTGGACCTCTGGACCACGCTTTGTGCCACAATTGTAAATGGGTTTGGTTGACCTTCCCACGTAAAATACGGGTCGGCTACGTGTGTGTGTGTGTGGATAACTTGCTCCCGCATATTGCTGCTATTAATGTTTATGATAATCCCGTTCTATGTTTATAAGGACCAACGAGTTGTAAAGTGGGTGGGTGTGTGTGTATAAGTGTGCCAATGGGGTCGTTTTTGAGTGCTTTTGCACACCTTCACCTTTAAACTTTTCGTGTGTAAATCGATAAGTAGTGCACCACGGTATGCCGCTGCGTTTTCGATGTGTTTGTGCAACTCATGCCATTTTGTAGTGGATGATGATGATGCAAATTTGTGTGCACACGTGGTGTGTGCTTCTTGTGGTAAATGGTAAACTGAGCTTAAGTACAACGTGTTCTTTGCAATTTGCGCTTTTGGCAGTGAACGCCTAAGGTGCTATAGGTGTACGCATTATGGCTGGTAGTTCGATTTAATGTCGAAAGAGGGAGTTAAATTATTAGCAGATCGATTATTGGAGGGAATGGTAACGGTTCGATAAGAGCATCATTTGCCATTAGTGATCTCTCATAGTCTTGACAATTACTTTTATATGAACGACAACCCTTGAATGATATCAGGTTTTAGCGATCTTCTGAACCAACGATTGAACGATCATATTAGAAGAGAAAGCAAAAATACGCTGAATATGACCGAAATTATCAAAACATAAAAGATGATCACGTTCAGTTCTTTGAAACAAACCAACTCTGGGTCGTTCAAGTTCTTCAAAACATGAACAATTTTCGTGGGATAGATGGGGCCGACATGAATGCAATAGTAGTAATAGGTCCTGATAGTAAGTAAATAGTAAGTTGACAAAAATTCCATTTTAGATACTAGAACACGTAATCGTACGCTTTATAATATCGATACATTACCAAGTGGAGATCATCAACTCCGGCGGCTTTAAAGCAAACGAACAGAAACCTTCATCTTTCAATACTTCATCCATAATTAACAGGCGCCACAGGAAGACATAAAAAAGAAACTGATCCTTATCGCCATTCGGCATTCGATTGACATGTCGCTGTACGTTCCGGTAGCGAAGGAGAAAATCACATCCATCTTCGGTTCCGCTTGGCTGCGTGCTAAATAGATGGCGCCCTCTAGGCAGATAGCGTCTCCCGACAGCTACCGATCATACGCGCATAGCCCTTGATCGGCTCCAATCAAGATTGTCAAGCACGCATGCCGATTGGTGGGGTAGGCTAATAAATCTGTATGGATGATTTCTCTATGGATGATTCTAATATAAATGGTTGGTCGGTGATTTTAGATTATTCTTAGCGCAGAATGACGTGTTTATTAATCTGCTCTAGTTCTTTTTTAATACTCGTGTCGCGCCTCAGCTGACAGAGATGGCGCTTTGTAAACTGCTGTCTGCTGGACGTTGTTCGCTCTACTCGGACGGCCGTCTGTCGTAATTATGGTGGTTCTAGTTAAACCACAACTAGACGACGTCTAGGCGGCGGAAGAGGCTGCAAGTGGAAACAAAACGCGCTCTCAACGTTTTCTTAAAAAGCGGTCCTTTCTTCTCAAGTCGTCTTCTGGGCTGACGTGGAGAAGATGTGCGGTAAGCGGAAAGAAAACAAAAAAGCGCAACCACCGGATGAGACGAGGGATGCCGTCTAACGGAGTTACGGAACCAAAACTTCTTCGTTTGTTGCGTGTTGAGTGAGGGATTTTTTTTGGAGCCCAGTAGAAGCTCGATCATTACTTGCTCTCGCTCGCGTTACTTAATCGCTCGGATGATGCTTATAAAACGGCACGCCATCTGGCGAGCGTGGTCGAGATCTCTGACGTGTGTGGATGAAGAGAAAGAGAGTACACACATACACGTACAGAAGAAACACTGAAATGAAATGTGTTAGCTGAACAAAATGTGTAACACACGGCCAAACGGATAGCCAGGAAGAGGAGAAACGAAAGCAGCAGCAAAAAGCTCCAGCTAGACGAATGTGGTGTGGTGGCGCCACTACTTCGTAACAATCTTCGATAAGAGAGCCTGTCTCGGGGTTTGTCTCGATAATGGGCAAACCACAACCATCGCCTTTTCGCTTTCGTTTGATACAAATCGCCATCCTGATGCTCTCGCTGCGGGTGTGTATGCGTCATAAAAAGGGAGTTGGGTTGTGGGGGGAGAAAAGGAACACCCACCCACCTCCACTCGAGAGGTGTGATAGAGGGCGGTGAACAGTAATGATAGGGGCTAGTGTGGTGTTCCAGTCGAAAGCATCTCCTCCCTTCCAACTCTCCCAGACACTTCACAGGTCAGAGTTTTCCGTACTAATAATTCCATTTACGCTGGACCTTTTCACACATTGGAGTGGCTACATATGTAGGTGTATTTGCGCCCGGTTGCACATGAGGCCGTCCGATCTATGCAAATCTCCCTCTGCAACCACACATTGTGATCAAATGAACAAATGCATCTCCCCCATCTCCCAAAACAGTCGACAAACTGCAGCAAATCGCTGTACTGTGTGCGCGCGCGATGATGAATAGGTCGCATTGTCGGCTGATGAGATGTGTGTGTGTCTGTGTGTGTCCGAAGCAATCTGGTAGCGATGGTGGCGGCATCAGTCTCTAGGTCGGCGATGTGGTAAGTGAGATCAGCGTGCTTTATTCGCGGAGTTGCATAATCCGCGCCGCGCGCGCGTATATGTGCATATGCCTGGTGCCGGCCGATCGGTTGTGCAAGCCGACGATCATCGCAACAGTAGCAATTTGTGAGCGTTCTTTATCCACCTCCCTCCTCTCAAAGCACTCCGATTATCTCGTGATCTCGTGTGTGTGTGTGTGTGGGGAGCGAGACACACCGACCCCATTGACAATGGGTAATTTGAACAGGCAAAAAATGAGCCCTTTTATTTCCACATTACGGTTATCAGCCTCTCACCTGAAGGGTGGGCGGTAATAAACATTAGTCAGAGGTTTAAATTGTTACTAATATCACACCAACCGAAAACTGTGATAGATTTGTAAAATACATGGTGAAGGCTGAGGTATGCAGTTTTTTTAAACTTCGACGGCCAGGTACAGTACAGTAGTTGGTGGACTCATTTGTTTTAAGATACTTGTAAATTTTTAATAGAAATATTCAAACTTTACACAAATCCGAATTACTTTCCATACAAAAAAGGATAAAATTGAAGAAAATGAATAAGCCTGGCCAGTTTTCTATATAGACCTTTCAATTTATAGTGCACTATTTAGGAATGGTCAATTAAATTGCTTCTTTACTTCAACAATACGTTAAAACAAATTTGAATCTTAAAAATTGTTAGCAGGTTATTTCATATAAAGGTTATATAAGCAGTTTGTTATGGTCGGAATTTACATATAAACCATTTTGCTGTTACGTTAGCTCTTCTGTGTGTCAAATGCGTTACTATATCTTATATCCAATACTTAAATAACCTTCCCTAAATGTCTGAATCGAACAAAATATGTCGATCTTAAGTATTCACGATACTTGGCTTTCAGTGACTTGATTCATTACACATAGCAGGATAGCCAGCCCTACGTATGGGGGCACGGTCCATTCTGAGCTTGAATCCATGACGGGCATGTTGTTAAGTCGTACGAGTTGACTACTGTACCATCAGACCGTCCCCCGATATTTGTTGTCTTGAAGTATTTCATATATAGAACAACTTTTACCATTGAAACGACAAAAGGAGATTAATCAAGTTAATTTGAAAACCATCTTTTGAAGTTCAAAATCTGTCCTATTGTCGAATGTACATACGATTTTGAAGTACCGTGCACGTCTGACTGTTTACAGATCATCAAATATAAGGCACCATTTCGTCGCGCTCTGGATACTGCAATCACTCTTCGGTTCGTTCCTTGGCCGTCACTGTATCTATTGAGCCTACATTTATTTGCTTTCTTTGCTCTCTAAGAAAGCAATGCACCTCACGCAGCCTCACACAGATCCAAAGGAAATAGAACAACTCAGCAGAAATCATCACACCGCAGAAGTCGGGCCCCGCGGGTGTATACATCTGGCCGACAACTTTCCATTAAAGAAAAACGCCCGAATCACACCGGACACACCGAAGAGGATGGGGTTGTGCGCGCCATAAAGCGTCGTCTAGCCTTTTACTGCCGACCAAACAGTGCTCTCTATCTCTTGCTTTAAACTTCCGGTAGCGAAACTCCGGATGTGCCCAAAAACGAGAACACACACACAAAAACAGAGTCCATATGTGCTTTTCCTTTCTTCCGTGGAACTTCCGGCTAGCAGGCACATCTCGCGCTGTGCTTTGATGTACTGTTTGGAAGGCGTACTGGCGCTTAGGTATAAAGCGTCCCACCACCACCCGGAACATTTTAAAACTCTCGCGAAAGGGTGTTATTACACACGTACGCTGTTGTGTTGTTTCAAACTTTCAAAGGCGGCGCCCCAAACCATGCGATATGTCAATAAAACAGAGGGAGTTTTGTATTTTGCCCAACAACTAAAATACACAAACATCATGCCATGGGCACACAGTGGTGATCCAATTTCCAGCCCAGCGCGAGTTCCATCTGATCGAACTTGCCCCCGATTGCAGTTCGGATCTCCGATTCCGTGTCTGGTTGGACGACATCTGGTAGGAGTAAAAGAATAGCGACCAACAACTCGCACCACCACCACCACCACACCCTTCTTTTCTCGGCATTTTACTGTGCACATGCTCCCACCGTGGTGCTCTGCGGTTGTTTATTGATTGTTGGATCGAGATTTTACAACATCACCTATCCCTTGATTTTGGGCCTGTTTTTCGATGCGAAGACTTTGCCGACTCCATCCGTAGTGTGTGTGTGTGTGTGTGTGTGTGTGTGTGTGTGTGTGTGTGTGTGTGTGTGTGTGTGTGTGTGTTTGTGAGTGGAAGTTTTTGAAGCGAGTTTTATTGCATCCCCTTCGTCTGACAGTGGTGGTGGACATCAATCCACAGGAAAAAAGGCAACGCTCACATATATCTGAACCATCTAGATGGAATCTGGGTGCATCTGGTATTGGGTTTTTTTTCCTGGAAGCAGTGAAACCATTGCATTTGCCATATAATTTGTTAGCCAACCATTCTCAAGTAGGTAGGTTCAGCCGTTCTGAACTGCTGAATTTCCCAACGCGGGGTTTCCATTTCCAAACCCCGAACACAGAGCACTTTCGCCAATATTGTTTCGATTTCAATGCGGCTAGAGTTGCTCATAAATGTCATACTTTTCAGCCGTACCCCCTTCACATTGTGCCTGGTTATGCCTGGTGGCGCATATGCTGCCGAAGTGGCTTCAACATCGATCGCTTTTATTGCCTGCAGGCGGGGTGGGCATTCAATGCTGGCCTGGCTAGCGTTGCGTGTCGTAGCGTAACCGAGAATCAAGCCCCGTAGTGTTCTCTGCATGCTTCGCTCTAGCAGCTTAATGGTGATATTTGCATTCGATTTGCTTCAGTTGTTGACTTCGATACACCTTCAACCTCATACTGTTTGACATTTTCAACACAAAATGCAAGTTGTCAAAGATTTCTGGGTTAGTCAGTCACTAAACAAAGTGACTCTTTCTGTCGGAAGTAACGCTTTCATCTTGCGCCCTTCTTACATCATACGCATGCTAATTGCAACCAGCAAAAAAACCCTGCCATTTACTTAACACCTTCCACGTATCCTAACCTTCAGCAGTATATGGTGGTGGCCGCAATAATGGCGACACTAATTTTTCAAGATCAAACATTCCGTAAGCCGCTGCTATGGCACGGAGCACACTCCGCGACCAAAGGCTTTTCCGTTTGATTTACATTTAAACGGTGTTGGCTGTACTCTCGTTATGTGTGTCACTTTGGTAAGTGTGTTCCGACGTGTCGCTATTGCTGCTCATCATCACCCCAGAGTGTTGTGTTGCTTCATTTGCATTTCGTTGAACCTGATCTCACCTCAAGCCCCCGGGGCCCGTAATGTCTCAGCCGGGCCAAACCAGAAGTCAATTGGACGACATTGACGTTTCCTTTTTCGGACGACGGCGACGCACTGAAAACCTGATGTACAGCGGAAAGAGGGGAACAAACAGGAGAAGAACAGTGGGAAGCTAAGCGGCTTTTCGGTCCACCTGGGTAAGAAGGAAAAGCGTGTTCTTCTGTACAGAGTCAGTAGCTGGCAGCGTGTTCGGACTAAACGCTGACATCATTTTGTGTGGACGGGTTGCGTGCAACACTGTATGTGCACTTCTCTTGTTCACTCGTGTTTCTTTTCCGCAACTGTTCACACTTCTGCGTTAGAGATAGGACAGGATCTTCCCAAATCCAATACACCCCTCACAGAATTCACAGGCGGTGCCCTTGAAAATGGAGAAAATCTCACAATATACAGTTTTGGAAACTCTGCTCCCCGCCACAAGTATAGCAAATCCATCACGCTCAAAGGGGGGATGGCGTTTGTTTGATTAAGAAGAACTCCTCCAGGTCGCCAGCAGAGTAGACGAAGCCATTCTCTGACTCTGAACAACCATGTCTTTTAAGGGACGGTGATGCAATGCATCAACACGACCACCACCGCCGTGTGTTGTTCGGTGTAGCTGTTGGGGCACGTCATCGCTCGGAAAACATCACTTCCCAACCTCTCACCTCTAACACCTCTACATTCTCGCGCCTTCCTTGGCCACTTCCAAAACAGCAACTACCAACACACTTTTCGGAGGTTTGCTGTATGATGCGTTTGCATAACCTCGATCGTGTACTTGCGCTGTGAAGTTTGCCGTTCTGACGCAGTTTTTGAAGAGTTTTGTTTGTTCTATTTGTTGCTGGTGAGTTGATAGATCTTTGGCTTTCTTTGCTTGTTCAGTGACCACAGTCAGCGAGGATAAACATGGATGTGCAAAAGGTTTTCGCATATCTCTGTGTGTAGTTGTTTCTGGGTTTTGGGAGTACATCAAGGTGTACATCATTGTTGAAGATTTACATCAATATTTATTTCGAACACAGTGACGCATAGTCGGTGTGTACCAACTGTGTAGGCCCTTTAAAATGTGTCTTAAACTTTCCATCCTATCGGGTCGGTTGCAAACTAATCAGTTGGTAACCAATGCGGTATATTTACTCGACAACTTTGTGTAGCTAATTCTACGGCCTACAGGGTGTAACGCGTCCTTTCACCGACTTCGATTCGCCCCAGAAACCCAGTTTCCTATATGGGGTGATGGTCAGCCTCTTGCGTACTGCACTCTCTTCTTTGTAAGAACAGTGGCCCGATTCTCGACTGTAAACTCTTCTCATTACATCGCTACGGTGTAGAACTTTTCCCAAAATCTAATCACATGTAAACAGTGCCCCAATTTGCCTCCAAACCAACCCTCCGATCAGCACTGGGTAGGTCAGGTGTGTATGCTTAGTGCAGAGACCACCCCCGGTGTACAAAAGTGCGCCTTGGGTCGTTTATTTAGAACAGCCAAGCAGTTCTAGAAAGCGGTTGCATGGAGGTGGTCATCGAGTGTAGCTACTTGCCGTTGTAGTTGCCTCTACTAGTGGCAACTGTTTTTTTTTCCTTTTATTTCGATTGGTCCGATTTGAAAGTTTAATTGCACCTTTACTTCTCTGTCTCTTCCTCTCCCAATATCCCCTTGGCTACCACTTTTGCGGTAGTTACGTGGTAAATTCCATTACAGTTCAGTTGAGGTTCTATGTTCTCTTCACCCACAGCGCGCCAGTCACGAAACGCCAGTCTGCCACTCGAAGGGAGAAGAACACAGCATTAGGAAATGGATAGTGAGAAGCGCACACGCTCCTATATGGCCTACTGGTGGCCGTCCATCGTCGGTCATGGTTCATGTCGGCATTATGCAAATCAAGCGCGCAAAACCCGTGGTAACATCGAAGTACAATTACTGTGACTGTCGCCTGACCGTGTATCGAGCGTTCTCCGAGCGGGGTTTGGGAAATGAGTGATGATGAAGCGGCACACAGTCATAAGTGTGTGTGTGTGTGTTTGTAACCGCGCTTAATAAATGGTTTATATGATTACTTCTTTTAATACACTAGAACAATTACAGCAACAATAATTAATCATGTTCGGCATCTGCTCTGAAATAAAACTGTCAAATGCGTTTGACAAGTTAGACCCCAACCATGACACGCTTCGTTGACAGTTTGACATTTACTACCTCTCTCGTGTGCAAGGTAAAAGCTTCTTTTCTTGCCGCATCAGCAGCAAAACAAAAAAGCTTCGCTTGCTGGGTTGACATTTTTGCACAACCGTTCCTCCGCCCTCCCCTTCTTTTTCCTCACAGCGACCTTTTGTGTCTCCTCCTTGTGGTGGTACATTTTCTGTGTAATAATCGTTTGGTTCTTTCCAACTTAACCTTCTCAGCGTTTCAAGTGAAAGTTATTTGTCCTAAAGTTCTTGAACTCACAGTTAAAAAAAAAAAACAACAACTTTGACACTGAAGAAACAAACCTTCAGAATAGAATAAACTGGAAGCTTTCCGCTTGTGTGTTAGCATTAAGATAGTATTGTTTGGGTGTGCGTGGGCATCCTACATTGAAATGGATTTCATAGAATGAGGAAAGAAGTGACAGTTTTTGCGTTTGACTAATCGCTTTTCTTTTTGCTGCTTTCGATTCGCTTCGTGGATTAATTCCTCTGCCCTTGACAGCATGTTGCAAATGTTTTTCCTAGGAAAATTCGGAAAATACCGGGAATGATGGTGGTGGTGGGAGGTAAAAGTGTCACTGCGGCACATTACTTCCAATCGAGCGCAGTTAACGAACATGGCCACCCACCACTTCTCTTTGCAAACCGGCGAAACGGGCCTGAAACACGACAATGTTACCTCTCGACCCTGGTGACGGCGTTGGTCGTCATTTTCCTCCCTCCTCCCGTGTTGCTGTTGTTGTTGTTGTGTGTACGACATTGTCGGTTTAATTTCAGTCGCATGCCCATGCCGGCCGACCAATGCTTGACCGAGAGAGCAGTTTGGAGCAGTAATTGACGATCGGCGGTGGCGGGTGGCGCGTTACTCTCTACAAATTGGGAAATATGTTTTGTACGTGTCTATCGGTGTTCGATCCCGTTAGGCGGTTGGAAGTGTGCTAACCGAAAACGGCCAACCGACAGCAGAGGGGTTGGGTTGGGTTGGGGGTTGGTTCGTCGAATTGGAGACAAGTATTGCGATGAAGTTTTATTGAGCTTAAACTGTACGACATTGTTTTTCACTGCTAATCGTCAGTCGTAGGTCTTAGAAAGGTGGGCTACAATGTGTTAATGTTGTTCGTTTTTTTTCTTTCTCTACTTTTAGGTAAGTGTCGATTTGATTCCGGAAGTGGGGGACCACATGCGATGGACGGAGATAAATATTCATCACGAGAGACGTAGCTTAAGTATTTATACTGTACTGATGTTATTTTGTTAACTTAACTCAGTTCAATGGTTTTATTTTCGGTCGTTGCTGTTCAATTTGGCGACTAAATCGCCCATTTTCTACAGTGGACATCAACCACATCCTCCAATTTCTCTATTTGTCTTATTGGTATTGTTTTAAGAAGAAATTATATAAATTTAGTTCTTATTCGAGCTGTTTTAGTTTAATTTGTTTTGCAAACTGCGTTCTATTATTGCAAACGGCGATAGAGATGCACTAATGCGTATCATCTCATCTTACTAGAAAGTAGAATAACAAACCTGCCCAAAAACAATAAATTCTACGTAAAGTTCCAAACGGTACCTCTACTTTTCACGAACAGAATAACATTGCATCTTAGATTAATGAATTTTTGAATACAACGTTCTATTTGGCGTTAGGTCTACGCGAACATGCCGGCGGCCTATCATGCTTTCGAAACTTATTCAGTAACACGCTGTCGGATAGTCAATCGGATAGTTATTAAGTCGTGCTAGTTAACGACTGTACTAGGCTTGAGCAATCCGGGCCATGTACGTGAACGTATTAGTTCTTTCATATAGGTGAACTGAACGTGAATCGCGATTCATTCGTTCGTTTCAGTTTATGAAAATATGTGAAATGTCATAATTTCGCAGGAAGATTTACTTTATTAAATCTAGATAATTATTTAGCAGACCAGGACAATCTTTATTTCGACGGGTAGGACGTTCTTTTTGTGAACGATCTGGTCCTACTGTTCACGTTCATATTTGTGTTGGATTAGATAAACGCTTGGTTTGTAGGTCGTTTTATTATTACGGTTAGGTCGTACTTTTCGTAAGTGTCCTGGTCATACGGTTCACGTTCATATTTGTATGGGGGAAATCAACGATCTGGCGTACTAAAACGTTCTTTATTTCTACGGAAAGGATTTCATGACCAACTCAGTGCATTATGATTTATAAAGAATCGATGAACGTTGATTAGATAAACGTAGGACGTTCGTTATTTAGGATTAATTGAATGAAGTTCTGGTTCTTGAGGCACAACTCTAGACTGTACTACGGAACCGATCCCTGCTACTATTACTTAGTGAAGCAATCTAAAACAAGGATATTTACTTACAGGGTTTCCCACGATTTATTGGTCAGTTCCCATGATTTTTTGGTGCGTTCCCACGAATTTTTGGTCGTATCCCATAGATTTTTGGTTCGTTCCCATAATTTATTGGTATTTTCCGATTGGATATCAATACAATTGGACCAAAAAATTCTGGGAAATGATCAAAAAATCGTGGGAACGCACCAAAAAAATATGGGAACTCACCAAAAATTGATGGGAACCGACCAATAAATCGTGGGAAACCCTGTATAAGTAAAAAAAAAACATTATTGTCTAAAAGACAAACACAGTGGACAAACACTGAAACTGATAGATTTGAGGCAAAATGAAGCAGCAATCGACTGTAAAATAACGAATGGAAAATGTAAGTTTTAAATCTTAACCTTTCTAGCGAAACTTAAAAAAATGGTTTAAATATTGACGTTCAGAAGCTTTCCTTTCAATCGTTTGGGGCACCAAGCGTCTCCATCGATTGAACCATTATTCTGCAAAAACAAATACTCGTTCCTGTTTCGTTGCGAAATTCCGCTTCGATTTAGAACAGGGCATTAGAAAAAAAAAAATCAAAACAAACTGTTTTTTTCCTCCAATCTTTCACTGCAGTTGAATTCCGCTCGCGTGAGCAGCGAGCGTTGAGTCTGCTGAGAACACACGAACCGTTTGCAAAAGTGAGAGAGAACATAATCAACCCCTTTCACAAAGCGATGGAGCTTTTGTTTAATTTCATCTCAGTGTTTTCAAAAGCTCAGCATTCGCTCCCTTTCTCTCCCAAAACATGCTCTCCCGTTTCGAATCTTCTCACAACTCACGCCAGTGAACAGTGGAACGTGAATGAACATGACCGTGGTGAAGGAGTTCACCACCACCCGTTCGATTTCTTTCAAACGGCTGCCACATACAAAAACAAAACAAACCACCCCACACTATACACACACACACACACACACACACACACACACACACACACACACACACACATACAAATGCACGCGCGCGTTCACTTGCCCTGGCCGCTGGCTTGATAATTGAGCCACCCTCTGTGTTGTCGCGGGTCCGCTTAGCGCGGGCGCTCCGTTCAAGTCTCACTCAGTCACGAATGAATACTTCCCCCGGGTGGTGATTGTACTAGCTAGGTGCCGTGCAGCACACTTCGCGGACGGATGTGTTGTGGTCGGTCGTCCGGGTTCGGTTTCACAGTGAGTGCACCAGTGGGTTGTTACACGTGGAACAGCTGACCGAGTGTGTGTGTGTGGTTTTGTTCTTTATAAGTAGTATCGTTTTAAATAAAAACACCCCGATCAGGAAGTTCAAAAGGTTGGCAAAAAAAAAGGGGGCCTCTGCTGTGCAGGAGGGGATCAATTTGTGTCACATTTGGCGTATGTGTGTGCGTGTTTGTGCTTCCCCCTTGCCTCTGCATTGCAGTGGTAAAGCGACGAATTATTAGTTTTTACGGCGTCGAGAAAGTCGTGTGTTCCCTCACCGATTGTGTGTATGTAAAAGTTGGTGTGCTTTGGAGGGGTTTTCCCAATTTTCCAAATCCCCCCGTAGCGAGGAAAACGGGTGCATTTTTCTTAAACTTATTTGCCAAAAGCGGAAAATTGGTTAATCCATACACAAAAGCAGCAGTGAAGGGGAGAAAAACACTCCTATTTATTGATGAATCATTGAGAAAGTTTGTTTTATCCGGCCTCCCTCTCCCGCAAGGGTGAAAACAAGTGTGAAAATGGAGTGTTTGCGTTGGGGAGCCCCTTTCATCATCATCAGCGTGTCTGTGAATTAACTATTTGCAAAAGCAGTGCAAATTAAACGGATTAATTAAAAAGAAAAGCACTTCCCACTTCAACTTGTCTGTGTGTGTGTGTGTTTGACTGTTTTATTTGTGATTCTGCTTCCCGGATGAATGTGTCGATTGTGTCGTTCGTATATTTTCGTAACGCTTATAACGGTCTTCTTCAGCATTATTGTGTCTTGGGCCCTCGTTTATAATATAGTGGGTGACTCATTTGATATGGGACTGTGGCCTCCCTCAGTTAGGAACCCGGATTTTGGGCAGCAATGCGTGCGTATGTGTCGCTGCCGCTTTTTTTTGCGCAACAATCATTCACCACCATCATCCTGGAGGGGTGTAAAAAAAAGGCGAAAGTAAGCCACAGTAGCAGCAAACAACAAGCAGTTTGATGGTTTGCACACACACAAATTACACGAGGGAGGCGCGTGTGAAAGCCAGCTAAATGGCGCACAAACCGCACGGCGTCGTGAAAGTAAGGTGAAGTGTGTGAACACTTCAGCATAGGATTGGAGGAAAGGAGGGGTTGCTGTGTTGGGTGGTGATACCGGTGCAAAAAGTGTCTCATTTTGGTGACTTGAACTTCACCGGGTTTGCATTGAGCTTCACTTGTGGAGCGTGTTTGATTCGCACTTGAGGTGTAGTGTATGAGTCATCCGGAGGCTTGTCATCCAAACTAACCCTCCCCAACCCAATAAGACATTACTTTTGAGCGGGGGGAATCCCCCCAACTTTTGGATTATCCAGGCGGTGGGAGGGATGCGGCTGTGTTGTGACTCATGAATACTCAATGAATATTAAGTGGATGGATGGAGGCACTCTTCCCCTTGGCCACCAGAGAAAGTAGTTCGTCAAGTGTAGTTTGAGCCTGCACGCTCATGTGTGTGTGTTGGTTTTTTTATCGTTCTTCTTCACGAAAAAGTGACCTTTAAGATGAGACTTGCGATGGCGGAAGAAGGTGTCAAACGCTGAAGCTCTCAATATGATGATTTATGATGCGATTGATGTCATCAGTTTGCTTAACCTTTATTTTTCATACATTTACAGAGCCTAAAATATGACGTCTTGCCATGGACTATCGATTGCCTCATTTGCCAGAGCGCTTTTGCATATAATTAAATCGGTTTAACCTTCACCAAGCACATAAGCAAGCAAGGCATAAGATCTTTTTGCACGCAATTCGCGTGTGCGTGCGCCAACCGAAATGAGTCATGCACACAAGTGTAATTGTGTAAAGCAAGTGACGAAATTCGGACTTGCCACGCACAAAAACACTACCCTGAATGGGCTTTGGTCACACGAAAGAACAATTCTTAGTGGCACTCACTTAGTGGTGTGGCGCCCTCTGGTGGCATATGAGGTAGGCTTAACCTTTGAACTCGTTTTGCTTCCCATCGAACCAAAACCAGCATGTGTTGGTGTTTGCTCACTTTTTTTAGGTGTTTTGCTCTCAAAGTCGTATGAGAAAATCTCATCATTATCTCGTTTAGGTTTAATTTACGCGACCCCAAATGGTGTATCATTTTACTCCGTCTGGAATTCCAACTCACCGAGAACAAGAGCCCTTTTTGATTGCTGTTTCCGATTTTTGCCGATAAATTTACCTTTTCTTTTGTGTTGGTTTTTATCCTCTCCCAATTTCCAATAATCGCACCGGAACGGAATAAAACGATAAAGATATTATCCAGGGCTTTTTTTTTAGGCAGGCAAAGGACAAAGGACACAATCTGTGTCCTTTTCCAAAGAAAGCAACCATATTTCAAGCGTTTTGGGCTGTGAAAACTGCTGTCTTGGCAATTGTATTTTCCGCCTCGTTTTGCATTTAAGAATCTCTCTCTCTGTCTCTCTCTTCAGTCTCGAATGTCTGTCGAATCTTGCGTAAAAGAAAAAAATCAGTAAAAGCACTCAAGCACAACCCAACAACTCGAGCTAGAAGAAAAGAACAATTCGGTAGTAGTGCTGGTGGTGATGGTGCTTATGCCTCGCCGCTGTGTCCGCGGTGTACAATAATATTAATATTTTTGCGACGAAAAACTGAGGAGGAAAAAGAGCCAAAAGTGGGCTTAAATCACGTCCAATTAGAGGGGTCTTTTTTTTTTGGGAGAGGACTATAATCGCTTTTTCTTTTGTGTTGCCTGTGCCACTGATACAGCCTTGACTCGCGTTTTTCCTCCCTCCCGTGTGGCATCGTAAACCTGTGCATGCTGTGTGTGTGTGTGTGTGTGGTTGGAGGAAAATTCTTACTGTCTGCAATTTCTTTCGACTTCCTGTGTTCCCGCCCCTTCCAGCATGCCGAGAAGAGGCAAGTAAAAGATGCGCTGAAATGCGGGAACCTTGGAGCAGACGCGCTTTTACACGCTTTTCTTTTATTTTGTCCACTCCACTCCACACACGGGTTTTGCCAGCAGTCGGTCCGGAACCGTGGCGGCTGAGAATGGGTTTCCATAGAGGGGGGTGAGGAGGGAGGGCCAAAAGGTTCTTCAACCTTTGCGAGTAGGGAATAAAATTTTCTTTTTTATTGTTACTGCACCATCTCCCCCCCCCCACTCCTCCGAGGGGTACCGTTTGTTCCACCACGGGATAACGGTAGCAGTTGGAGCAGTTTTTCCTCCAGACGGTGGGGGATTATGCGTTTGCTTTCGTCGTGCTTTTGATGATGTGTGGAACGGGTTCTGTGGTCGAAAGAAAAAGAAACCCTCCCTCCCCCCCCCCCCCTTTTGGCTGACTTTCATGAAGCGCTCGGGCGTAATAAATCACCGAAACGGACAGATTTTCCACCATTTATTGGCTGTCATTAATGCGAAAGCTTCGACTGGGGTTTCATGTGTGTGTATATTTGTGTGTAGCTTTCCATCATACAGAACAGATAGGTAGGATCGTTTTTATTTGCTTTTAACTGCAATCGGAAGTATTGCGGGATCGTTTTTCGTGTAGCTGAACGAATTTCTAATGAGAAAAGTACAGCTGCAAAAGCACATCATGGTGCGGTCATTCATCTCTTTTCGAAGAGTTTTTAATGTGATTTTGAAGCATAACCTGTATTTATTTTCGACACGTTCTAGCACATTTCAGTGTGTAACCTTTTCAAAATGGGCAGTACAAAAATGATGGCGCGAATTAGTAACCGAACCAAACAACAAGCTCATTTTGGCACGCTTTCCCAACCTCTTCGAAAACAGCTGGCCTTCAGACACACAGAGGCACACACACACAGCAGCATATGGTTTTGGGGTGGTTGGGTGTGAATTTTCCACAAACAACGGCAGCATTTGTGTCCTGTGCTCCTTTCCTTCTCGCGCGCCCTCTCCCATGTACACTACTATTGTGTTGCTATTGTGAGCCAAAGTCACAAATTGTTCCACCGTCGCGCAGGGAGCAGCAGGGAACAGGGAAGGTGGAATGGGTTTTGCCGCATGAACTTTTTCCCGTGGGCCGCCGCCGCGCTGGTAGGCATATTTCGAGCGACATGAAGGAGGGGAAAAAGAGGGGAGATAAAAAGCAGGCAACGGAAACGGTGGAAAAACGATAAAGCTCTATGCCGAAAGAATCCAAGGTCATTAGTGTATTTTGTCGGTTGATGGTGGTGGTGGTGGTGTAGTAGTTGTGTTGTGTTCGGCGTTGCGCGTTCGGTAACGATCCGTGTGCCCCCCTCCACCCGGCCTCAGAGCATAAAACGTTATCTTCCTTTGCTTTGGCATTTCTTCTTGGCACACAATGCTCTTTTCCTTCTCCTCCCATTTCGTGTCGGATTGTTCTGGAACGCAGCACAGAGTCTATATTTTTGGCCATCAAAAAAAAAGCGAAGGGAAAAACCCTCCTGTGTGTGTAAGCGTGTTGTGGTGTTTATCTGCAGTGCCAAAAAAAAGCTTCGGATAAAACAACAAAACAAGCATAAACGAAGAAGTTGAAAAAGAGCGAGAGAAAAACACAGTCACAATTGAAGTCCTTTCGTGACGACGACAAGAAAGCTCACTGTAGTGTTTAAGCTCACACAGCCAAAGCTTTATAGCCACGCGGCAGCAGAACCACGGAGGATTAAGGGCCGGGTCTCCGGGTCGTCGATACTGCCGTCGAGAATGTTCTACTTGCTGTGCTCTCTTACCCTGTGTCCGTCCGCCGCCGAAAAGATGCCGTACACGTGCGCCCAAACGGTTGAAGGATAATTGATCCTGTTGATTGCCGAGGTGCCGTCAGCTGCACATGTTTGTCTTTGGCATGCGCGTCCCCATCCCACGGCATCGTTTGTGACACCGAGCTTCACCGGCGTCTATGGGAGCTAATGAGCCGGTACTAATCTGTTGAGAAAGGGAAATTTACTGCTCCATTGGGCGCGCGCGCGGGGGATAATTTATCACAAATTGGACAGACAGACTGATCTGAGTGAATGTCGTCTACCGCGTTCCTCAGCGACTCAATGATCTGAGCAAATATTGAACCGTCTATTAAGTAATCGTTTCGAATCTTTATGCTCTTTCACTCATAGAAGTGTAGAAGGTTACAATTTTGCGGCTTGCAATACCCTGGAACACGATCGATAAGCGATATATAAAGCACAATGTAGATTGGACAGTCATGGTCATAACAGAGCAGCATGTTTTTGTATTGAGCGCGGGGGATTTTTGTCCGATAAGCAGCGAAAGATAAGCTCTCCAGAGTTGTTTCATTACTTCCTTGCCGCAAAGTCTTCGTTCTTCCTATTTGTTCCGGTTTTTGGGGCGCTAAAATAAATTCTTATAGCAATCAAACGCTCGTTTAGATTGTTGTCCAAAGTTAGACCTGCAGTGGAAGAAATCAATTCCGTATCATGTACACCACCACCAGGCCTCTGTTAGATAACATCAGCGAGACGAATGAGAGCAATCCACAGTTCAAAATCAGGGCTAAAAACTCGACCTGACCTTGTTCTTGTTTTTCACAAGTTCTCTTCTCACCGCATTCGATAGTGCGCGATGGGTAATTGCACCCACCCGCTGCATTCCGGTAGGGAAGGATATGAATTATTGAAGTCTAGGAATAGCCGCTGCTGCTCACCTCCCCTCTTATCTGGAAGGACACTCGTGGGAATTTTGTGGAAATATTTGCACCAAGGTGTCGTTTTTTTTTTGTTTACTAAAGCCATCCATTTCTCTACATCCAGTGGATACCACATGGCCACAAGGTCGCGGACCACTGGTTGGCTAGCGGCCAGGCGACAGCCTTCGTGGCGTGGGAATGGATCGTTTGGTCCTCCGCATCGTCCAGGCACTGGTTGGTGCACGTGCACTCCCGGGTGGGTTGGCCTTATTTTGCTGCAAATACCACGATGACCGCGTGTCACAGCTGGCACGGTTCTTGGAATGTGCTAATGTCAGCACAACGATAAACTCTCTTTATTTTGCCATCTGCATATGGGTAGAGGTTGTAGTTAATCTGGAATTTCTGATGTTGCTTTTGTAGCTGCAAGAGGTGTGATGTTTCTCTTCACGAGTTCCTTTGAATTTAGTAGTTTGCCAATAATATTGACGCAAAATAAGGTAATCTTAAAGTGCTGCTTAGTTCAGGTTCAATTTGGAGCAGTATTTGGAAGTTTTGTGTTTGCACAAGACCTGTAAACAACTTGTCTTTGTCGCCCCTTGACGCCTGGTAGCGCACCCAGTTTCTGTTTGCGCTTTGAATCACGCATATGCTTCGGTGGCTCTTATCGACAGGGGATGGGGCCAGTGTAAACATACGGATGTGGCTTTACGAAATCGCGCAGAAAATGTCATCGGCTTTTGACTCTGGTAAACCCTTTCGTGAGCCACTGTTATCCCCCCCCTCAGGTTTGCTGATAACGGCGGCAGGGTTGGGGATCCTCCAGAAGTCGCGCAATCTAAATTCCCTTCCTAGTCGATCGCTTCCAACCCCCCCAAATTCAAAAGATAAGCGTACCTCAGGTGAGGTGGTTTTTGCGATGTCCGTGTATCTTTCCAGAGGTAGTGCGGTCGAGTCACCTGATCCGGACATGGTACGAGGAGTAGGTTGCTTCAATTGAAGGATCGAACGACTCGTGAGCCTAGCAAAGGCACACCAATACCAAAACAATATCAATGTTTCCTTCCTAACTCGTTCGGGGGTTCGGATTGGGGCCGGGATACATCCGGCGCGCAGGGTGCGCCGAGATCCCCCCTCCCGATGGTGCCCTGTGTTGATGCTTATCGCAACGTGACAGGGCAACATTCGCGCAACAGTCGCGACAAACACAGCTGTGCGATAGGTGTGCGCGCGAGCGCTCGCCAGAACAGATTGGGGTCTCGCGCGCCCATCACTCCGTTATCAGTTGACGGTTTGATACCGTGAGTGAAGGATCCACAGTGGAACATCTCTCCTGACACGCGAAAACTGTTTAATTTTGTCTAGTAAGCGAGAAAGGGAGGGAAAAATAAGGATCCTATTTAGAGAGGTTTGATTTGTTGATCTTTGTCGTGATTGAAGTGTCGTTCTGTCCAGAAGATTTCCTCCGGGAAGCAGAATTGCATTGCGTGCGTGCACACATGCTGAGTGGTGAGGTGACCATCGAAAAGCTAATGCGTAAAGGTGACCATGCTGTTACTTGTGCACGGTTGATTTGTTTGTTCCGGCAGGAAGTAGCGAGCAGTATAGCAGTATGATCCATCCGATGTGGACGCAGCGCCCGTTCCATTTCTTCCACTGCGAGTGCATTCTACGCCGGACGTCAGCGGCGTTCAAGTCGTCCAGGCGACGCAAGTACATTCAGCGATAACATCGCAAAACGGGTTGGGCCCGTGTTGATACCGTGCTGTGAATTATTAAAAGTGAAGTAACACCAAAAAAGCGAAAGATAGAGAGAGAGATAGAGCGAGAAGAAGAAAAAAACAACAACAAATCAGTGCTCTTAAACTTAGGCCTTATTGAGGCCTTATTACGCGGTATTCCCCCCACACGTCATCTGTGATATAAAAAAAAACTCCCCCGTGCCGTGGTAGTATTTTCCATAAACGGTTCCTAGATACTACTACTGCTACTCGTCCTTCTCGAGACAACGGTTTCGGTCACATCTAGTCCCCCTGGCGCACGGATCGAAACGCCATCAGTTTCGGTCGTCGTCGCCCGAATACCCGAAAAGCGGTGCTGCCCAAATGAAAAGTGTGTACGAGCGTGCGTCACCATCCAAGCTGGGCCTGATCGAGTGTATACTGTACCTGCGGAAGCCCATGTGGCAGGTGGGCATCGTACCGGCAAAGCTGACTGACGCACTCGGGTCGCTCGTGCGCTATGCTCAGGAATCTCTCAACATCTTCTTCTGTCCGACGTAAGTGATGTGGAAGTGGTGGGGTCATTCGGGTAATACGGGTTTTATACAGCTATTATTACTTTGGATGACATGATGATTCTACATAAAGAATTAGTTATGAGAATCATCATAACTCACCAGCGTTAATCTGAAATGAATGAGTTAGAAAGTTTAAGAAATAACACGCCAGATGCTAAGAGTCATGGAAAATTATTTTGAGTGAATTCCTTACTAGTCTTACGAGTTACTAGTCACCGCAAACAAAAAAAAACCAATCATCGTATTTCATTCTCTAAATAGTTATTTCAATTCACTTTTAGTGTAGAAAGTGAGTTATTTGAATCTTCTGAATCATGTTGGATTTGAATCACGAACGATTTGACAATGAGTCATTAAAGAAAAGGGGAGGTATTTTGGAGTGTGAAGTGTAATCTCTCTTTGAGAATAAATTTTTAGAAGAGCTATTGAACTCGCAAATGTCTTCGTGAGTCGAACTACTGACAGCTAAGAATTGAGTCAATTATCGTTTTAGTTTTACACTCGGAAGAGCTATGATATAATTAATTGTGAGCGAGTTGCAGAGAGCAAAAATCACTGCTCGAGTTATTGGAAGAGTTTTTTTTTTGCTCAACATTGAATTGACTCATTGTGAGTGAGTTACTAATAGGCACAGAGAGTCGTTGATTCTACCTTTTAAAGAGTTATTTCACTCACTCTGAGTGAAGAAAGTGAATTATGAAGGATTTTTTTAACTCACTAATGCACTAATGCACTCTACCTGAGTTGCTTTTTGTCACAAAGAGCAAAAACGCTATTAAACCTTTTTGTGATGAGTTAATTCAAGTTATTAAAGAAGAAGATTTCACTGAATAACCTTCAATCTGACTCAGTGTGTGCACATCACTATGCAAAACTCGTGTGAACCTTATGGCACATGTTGGACTCTTCCTACCAATTTTTTTTGTTTTAATCAACCAACAAGAGCACCTAGGAATATTGGGAACGTACCAATTCCTTCTGTAGGGGTCGTTCGTTTCATTAAAATATTGTTATAAAAATTGCTGTACTCAGTTGTCAGCTGTGGCGGTTCCCCCTACTCTTATTCGACAAAGGTAGAACAACGGTACGTCAACGACATCTTAATTGCTGGTCACAAACCTGGGAGGGGTGGGAGAGTAAAATTGTATCACACTTTTAGTACCCCTCCATTTGAACACTGCCAGAAGAGAAAAGGACAGGAAGTTTAATGCCAATAACCGGTATGAAATAAACAGTACGGATCCTGCGGTCATGTGGTCTGGTATCTGCTTGTCGAAATCGGCACTTACCAACCAGCAGGGCAATAATTAACCACCGTGTGGCTAAGAATGGTAATAAAACCGGGGAGGGGAAATCATAATAAAACGGGAAGGGAGTGCATAAAAGGAAGCAACAAAAAACACAGTTGGCAACAGTGTGGTGTGGATCTACATTTTGCGCGGGGCCAACACGATATTGACATTTAAAGGAAAATGCTGCCACCATCAATGACCATGAACTTGAAGTCCGGTCCTGCCGAGTTTGTAAAGTAAACTTGCCTCCTGCACTTTAAATACAACTTCTGTAATGTCTGCGATTCAGGTTCCGATGCTCCATGTCGTCGGCCCTGTTTTCGTATCTCCTACGCGGGACCGGAGGTTGGAGCACGTGAGTGCTCTGCGGTTTTACTACGCAAACAATCCTTCTACACCTTCTTCGCCTGGAAGAAGTTGTTATTTACAGTGGTGACCGTAAAAGATCATTATTTGTCAGTGCGTACGCATTGCGCATAGGAAAGAGGGAAAGAGAGAGAGAGAGCGAATCTCTGAAATATGGACGACGACGTGCCCACGACGCACTTCCTTAATTCAATTGAGAAGAGCTTCTTGTTTGTCTCTATTATTGCTCCCTCCGCGGCGACTGCTCATCATCATCATCAGTGGCTACAGCGTCATCAAAACAATCACAAAACTGGGAAGACGAGAAGCGGTAGGCGAGGAGGAACACCAGAGAAAATGAACTAATATTTTTTCGCATTTTGCGCTGTTGTTTACACTAGCTGATGATGATGATGATGATGGAGGCCGAGTGGTGCTGTGTCGGATGACTTTCACGCGAGGGATCGTACGATCGTCTCAAACGGGTGTCTCAAAACCTCACACTCTCCCCCTTCTCTTTCCCTTCCAAAGACATTAGATCACTTAGACTCAATTGACCTCTGGGGGGAAACCGTGTGTTGTGATGTGTCGTGCTTTACTTGGTCACCTCGCTCGCTCATAACCGTGATGATGATACGCGTGAGTAAATACGCAAGACACGGAACCGGTGCGCGGAGCGATAAAGACCAAGTAGCAGCAGCAGCAGCAGTAGGTAGTACGCCAGTATCACGCCAGCTATTACGTGCCGTTATAATTTGGCGTGTTTTTGTGCGCGATGGTGTAGTATGTTATGCCATGCCCGTGCTTCTCTCCCTCTCCAACACGTACACACACATACAAGCATTGATGAATGATGTGATTAAGTAGTGAGCGAAGAGAGATAGAAAGGGGCAGTGATGTACACACCCACGCAAACTCTTTTGGCGTACTTCCATTCCACCTTTTTTTCCTACACACTACGAAGGGAAGTATCACCTGATATCTAAAGTAAAGGGGAGATATTAGAAGCATAGCGCGGGCACTCTGTTTTATGAGTGTGGTATGTATCCCCACGTGTTGTTGTGAGGCGAACTGGCGTGTTGTTTGATGATCATCACATCCATCTCACACACACTGCGTACATTGCGGTGATTCCGTTTTACCGTACCACCCGCTGTGTTTCCGGTCAAAGTGTTGTAGCGCATAATGGTGGGGATCTCTCCCTCTCTCCCTCTCTCTCTTCCACGATGGTGGCGATGGTGTAACTAATTGAAAGGAGGTAGTGTGCGCCTTTGATGGGCGGCCATTAGCGCGATGATGCGCGAGATGTCCTAGTTTTTTTTATCGTTCCTTTTTTACTTCTTTTACTTCCATGTTAATATGGGGAAGGTGTCATGAGCAAAAAATGATCGCTGCATCATTACTACCTTTATGTAATTTGATTTCAGCACGAAAAACTCTCATAAATTGCAAAAATCCGGTTCGAAGGACCAAAAGAGGGCACACCACGTGACAAGAACCACGTGGTTCACAACGCTCAAGTGGTGAAGGGAGTATTGCTGCTTGTCATGATGATGTATTTAAATTTTTTAATTAAAAAGATACACATACACAGATACATTGGTTAAGTGCCTCGTGACACCACTGCCTAACTGAGGGGGAGCAGTGTTCGCGATAGAAAACCTTTATCAGTTGATTTGACCAACGCTCGGTCGCTTTTTTGTGCTTGTTATCGAACCGGGAAGAGTCTCGTGATAATGTTTAGGTCTACCCTTCTCTTTTTTTTCAACTGCTTTGTCCTCGTGTTTTTGTGCCTTTCGGATATGAAAATGGCAACCCAAATGTGTGCGGTTAAATCACAAACAACCGCCCTTTTATGATTATTTTCGTCGTGCGTAAAATGAATCTGATGTAAAATGTGTGGTGTGAATTAAAATTCAACCGCCGTTGCTCCTTTCCCATCGGTCTTTGGCCAATGAAACACCGCAGTCCTCCGTCGTTTCGGTTAGGTTGGCAAAGATGACCCAAATATGCTGTGCTGGTGCTCGGGGTCGGGAAAACATCTGGTTCGCACGAGCCGCCAAAAAGGCAAAGAAAAGTCGGATCTCGACTAGATCAAAGAACTTGATCGTAGCTTGAGAGAAAGAGTTAGCGTATGGAAGAAGTTGCAACCAAGATAAGCGGAAGAAAACAAAAAGAAGTGGAACATATTCACAGTTCATTACCTTTCCTCATCTACTGCCGCTAGTTCCGTAACCGTTGGATAAGGTTCTTGATCTACGCATCCGCTTCACGCACGATCGGCAAGAGAAGACGATAAGTTACGATCGCTTCAACAGACACACATAACCAATCCCTCACACCAAAACATCCTCCCCTTCTTATGCAGCTCTTCATGGCCTTGCACGTTGCATCAGCCACCCGGGAAGCAATGCATTTCGAAACGGAGGCGTCTAATCAAAATCAAATTCCCATTTCTCACGACTTTCCATTTCTCAAACTTCCGAGTGTGTACGCGTCTCAAGAACCTCATAATTAAGCAACAAAAACTGGCTACCAAAAGGGGAGGAGAATGATGGGTATGGAATTAATGGTGTAATCTTAAAAGGGGAGGGTTCGGGTGCGTTATTTGGCATCTCCCATGATGCAACGCAATGAACTGAACGGTTTCGTTCTTTGCAGTGCCGCACTCAATCTACGACGGTTTGAAATGTTAATCAAAGCAACCGGCGGCGGCTGTGTCTCCGTGTGTTTTTGTCGTGTGACAGATGTCATGCGGCTTTGTAGGTGAAGCAGTAAAGAGGCTTAATTTTAATGGTTTTTACTTCCTTTTTTCTCTTTACAGAAAAGCCCGACGCAAGGAACGAGACGGAGATTCGAATCAGGGCGACACAAAGCTTTACCTCGAAGAAGGGTTGCTAGAGCGGAAGCTACCGGATGCGGACCTGCGATTACTAGTGGATCTACCGGCCGGCTTGGACTACAACGAATGGCTAGCATCGCACAGTAAGTATACATGAGGGACATTTAGACATCTCTTAGTCATGCAGCAGCAAGCTCCTGAAGTAACACAAAGTTTGAAGGTGCCCTCGTCAGTATCATCTCCGCTTTTTTTATTAGCTCATCATGTCATCATCAGAAACAGACAACGACCCGTACAAACCCAATAACACATCGCTTAAACGAAAGCTTTTACCGGGAGATCATCATCATTTTTAAAAGTTTGCCATTTGGCACAAGCGAACCGTTTTCTCGATATGGATATTGCCTAACTAGAACTATACAAAAAAAGGAGCGATGCCCACCCTTGTCGGGATGAGCATTAATCATACACCATAACACTATACACTCTTTCTACCCACGTCAGGTTAACACACAATCGCCAGACGCGGTGTCGCCCACCTCTTAAATGTTGTATATACACGACCGATGATGATGATGCCGATGACACTGTTCTGTCTATCTTCTTCCAAAAAAAGTCCCATTCTCTTCTTCCTCATCCATGATGAGATGCGCAAACTGTTGTGACACCCAGCGGTGTCATCTTTCACTCTCCTTTTTGTACACTTTTCGATTAGACGGCTGGGGGGGTTTTGTTGTGTGTGCCTTTTTTGTTGTATCTTTTAAGTCTCTCACTGAGCGAGTAACGTCCGAGATAATGTGATTCATCGGTTGGATGTTCCAAGCAATGTCTTGGGGACCTAATATTGCGCATACAGGGCAGAGGGAAAGCCCGCCACCACTAGTGGCTTGTCAACCGTTTGATTCTGTCACATCGGTTTTTGGGGTATCTTTGTTGCCCTCATTTTTTGCCCACAGCTTGATTGACAGTTGTTCGCGCTTCAGGAATGGTCTAGATGCGCGCCTACTACAGGTCGTAGGTACGCGAGAATCGTTGTACTTCAGAAAATAAGAAGAGGCCATCATTGCCTATTGGTGGGGGCTCATTCTGTTTCAAATCTAATCATCAAACGAGAATGCATCCGATAAAGCTTTGTGCGATAATTCCAGCTGTGTGTGTAGAACAGCCTCAAACCTCATAATACTCTCTTGGAGTGCTGAGCATTCGCCATTCGCGCTGAGGGAACTCCATTGTCTCCGGGGGCTCGATTGTCATCAATCACAAGTGGGTGTTCCGGTTGTTTTTTGTTTCTTTCATCGTCTGGTAAGATGCCGTGCATCTAGAGAGTTCGCGTCTTTGTGTGTGTGTGTGTGTGTGTGTGTGTGTGTGTGTGTGTGTGTGTGTGT
>KB667789.1:650361-692083 GCA_000349065.1 Anopheles quadriannulatus | reverse complement strand
TCTGACTGTCACAAATGAGTACGTGACGCTGATATGGATTTTGTTTCAGCCAGAATTTGTCATGACTATGTAAGTGACATTTTGCAGCACTGGGCGGGCTAGTGCAGCAGTCTTACAAAAACTGCTCGTACACTTACAACTTTTATTATCTTTCATGAAAGTGAGGTTATTTTGGATGAAAAGCTATCGTTTTATGTTATGCTATTTTTTATATGCTGTTTTAAATGCATTTTTTTGCGATATTCGTGAAATCGCTGTTATTTTCCTACTTTCGGCAGTTTGTTCCTACTTTCGGCAGACTGTGCTCCTACTATTTTCGGCGAATGCGCGAATACGGGTCAGAAAATGTTTTAATCAATGCAAATAGGTATACAAAAATGTTTAAAACAGTTTTACACTCTCACTTACCTTAAATTGGTGTTGAAAATCACTTAAATGAATAATGTTATGTTGCCTGCCTTGCCTGTTTATGGAACCTGCCAATCTATTGGGTGACATCAAATCTGCCGAAAAATAGTGAACTCTGTACATTTTGTTTAAATTTCGAAAAAAAAAAATGCAAGGAAATGATGTGAAACTTCGTATATCAATAACAAATGAGCATATCTCCATTTAAAAAATTTTCGTTGAGAGAAATTTTCAATGTGTTTTTGCAGGATTTCACTTTTAAGATACCCTGCTAAAAACTGGTACAGTTACCCTAATGCTAACAGGCACCACTTCAAATTCGATTTCGTCGGTTGAAACGTGTAAAAAGTGTTCTAGTTTAATTTTTTTTGAATAATTTGAAGGGCTTTCCTAAAGTGCAAAACAAAAGGATAGGCATACCTGCTTAACATACCCATTTTGCCCCTACTTTACATCAAAGGATAATAGTGTGAAAGTATGATGATTTTATTTCAAATTAATCTTACATCAATTGATTTAAGTAACAAACAGTGCGGACATATTTTGCCATCACAACACGCGGAAAAAAGAGTAAACATAAATGAGGTAATTAGTTAATTAATTTTGTACTTTATAGCACTGTACCGCCCGTACTTTTCTTTCTTTGCTTTAAATAATCATTCCTGTTTGCTTTTCTTTTGTAGCGCATTTTGGTTTCAAAAAGCTTGTAAAAGCTGAAAACCCGTTCCTTCTTCTTTATTTTGGTGTGTCTACGACTGCACCGGATGTGTGCTTCCCTCATCCGAACCTGCGGAAGGAAAATGGAACCAAAAGTGATAAAAGCTGATAATCTCCCATGTGCTACATAGATGAGCAGGGGAAAAGATACACTACTTACAGCAGCGACGTTGCACGCAGCAAGGATGAGCCGGCCGCAGCCAGTGTCGTCGAAGGTCGTGACAATCCTGACAATCCAAGCAGGCTAGATAGGGGGTCAGAATATCGGCTTCCACCTGAAAGCGTGGCACAAACACATACACGAAGAAATGTTTATATTTAGAAAATAGAAGACCATGGAATTGGACAGAAATTTCATGCAAAAACTGCGGACAACCGGCCACGGACAAGGAAATGAATAATTTATCGAATCTCGTTGGCAAAATTAATGAGTTTGCAGTGTGTGTAATTTTTCGAAATCCAAAAACCGGTTTTTTTTGTTTCTTGTGGACGGGCCTCTTACGGTAGAAATCTCTAGCACTCCTGTAGTATGTGATGTCACCCGTCTCCCCTCGTTAACGTACCTCTTTCCGGTGGGGTCGAATAGTATTGGCCGGAGCTTTGGGGCGCTCCGGAGTAATAGTACGCCGGCTGTTGGTATTGGGCGTAGGAAGGTTGCTGCTGCTGCTGCTGGTATGCGGATTGGTAGTAAGGTTGCGATTGAGGTTGTTGGTACGTATATTGCGGCTGCTGGTAGTACTGGTACTGTGGTTGTTGGGCAGCAGCGGGTTGCTGATACTGAACCTGAGGCTGTTGGACAACGGGTGCCTGATATTGAACCTGTGGTTGCTGGGTAACGGGTTGCTGGTATTGGATCTGAGGTTGCTGATACTGAGCCTGAGGGGGCTGTGTAACTGGTTGCTGATATTGGACCTGGGGTACCGATTGCACCCGCTGCTGGATTTGTAACGGCCGCTCTTGTCGCTGGGGTACCACGTACTCAGCTTGCCGCTGAGGCTCTCGCACCAGGACTGGCTGCTGTTCCAGAAAGTTCGTATTCATTTCTGCAAATGGTCTCACAAACTGTTTAGCCAAACGCACAACACTGGATACACTACCACAATGTTACCTCCGTTCTCATCCACCACCACGTAGTCCAGCTGGCCATTCTTTGCGAACTGGGCCGGCATAATTTCGATTCCGGGTCCTGCCGGCAGTGCACCGGCAGGCCTAACCGCAATTAAGCCACACCAAAAGATGAATGAAAGTAACCTTAAAAACACGTGAAATGCCATTTTTTTGCCACGCACGTTCCACACGGGATCGATCACACGACGCACGCGGTCTGCCTTCGGGGCCGAACTGCCACCCGCGACTGATAGTGGTGATCGGTTCTCGATCGTATGCGACATCGGCCAGACATTGTGATGCCTCTTTTTGCTACTAAACCGGTTTAGGTGCTGCAGGGTACAAGCGGAAAGATTTGGCACGATCTGCGCGAGAAACCGTTATGGTGTGAAGGTTAGCAAATTTGAATATGGGCAAATTTAGGCGCTTTTGCTGGTTTATGTGTTATTTATGTTTATTTTTTAACAAAATAATTCATCTCGAAAGAGTTGTATTATTCATTTTTTAAATGGTCTAAAGAGTAAAAACGTGATTTTCTCCTGCAACGAGTTATTGGCGGGTTTTTTTTATCCACCATAGTGAGTTGATCATTTGCATCCGTTTCTCACCGATACTCGTTAATGTATTTTAATATATGTTATTTATACACGTTCTGTACTTTTTTCAATAAAATGTAACATGAGTTAAGATTGTAACACCATTTTCCCCATTAATATCTGTTTTTCATTAAATTTAATTAGATTTTTTTTTCTATTTCCTAGTGAGACAACATTTTCTCATGCGTTTGAATCGGCTCACTATTGGCATTTTGACGTTCCAAAATGACAGTTGGACCGCTTTCAGGCCCGTGGCAACGCTCATCGGATGCGATTTTATCGGAAGAGATTTATATGGGATTTGACAGATAACGTCGGACGTGCGATTTCGTCGTCCGACGTTATCTGTCAAATCCCATATAAATTGCGTCCGATAAAATCGCATCCGATGAGCGTTGCCACCGCCCTCAGCGAATAACAGAGCAGTTAGAACCCAGCGACAAATCAACCAACATTATGTAAAACTTAAGCTCCGTATCTTCACATTATTATGGTTAAATGCCTATTCGTTCATGAAAAAAATGATTATTACTGCTCTACTGCCGTTTATATCCCGTTTTCTTTACAAACTAGAATTGTAAAACTGATCGAAAGTGCTCGATTTGCTAGCACTGCACAGCGGGATGTTTCTTTTGGTTTGTTTATGAAGAGATAATTATTTGCTGGTTTATGGCCATTTTTAAGAACTTTAAAATATATTAAAATATGAAGTAAACTTATTCGTACTATAATGTTAAAATTTACCAAAAATATCCGCTCCACTAATGTCGATTTAATTTGACCTTTGGCCAACACGCAGTGCATGCGGGTTTAGATTGTTGACAATTGTGCAACACAAACAACACATCACCGCGGAAAGGAGGGACAGTAATTCAACCTCCTATTCCAATTAGTCGCTTTTTGTTGTTAAATAAAATGAGATAAAGTAGTGTAATAATTGTTACCGTACCTTCAGGGCTTGTGTTTAAGCAAAACAGTTCACTGCTCGAAGCAACCGGCCCGCCATGCGACCGCCCGGTGTTAGTATGCGGTTATGTAAAATGTTCCCACTGGTAGGGAATGTGATCCGGAATGCCGGTTCTGCGACATTGCACCATCGATCATACTGCACGCCGGTTGTTAATATTTTCGATCGCAATGTGAAACGTCTGCAACGGGAACGAGCTGCCAAACGGTACGAGTTAGAACCGACACAACAGAGGCATTTAATAATCTTTTCCTTACCTTGCAGGGACGATGTGGAGCTGTACGATTACATCAAGGAGGAGGTGGGCTACCGGCTGGCCGACCGTATCTTCGACATCAAGCGCCAGTTTACGAATGCGGTCGATCTCGGTGCCGGCCGTGGGTACGTCACCAACCACGTGCTGGGCGAAACGGTCCAGAAGCTAACCGCCATCGACCTTAGCCCGGCAATGCTGGCCCAAATCAAGGGTTCGCCCGGGCTGGACTTTAGCGTGCGCGAGATGGACGAGGAGCGGTTCGCGTTCGAGCCGGATTCGCTCGATCTGGTCGTGTCCAGCCTGAGCATGCACTGGATCAACGATCTGCCGGCCTGCTTTCGGGCGGTGAATCGTGCCCTCAAACCGGACGGCGTGTTTATCGGGGCCATGTTCGGCGGGGACACGCTGTACGAGCTGCGGTCGGCCCTGCAGCTGGCGGAGCAGGAGCGAAGGGGTGGTCTCGCGCCGCACGTTTCCCCCTTCACGCAGATCCGGGACGTGGGCATGCTGCTGAACCGGGGCGGCTTCACCATGCTGACGATCGACACGGACGAGCTGGTGATCGGGTATCCGTCCATGTACGAGCTGATGTTCGACCTGCAGGGGATGGCGGAGAGCAATGCGGCGTTCAACCGACCGCTGCACGTGGGGCGGGATACGCTGATGGCGGCGGCCGCCATTTACCGGGACATGTACGCCCGCAAGGAGGAGGGAGTGTCGGCCACGTTTCAGATCATTTTCTTCGTCGGGTGGAAACCGTGCGCTAGTCAGCCGCAGCCGGCGGAGCGCGGTTCGGGCACGGTTTCGCTGAAGGATCTCGGGAAGGTGATGACGCCAAAGGGTGGCGCCAGTTCGGGATGTAAAAGTTGAGCCGGAAATCGGGGTAGCGGTTTAAAGTTCAAGACCACGTTTATTAATGTAATATATATAGGAAAAGGATGGTGGTGCAAAAATGTTTTTTTTTTGGTTTGCAAGTTTTTTTTTATACACAATCACACTATTCACTATCAGAGCTGACGACAACAAGAAGGTAGAAAAATGAACAGCACAAAAACACGCTCCTGCGCACCTACTTTGATGTCCTATTTTCTACGCGTGTCCCCTACCAAACCGTCGTTTCCTTGTTTTGTTTTTTGTTTAAACTCAAACTCAACGTAACGAAATTACTTATAAAATAAGTGATTATAATATGTGTGTAACGAAGCAATAAAATAAAATAGACACTGCGAGACGCAAAAAAAACTAACACAAAAGTAACGTAATTCCTTCTGAAGTACTTGAGCGTGTAGATCGTATCCATACATATATCAATTGTTTCTTTTTTAGTAATAATAGTTATAGCCAGGTTTTATAAACCGATTTCCATCACCTTGTTTTTGTGTTGTTTTTTTTGATAATGGTGCTTTTTACACAGTACCGGTAGCATCTTTAAGAAGGCTAATAATCGCCCCGCTTAATATGGTATAAAGAGGAGAGTGAGAGGGAGAGAGAGAGTGTGTCCCTTTTAAAGGACATTTCGAGGGGTGGAAACAAACAAAAGTGTTTTTTTTTTCTCCCAAAAAAGTGAAGATGGAAGAGCAAATAAAATAATGGAAAAAATTGTTAAAACTGAAAAAGCGAGATTAAAGTACATCGGTGGAAAGATCACTTAGCCGTAAGTACAGTAATTCCCTCTGGTTAAGCTACGAGTAGTTGCGCTACTTCTAGGAGGAGAAAGGAGCGAACGAGAGCAAGAAGCGAGGGAGAGACCTGTTAAGTTTGCTTTTTTGTTTCTGTGTTAATAACTCTTATCATAATCTGCAGTGAAATTATTACTTTCAAAGTACATTTGCTTGCTGTTTGGAGGAGTTTTTAATTCACACCACTAAATGTATCATACTCTAAAGCACGCGCTATAAACTGCATGTAATACGTTTTGTATTACGTGTGTGTGTTTTTGTTTTGTTTGTAATTTCGAAAACGTTCCTATACTACTATTTCACCATTGAAACGCACTCCCTTGTGTAATAAACAGCCTTTTGTTGTGTTTAATAAAAACGTAAAATTTGCAACACCTTTCCTCTTCTCTTGCTCTTTTCTCGCTCTTCTTAAATGACGACCACAAACACACACACATACACCTCTTTAAAATATCTAAAACAAAATAAAACCCCCTAACAAAACGAAAGAAAAAGGAAAAAAAAACAGAAAATCACCCAATAAATGCCTCCTGCAGCATATGACACAGCGTTACATGGTTCGGCGGCTGGTCCGGGTTGTTGCGGGGCGCTCGCACTCCCCCCGCCCTCGCCCCCACCCGGGTCGGCCCCCGTGGCCCCTAGGACTCGTAGATCAGGCGCTGGTAGTGCGGATGAATCTCCTGCGTCGACACGTGCAGGCTGAACTCGAGCGCGACCAGCACGGCAAACTCTGACGCGATCAGCTCCTTGCGGTTCAGACGAAACACGCTCTCCGTTTTCTACATGTGTATGTGTGTGTTTATAGAGAAAGATAAAATATTTAAATAAATACATGGAAAAAAGAGGGATTTAAGCCACCCTTACCTCAATCAAACTCTTCAGCGCCTCTCCCTTGATGTCGTTCAGCTTCGCGCTGAGCAGCAGACAGGCGCCGGCGCACAGTTTCCGATTTTCCTTGTTCACCAGCTTCGATAGGATCAGCTTTTCGAAGTACACGTACGCCTGCGAGATGGTCAGGAAGTCGATACGGTTGTCCAGCTTGTTGATGCGCTTCATCTCGCGTTTAATGCTGCCAGAAGAAAAGGGAGGAGTAGGACAGACAAAATTTCGATTAATCTTTATGCTGATTATGTGTCTGTGTGTCGTTGACCGGCATTGAAGGCGATTTCAGCACAGGCGTTGTGCTTCGTAAATTCGTAACTATTTCAAGGACGGTCACTGGTCTTCGCGTGCAGCGTCTATCGCGAGAAATTTGCATGTTTCGGTTTCTGTTTCTTATCACCGGTTACAACTGGTTCCCTTTTTGGGGCGGTTCGTTGAACGGACACAGCCACAACAGCCGGCTGGTCGGAGGGAGATTGTTTTTTTGCGTCTTTTTAAATTAAACAACAAATCCACAACGAAAACATCCCGGATTGCCCTTGAAAATGTAATTCCAAACGTATTTTTCCTGTTTTATTCTTACATTTTAATTTAATCATACATATGGATGAGTACAAAAACACCCGGACACCCAACAAGGGCCACTACTAGGAAGACAAAAGATGAACGAAGAAAGTGGGATTTTCAAATGATTTACACCCCATCATCTTCTTCTGTCCACATCCATCTCCCAAAGGGTAATTAAAGGCAGCAAATCAAAACGGTAACGATGGCCTTGTTCACCCCGCTCGCAAACCAGTCTGGATGCCGAGAAGTGTACCTTCCTCATAGTCCTACCCTGCTCCGGCTGATAAGAGAAGATTAAGGTGTAACCACAAACACACACACGACGACTACAACAATACAATCGTGAAACAAACACAAAGCCCCTTTAAAAGGCCAAGCAAAAGGCATCTTGTGCTGAGCTGGTGGTGACTGATAAGCTAACAACCCACCACAGTCAGGTGGGCAGGGGAAGGGTAAGGAAACCGTTCATCAAATGTCGTCATAATACGGACAGCAAAAAAAAAAATAGAGTTTTGAAAATGTATTTTAAATAACGGGTTTGATTGCACACGTGACGGGCCATAGGGTTGCGGAGGAGCGATGAAACAAGCAAACTGCTCCATTATGTCTGCTTCGCCGTCATCATCACGATAAGATATCGACAGCATCGTACGATAGGCAAAAGGGGGTATTACTACCACGGTATCTTACGTGTGCATGGCACCCGGTGTTAGGGATGAATAACTTATAGTAATAAAACGTCCCTCTTCAGGCGCTTTTGTGTGACTTGCGCAATGCAATAATAAGAAAATTAGCGAAATTTATCCTTTTAAATTCAATTTGTTTGGTAAAAATTAGTGACGGGAAAAATTAAGTTTTCGTCGGAATCGAATCCGACTAGCTCTGCAGTTTTCTGGATTCAGTTTCCGGATAGTAGGTCCGGAATCAATTTCCGGAATCCAATCCGGAATCTGCTTCGAAATAGGAATCGGTTCTAAAATTGGTTCCGGAATCGAAATCGGCTTCGGAATCAAAATTGGCTCCGAAATCAGAATCAGCTTCGAAATCGGAGTCGGTTTCGGCATCTCCTTAAGAATAGGCGTTTGGGTCCTTCGCTTCGAAAACGTTTTATTCGAAATCAAGAACTAATTCTCATTCTGGAGCTAATTTCATTTCTGGAGTCAATCCTGATTCCTTTTCCGGAGCAAATTGCGATTCCAAGGTCGATTCCGATTCCGAAACTAATTCTGATTCCGGAGCTGATTTCGATTACGGAACCGATTCCGGAACCAACTCTGGAGCCGTTTCTGATTCCGGAGCTGATTCCGGTCCCAGAAACGGCTCTGTAATCGACTCCAGAATCGGCTCCGGAATCGGCTCTGGAATCGACTCTGAATCGGCTCCGGAATCGACTCCGGAATCGACTCCAGAATCTGAATCGGTTTCGGAATTGATTCCGAACACGGAATCGGTATCAGGTAGGTCTGACTCCGAGCTCCCATCACTAGTAAATCATGTTCAGATGCTCAAAATTGCTTCGTAATTGAATAATTGGAAAGGACATTCATAAAACAATCGATTTTACATCTCAAAACTGTTGCTGGTCCCCTGACTGGCTTACCACTTGAAACAGAGGAAGGCCTGTAAAGAATGTGCTGATAAGGGCAGATTTAAGGGGGATCATTTGTTCCCCCCTTTTTCCATCCCTCAACGAAACAGGGCATAGCATCCGGATTGCAGCTGAGAGGGATCACTGGCAATCGGACACTCACAGGAAATGTCACCCTCAGGGCGCGAATCAAAGGCAACGGGAGTGGGGGGTGTGGTGTTGTCTGTCAACAAGCAACAGAAGCAGCACCCATCAACACCAGCTGTATCGTTTGTTTTGTGATAGCTAATACCAAAACAAACAGCAACTCAAACACACATACACACCCAACCAAGCACCAACAACTGCGTGGTGGCATGTGATGATGGCGTCCATCAAGGAAGCACCATTTCTTATCTCTCTCTCATTCCACCCCATCGTCCACTGGCCACACAAGCACAGTGTGCAGTGGCATCAGCACAAAAAAAGCTCCTCTTTTTGTGATGGTTGAGTTGTTGTTGTTGATGTTACCGTACCTGCGGAGTTTGCTGAGCGTCAGCTGTATCTGTGGGAACCGCTCGCGGAACTGATCGTTCAGCTCCTTCTTCAGCTCGGACGGGCGCACGTAATCGATGACGGACGTGACGTACGAGGTGAACGTCAGCAGCGTCCGATGCTTGCCCGCGATCAGCTCCGGATCGTCCAGTATGTTGGCCGAGTACTGGATCTGCGAAAGAAGAGGCGGGAGTTAACCTTCCATTTGTCCATTCATTCTGTTTCGTCACCTTTCCCTTACCCCCGTAATGGATGCGAAGCCATCCTCGTACTCCTTCGAGATATCCAGCAGCCCGGAGGACGGACCACTGCCCGCCCCAGTACCGGTCGAGGCGACAGCAACACCACCACCGCCCTGCGAAGGGCTGGCCGCGCTGTTCCGGTTCAGCGTATCATAGTACCGCGCCGCGGCATGATTCTCCAACGACGCAAAGTTCGTGATCTCGAACGCACTTTTGTTCGACTTTTCCGCGCTGGCGTGCTTCTTCTCCCGGTGGTAGGCCCGCGACGGGATCAGCAGATACCCGTACGATACCTCCTGCCCGACCTCGCCGCCCCGCTCGATCCCGAGCAGCCGGAACGCATCGAACGGTGCATCGTTGATGGAGGAGAGCGGGCGCGCCCCGGAAGGATGGCGCCGGCGCTCACGGCGCAGCTCCGAGCGGGACGCTTTGCCCTTGCAGTACGGCAGCACCGAGAAGATGTGGCACGGTGCCTTCTTCGCCAGCAGCACGATCCGGTCCTCCTGAAAGCCGCCCGGGTGGCGCCGCAGATCCATCTGGTTGTAGTAGCGCACCTCGCGCTGATACGCACCAACGCCACCGGCGCCAGCACCACCACCGTGCGGCAGCTGCTGCTGGTCGTTAATGACGACGGTTTTGGTCGACCGGCCCTGGATCAAGCTTTCCGTGCTGCTGTTCGTGTGCCAGCCGACGGGACGGTGGTTGGGATCGTCCGATCCACCACCGCCGGTTGTGCCGTTTCCGCCGGTCACGATTGCGCCCGCACTCGTGTTCATCAGCAGCGATCGCTTGGCGCCCGTCGGCCGCTGCGTAGCGGAGTTGGCCCGCGATCGCTTGTCCGCGGTATGATTCAGCCGGCCATCGTTTGGATTCCAATTTTCACTGCATTAGAGAATGAAAGAGAGAGAGAGAGAGAATGAAAACAAAACAGGGATTAGTGCTTTGTAGACTGGAAACGACGTGCTGTAGGTCACGTAATCAATTGGGTGGAATGCGTTTTTGGAGGAGAAGAACATTTCGGCTGTAAGCAAGTCGTCAAGGTTATTTTGTTCATACTTTTTTGGCATTTCCCTCTATTCATCTTAACATTATAATTGAAATTCTTGTAAATTAGGCCTCAAAGAACGCAAACTTGTTGCGTAAAGTGTTTTTTGCGTTAGTACAAAAACCCTTTAAAATAATACCCATTTCCAAGGCCACAAACCGGATAAACATACTTTAAACTTATTCCCATTCCAGCATTGGACCCGCGCTTGGAAGAGGAGTCTATTTTTAGCTTCTTTACGAACGCGGAACAGGTTGGCTGCTCTGAGTGCGTCTTGTGCAAAAGAAACGCACCACACACTACCACCACCACCATCATATGCGCAATCGGATCATGTAATCCTATCTTCCCCTCGGCAAGAACCCAAACGCCACAAGAGAAAAAGGCTTGCCCAATGGGTGGTGGTGCTGGGTTTGCCGGTATTACGTCTGAGGCCGCATCAAAAGCGCATTCCATTTCCTTTTCCAGCAATAACAACACACCAGAACCACCGCCGATGCACTCGTCGGGTGTGTTTCTGTGTTTGTGTGGACAAGCGGGTTTCGGTGTAGAATTGCCAACACAAAACGAACGAAGGCAGCAAGTTCGCCATCCAACGGCAGATGGTGTGCGTTTTTGTTGGGCTTGGTAGGATTTGTTTTTGTTTTTTCTTTGCTTCTTCTGTGCGCCTGTTTCGCAATGTTCTTTGTTCGTGTTCGGTACACACACACACACACACACACGCAGGTATTTTGCAATAGGGTCAAGAGATTAGCGAACAAAACATAAGGAGACAGAGGTTGTTTTTCTTGGCCCAATGGGCCTATGTTAATCTAATAAACGGCAAAAAGTCTTTAACTTTTGCAGTGCAACGGGAATATTCTAAGTCGCCTGCTATCGATCAGAAGAAGAAAATAATGATGATGATGATGATGATGAGAAGCCAGCCTAAGACGAAAGCGAAGGGAGTGTTCTTATATGTGTGTGCGTTTCTATATCTTTCCCTTCCGTTCGTTCTTTTCCATATCGCGCGATATAAATAGTGCTTCAAGGTTAAATAATGATCGCGACGGGCGGGTTTAATATTAGCAAGCATAAAATGCTACTCTGCTTCTGTTTCTATTTGAACGGGAAACATGATTCCCCGGTTGTTAGCCGCGAGGCGGCATTTTGAGGCGTACGATCTTCACGTGACTAGAGCGTGGATGGTTCACGTTCCTTCGGCGGTTTTTTGTTGTTGTCAAGATTGTGTGATGTAATCGTTTTGGGGGGAGGCAATTATATTAAGAATGTCAAATTCTTTCCTCGGAGTTAACTGAAATAAAGCTAAAAACTCTTTAGATGACATTTTCTAAAACAATAATCCCGCTATAGAAATTGGGCTACTGCTTTTTTCAAAATAATTGTATGCGTCATTTTAACAAACTCTGGTGTTACTTTCGTTGCCCCTAAATTTTGAATCTAAATCACCTATTTTTGTCTCAAAGGTATCAATTTTTATCTCTAAGGCATCAATTTTGGACTGTGAGTCAATCGCTTTATTTACAACATTTAATATAATTTAATAAGAAGCTGTGTGTTCCGAAATTATTGAAATTGAGTTAAGTAGTGAATAATTTCATTGGTAGAATTTAAAATATAACAACTGTTATGCCTGTTTTGGGAGTGTTGAAGGAGTGAAAAATACTGAAAATATATTTTCAGGTGTAAACAATGGCTTTAGAATTTATAGATTTTAATTATTTTTTCTCAAAAAACAATCAAGATACACGGTTTTTGTATTATTTATGTGATGTAAAAATAAAATGGTCAAATTAAATACTTTGTAAAATTTTCATATTCCTACAAGAGTCAAAAATTGATGACTTACAGACAAAAATAGGTGCGTTAAAGTCAAAAATTGATGAGCACTGTCAAAAATTTATGCCTAAGAACCAACATTTGATGGCAACGACTGTAAGTAGCATTTTCAGAAGTGTTTGGGAACTGATCGATCGTTTTGCTCTCATCCTTTGATTGACCAGAGCTCCCCAGTGAGTTCTAAAACTTTTGGAGTGCTTATTTGTATTGATTTTCCCCTGCCTTGTAAATGAGAAAGTAGACTCTTGTTCATAGAATATTTTCGTTTGCTCTATATCTTCCATTGACTCGATTTAGCGTCCAAATTCAATATTATAAAGTGCTTGAAAAGGTCACTGTGGGGCTTCGCTTAACATGAACGGTTGCACGAAATTTGATAGAAATAAGAAAACTAGTGTTTTAAGGAGTTTATATTCCAAAAAAATGGCCTATTACCAATCACTTTGAATATTCTCTTGGTGGTATTAGATGGTATTAGATTACAGTCCTTCTCTTGGTACTATTTTCTTAACCAGGTCTTAAAACCTTTAAAAATAAAGGAGAAATTCAAAATATGATTCAAAATATCACCAGAAATGGAGTTAAAATCGGTTTTATGAATAAACCATTTCATTAAAATCGATTCCAAAGTTGTTATAATGGTGATGACGATAGCAATGTATAGTAGTGCTCCTAGTCACGGCACCAAAAGATGAAAATGATTGAAGAGAAGAGTAAAATAAACCATTATTTTGAGTTTTAATCTAAAAGTGTGAAAAATAATCCTTTTTACAGGAAATTATCCCCTCCCCCCTCCCCTCCTCCCCACATCAAGATTGCTTACCGATCCTTGAGCGGCGTCCCCTTGGCGGAGGACCCGTTGCTCACCACCATGTTGCCCTCGCTGTCGATCCGCTTGCCGGCGTACCGTTCGGGGCTTTTGCTAAACGTTCCGGTTCTGGCCCGTGCCCGCTGCGCCGGTCCGCTCACGCCGGCCACAGTACCCGGGCCCATCCCGGGCCCATCGAGCCCGTCGTCGCCCGGCTCCTCGTTGACGCCGCCGACGCCGCCGCCCCCGTCCAGATCATTGTTGTTCAGCGCTAGTGCCGCACTGGTATGGCAACCGCCGACCGCCGTTGGTACCGCTCTGCCTCCTGCCAGTGACGTGCCAGCACCTCCTCCTCCGCCTACCCCTCCCAGTCCGCCTCCGTGCAGCGGGCCGAGCTTCGTGTCCCGGTGGGTACCGTCCAGCGAGATGTTGGACAGAAAGGATATCGCAGCCAGTCGACGACGAATGCGGTTCCTGCTGTTCATAGAACTAGCCATGTATCGGATGCCGGATGCACACGTTTTCCCGTGTATTTCTCTCTCGCTCTCTTTCGCTCCTTGCCTCTGCCTGGAAACGCACACAGAATCGCTCGCTCTCGCTCACTCGCTTTCAAATACGCCGTAAATTCGCGGAAGTATGTGTGTGCGTTTCTGATGGGCCGGCACGCTTGAATCAGCCCTTTTTCACGGTCACCCAAATAGGCGGCGACTCTTCACCAACCGCGTCAAGAAAATACAGGTTCAAATGGCGGGGGGAAGGTAAGTCGATGATGATGCGGCGTACGCCACAAAACTGGAATTTGACCGCACAACAGCAGCAGCAGCAGAAGAGACACCGGTATTTTCGGGGGGACAGCAGTCACACCAAACACCGAACAAAACGAAGAAGGGGAAAAACCACTCCACAGACACACACACGCACCCCGTCGAACGATCAAAACAAAACACACCAAAAACACACACCGCCCGCTCGCTCGCACTCTCTCTCTCTCGCTCTTCTCCTGCTCGACTACACCTCACCCTTCTCACACACTCCCTCTTCGGCACGAGCTGCAAGCAGCCGTATATCAGTTCGTTTTATTGGGAATCATTTTGATGCGGTGTTGTTGTTTTCTGCCTGCGTGTGTTTGTGTGTTTTGTTCTCTGTTTTCCGTTGCGTTACACTTTTTAAGGCTAAAATGTCCAGCAGCAAAAGGCGTGTGTGTGGTTTGACCCTTTTGTTTTGCGGTACAATTTTTTTCTCGGTAATGGACGTATTCTTCGTGGTGATGTGATTAAAAAAACACAAGCGACCAAATTTCCCTTTCCCTCTTTGCTTTAAAGGCTCGTGATGCTTCTCTTTCTCTCTTACGGGGATTTTCGCTGCTGTCTGTCTCTGTTTCACTCACTCCCGTTGGCTCGCACGCACGCACGCTCGCTTGCAAATCACAGGTGGCGGAGACAGGGGAGACGCAACGATTCTTGCGGGTAACAGCTTTCGATTGAATAAGAACCCCGCTGGTGGTGCGTGAAAGATCTGCGCCGAAGACGGTGGGAGGCGGGGTGAGTTGGTGAAGGAAAAACACTTTTGCTTCACCGTGCTCACGTTTGCTGCCCGGCTTTAGCGGTGGCCAGTGTCGGCGGTTTTGGAATGGGTATCGAAACGATGATTCAGCCCGCACACATTAAATGCACTTACAAAGCGGCCGTACCAGCACGCGCTCACCACACGATTTTCGCGTAACACAAAAACACATAAGAGTGGGTGACACAAAGAGGTGGGGGGAGGGACGATACAAAAAGACCACCAGAACCTCTCTCCTTCTTGGACGAAAAAACGCAGGCCTTGTATATTAAGTTCCCTTGACAAAGTGTTTTTTCCTCGCACGGTGCACGAGCATACTAGAGCACTGTTGGTGTTTGATTGTGTCACGGGTACGGGTACGGAGACACACAAATAAGCAGCGGCCGTAGCTTCACACACGGAACACGGGGATACGAATGGTGATTAGATTAGAAAATTCGGAAACTTTATTATTCTTCTGGTTGCACTGATGGGTGAGCAAAATCTACTGCCCGAGTAAGAGAGAGAAAGAGAGTGGGGGAAGTTCGTAAACATTTGATGGCTGGTGATGACAGTTCGGGCAGGTCGGTTTATTACCGGTGGGTTGAAGTGTTACACCGATGGTAGGGTGTTGTCTGTTCGCGCGTTTCGAGTGACGATTTTCGAACATGGGTTTGAAACAGGCGTTTGCAGTGCAGTAAAGGTGTAAAATAAGCGCAGTTCTTCTTGTTGGTCGCAGACATGCCCGGCCTATATAGGCTTCCAAGCACCACGAAGCTGAATACAGGAAGACGTTTCATTTGAGGCTTGAACCCATGACGGTCACGTTAGTAAGTCGTACCAGTTGACGACTGTACCACTGGAAGCCATAAAGAGTGGATTGTTTAATGTGTTTTCGCGAACCCATGACGTGCATGTTATTAAATCGTTCAAGTTAACGGCTGTACCACTAGACCGCCCCCGGCTGTTAGTTAGCTGTTAGCTAGTTAGGTTATTTATGAATACTTGAAATACAGGCAGTCCCCGAGATACACGGTACCTCTTATACGCGGATTCGGAGATACGCGGTTTTCTAAATTTTACAGTTCTTTGAGCCAATTGTACTGATTTGACACATCAATTGTAAATTGCCAAATAATTTCCGTTTCGATCGAATGTTTAAAAACTATTTCAAAAGGTTTTAAACTGTTATATTCAGTCAGAATCATATCAAATAATTCATAAAGTGCCTAAAACTGCCCCCTACTTCCAAATTACTCGAATATTAGTGATATTTTAGCTGGAAATCACGAGATTCGACTTACGCGGAAATCCGAGATACGCGGTATTTTGCGGCCGTTTTCGGTCCCCATAAACCGTGTATCTCGGGGACCGCCTGTATCACGAATGCTTTCATCCATCCAGGGTCCATCGTCAAACGTAAGGATCCGAACCTAAGAAATCCTTATTCAAGGTTCTAGCAAAAGTTGCACCATAGTAATTTGGATGGCGTTAGTTTGAGAAGACCTTCCAGATGGTCCCATACCAAACTGCGGAAGCTTTATAATGATCTTACTAGGCTTTAGAGCTGACATGATCAAGTGGTCAAATCCACAAAGTCCCGTTATAATTCTATTGTAGTGATGTTTCTCTGTTTTCTTACATTTCATTTAATTGATATGATCGATTCAAACCTATCAAATATATTGTAGGATTGTCTAGGAGTTACTTACTTAATTTGATCGCAATAGAAGGTAATAGTTTAACCAAAAACCTCTAATTGGATTGTTAACCCATGAAATGAAAAGTTTCAATTTGGAACCAATGATATAATCTGAGTGTTAAGTTTTTGAAAATCGACAATAAAGCACACGAAACATCATGATGAAGAGCTGGAGCTGAAAAACCTGGTATCCTGAAGAAATAAGTAATACTAAGAGATACTTATTTCTTCAGGATGCTAAGATACTAGAGTTACTAAGATACTAAGAGTTGACCAAACTAGACGTGCATATAGCGATAATGAGCCTTTGACTGCGATGGCTATCAGATTTAATGCACACTATGACTGTTTTGACTGGAATTCCCTGTGTTAACCTGTATTTCTTGCTGTGATACTCTTTGTTTTTTTTTGTGCTGATGTTAGATTGTACCGTGATGCTTTATGTTATTATAAGATTAGTTTATAATATCAGTGATGAGGCCAATAATGGCCAATCACTTAACAAATAAAAATAAACAAAATAAATAAATAAATAAGATCAACTTGAACAGCCCAACGCGTATGAAAAAAAAAAAAACACAGGTAATGTAATACATTTGTCGAAGATTTTTCGCCATGAAAGCTATTTTAATTTCCATATATTTTCTTCTTCTACAGGCTGCATGATTATGTGGAGTAAAGGTGTGTCAACCACAAATTGATGAAGATGAATTAAGACTCTAACAACCAAATCAACATGTCTTCTCGTTTTACTGATCTTACTATCACACCAGACAAAACGAGAAAGGATCTACATTTTGTTCATAGTGATTTTTTTATAACTTTGATGTGTAAATTTATTTGAAATTTTAATTACACTCGATAGCACTGGTTATTTACGAGCAAAGATAATAATATTATTGCATAGTTCTGTACTAAAATACCAGTGCAGTTTCAGAATGGTTTGATTCTCTGTGTGGTTCGTTTCAGAATGGTTTGATTCACATGTTGTATTACGTGAAATGATAACGTGCTATTTTATAAGGAAGCTATTATATTAAAGACAAACGCATGATTGCCGCAAGGCTCATACGAACTCATGAGTAGTTGGTGTGGGTTGACTGCGGATGAAATCTTAGTAATGATGTAACTCATCGCTTCAAAGAACGTTACTAGTGACGGCACTGCATGGGATCTGCTACAGAATAGTTCATCTAGATAGCGGAAAACGAAGTTAATAGATCACACAGAACAATGGAAGAATTTCCATGTTCAAAGAAAATCTAGATAAACCTTTCTCCAGTACGATAGAACTTTCAATACAAAATGATACAAAATGTGTGAAATAATCAGTTAGCACAGCATGAGAACAACCCTGACATGATCGATATCTCTCAAGCCGTTAGCACCTTCACTAAGTGGAATTTATTTTACCATTAGCCTGAGCCAGCCCAGTTACCTATTGGAAGCCCTCAGGGGATGAGGTAAAGAAACATCTAATCAGCAGCAGCAGCATGCAAAAAGAGGGTTAATATGTGTTCAATTCCTCAAGAACGTACTGCATGTGAAGGTTAGGTCTAACTACTCTCGATCGATCGGCTTTGGCAACATATTCCGTTGGGTTCCGCACCTCCGGCCAGAACAGCAGTATATCGTAGCAAACATAACAATATCGTTATGATTGATGCCATGCTCCAAACGGTCCAAAGGCCCCCCCTGACATCAAGAGAGAAACGAACAAATGGTCGTCACCTTTCGCCACGGCAATAGATTTTGTAGATGCCATCCTGTGGCGGTAGATGAGAAAGGGTATGCGACGCTATGCGCTAACCTTGACATTATGTTGGCAAGCAGAATGGGGGAAGATGCTGAAGCATTACTCACTGTGGGGTTGATTCTGAACCGAACTGTAACTCCTATTGGGTGTTATTACTATTATCGGGTTCCACTCGCTTGCCACACGGAATATGCCAGATCGAGTGATCTTCACCAGGTCGCTCTTACGCGGGTGGGCAGCTTCGTAGCACTCCCGTTGCACGGGCAGTAGTGTGTAGTGTAGTAGATCATCCCGTGCCGGGTCACGCGGAGGGCTATATCATTAAAATGCAATAACACATTCATCGACAGCCAAACAATTGGCTCGTTATATGGTTATTACCCCTTGCGGTCGGTAATACGAATCGATGTTGGTCGTTCGGTTTCGTTTCGCCTGCCTGCCGAAGGAAGTGTCCTTCTCCCATCAGAACCAAACTCCTCAATCACAATCAGAAGGATCAAACGATTGATGAATGGGTTTGCTTTCTTGCTGGGAACTCTTAGCCAGTGCATTGATGGGCCTATCATAATTACCTCCAATGACTCAATCGATCGTATCGCAGCGCGAATTAAATGCGCACACGATCGGACTTTCATCGCTCCAGCCCCGTTCCGGCCAGGACGGCCCGGGTAGTAATCATGCACCGGCCTGCACCGGCAAATACAAATTAAATCATCATCCAATCGAACGATCGTTAACATCGATTGAAAAGTACATCCCTTGCGATTTGTGCTGGCCGGTGGTTACACCGCCAAGGTTACACCGTGGCTAAGAACTCTTCGCTCAGCTCAACACCTCTCAACCATTGCAGGGAGCCAATCGTCCTTTAGCTTAAGTGATCGGGAAGGGAAAACCTGTCCTACCCTCTCTCCACCATGAAGAAACCGGTAGTACATAGCGAGCGTGTGTGTGTGTTTAATTTTTAATGGCCCAATCGACGCCACGCTGCTGATAATCGCTATTGACATGATTGAATTGATAACATTGGTTCGAAATTATTAATCAGCGGTTAGCGTGAGCGCGTGTGCGGAACCGGCCTGAATGGTGGCACCATTATCGAGCTACTAATTGGCCTGTTTGTTCTTATGCTTATATTGCAAGGCAGTAAGGCCGGTTCGAGAAATCCGAGAAAGGTCCCCCTCCACGCTTATCGATGGCTTTTTGATGTCCAATTTCATCCTGTGCGTTGAGTAGCAGTTGCGGATCTTCCCCGGGAGAAGAACTGTGTTTTAGTACTGTGTAAAGCCTATGTTTAAGTACCATCCAGCACTACTTTCAGTGAAATTTAATATCAATAATTAGGAGCTCTGAACGAGAACCTTGAGGCTCCCTTCGGGGGTGGGGATATTCCCCTTATCCGGTCCTGCAAGGGCAAGGGAGATAAGCGCAAATCGTGGCCAAGAATCGAGATCAATCCGTTACGTCGTCCCTCAAACTGTACATTGATAATCGGCTTCGGAAACGGGGAGTTTGTGGCACGATCTGATAAAAGGTCCGTCCGTGGACACACGCGCTTGTGTAAATAATGGTCGCCCCGATCCGAATCGCAGCAAGAGGAGGAGGAAGAGGAGGAGCAGGCTCCCCCATCATTTAAATGTGATGCTTATCTTCTTACGGCATTTACTGGCAGCGGGCACGGGGACAGCATAAGGCATCCTTTTTTTCTTATCGTCTAGAATTGACGCGTCTGGATTTAGATACAGATACCCGGTTAATGGAGGGAATGGAAGAGTTTTCCCTCCTTGGGCGGCCATTTTTTTTTAGAGATACTGTTACAGAACCTAGCGGCTTTGCTGCTATTTACCTTGTTTTCAGTGAGCTGGATTTAAGGCGAACCTAAGAAAGCTTTCCCATGGTAACGGGTTTTTGGTTCCCGTTGGTTCCTGGCTGTGTTTTTAAATAATAATAAAATAATGAAGGGTTTGTAAATACCCTTTTTATGTCTTCTAAATTTATCTTCGCCTACCCGAAACGATGCATCTTGTTGAATAGACGCTTTTGTGGAATTAAATTCACATGTACACAACAACCGACGCGACGTTCCGTTCGTCTGGCGATAAGAAAAGCGAGTTGCCGTCTTGCTTCGTCACGCCAGCATCTTTCAAACAACTATGCAAAAGTGCTGCGGTGTTGTGTCTTGCTTCCATTGTGTGCTGGTGCTGGCTCGGAGCTGCACAAAACCACATCCACACGAGTTTGGGCTCGTACTGAAAGATGAAAGAATGCTTACCGAAAGCAAAGCTCCTTGCTTCTAGCGCATGTGATAAGCCTTTTCTTTGTGTTTCGTGTATGAATGTGGTTGTTCTCTGTTGTGTCCGAGCCATGTTTTGCCATGGGCCCGGTATGTAATAAAACGGGCTGTAGTCGTCTATAGCTTAGTAGGGAGCTCATTCAAAAAGGATGTTTATGAGCCGGTGGATTAGGAAATTAATTTGGCTGGCTTTAGGGCGGTAAAGTAGGATCCGGAAGAGCTTATTTTTTGTGTACGCTTTAAGTTGTACGTAATACCAAAAACATCGATATGTGAAATAAAAACTACGGCTACCAAAAAGTTATACAACAAGAGAGGCCTTTTTGAAGGTAAAAAATCACTCATGGTATTTTGTTGTACGAATTGCATACATCGAGGCGAATATATCTTAACTTTTACTTGGCAAATTAATGAAATCCAAATGCCAAAAAGAGTGAGTCGAAGCTGACATCTACGCTCAAGAAACAATTTATACACGTGCCATCATCTCTATTTGAGCTAATTTGAGCGTAAAACCTTTTGTTATGATGTATGGAGTAACTAACAAGAGAATAAAAAAAGGAATATGTATCTGCTTTATGGTCAAGCTGAAGCCCGTTTTGTAATGCCGATTGCATACCTTACAAAAAAGGAGATTAACTAGAAACGATGCTTCAAATGTATGCAATTTGTGAATTAGATTAAAAAAAATCATCATCAAAATTAAACCGCTCTTTGAGCTCTTTTCGACTGAAAATGACCATGCATGAATGTACTTGCATTCATGCAACTTTGATACGCATGATAAAAATTAAATAAAACAGAACTGTAAAAGGATATCAGATCCATCAATACAAGTTATGGTAATTAAATTCACTCGAATCGCTAATGAAGCGGAAGAGCTTCCAAAGCAACCAACGAACTGTGGAAAAGCCCTTCTATTCGATTAGAGCTGCGACTTTCCATCGTTGAGGATTTTTCAAACGACTGTCTGTATATTTTGGATGTCTCATTTCATTAAAAATCAATCAATTTGAACAAATTATGCGTCTCCTCTCTCCCGTTGGCACGATGAACCTTTTCCGCGATCGAGAGTGCGAGTGCCTTTACCAGCCGTCGTTCCCTTCGGTCGGCCAGCATAAGAGCATTGAACTTAACAGTGGATTTGTAGCTTTTAATCGTTTACATTTTCTCGCTATTAAAGGTGTGCTCACGGCAAGGGCCAAAAAGTAGTCCATTGCCGGCCAGGAACCAGTCGGAAAGACAGATTGATGCAACCCCGCGTGCACCGTTGCAACAGCAGCAGCAGCATCGGTTTGCATTCATCCACCGTCCAAACATCTGCCATTCATTGGAAGCGACAGCAGCCCGAGCGAAACATGCGAAAAGCTGAAGGCATCGTGGCCGCGCGTGTAACGATATCTTAATCCATTACCTTGAACTTCAGCCGGTTGCTTCAAATCCGGGCGCAAAACACTCCGCCAAAGAGTGGCGAGATGCACTTTTGCCAACACGTTCTTCTGCTTGGTTTTGGTTTGTGGGGTTCGCTATGAAAGGGATTCCGTTCTTGTCTTTCTTTTTTACCCTCACCGTCTTCCACGCCCTAATCACACGCACCTGAGATGGATGAAAAGGGAACGCAAGGCAGGCGTATTACGCCGTGTTTACAGCGTAATAGGAGCGATCGTTCGGGATGCTTTATAAATTCCGTATCGGAACGCCGCAACGCCAAATGAAGCTGAAATGTCAGATTTGGAATTTATTTCGCCTTTTAGCAAAAACCTTCTCCTCCTCCTTGGTGAAGGGGATTTGCTCGATTTTCAACCATTCAAGGGCCTGTTATCGGGATTAGCGAAGAAAATAAAAACGGTACGCGAAACGCTGATCGAAGGTGACGTGTGCGTGTGTGAGACAGGTTGGGAGAAAAGTTCTAAAGAAATGTGAAGGAAAAGGGTAAGTAAGTAAGGACCACCTTGGCCGGAATTCGTGATGTTGGAATGAAATGGTAACACACGCACACATGCATTATGCTACCGATAATTCAATGGGGCAAGGTTAGCTTGTGGTGTGGTGAGTGAGAGTGCTTTTCCAACCTTAACATTGATTATGCCCGTTGGCTACGTAAGAGTCTTACATAAGGGATTGAGATATTTTGTGTTCAAAAATGGCTTATCAGGTGGATTTTAATTACATTTTTAAAAGTCAGTTTGGAGTAATCTGAACAACACCATTAGAATTGATTTTTTCTAATTAAATAGCAGAGGAACGGGAAGTATTAATGAAAATGTTGCTTATTTGTATTAAACTTCTAAGCTTCTATGACCAAAAATGTACTCTCATCTTTATGACCACCTTCCCGGATATTGGTGAAAAAATGTGTTATTTAACTTATTTTATGTAGCAAAAATAACATTACTTCTTTTTATGTTATAGATTGATTATGTCTGGCTTTTATTTATGTAAATTTAATGCACAGTAAATAGTTCAACTAACACTAATAGACCGCTATATCGTCCCGACTGTTAGGGCAATCATTTCAATCTCTATGACTTTAGAAAAATATTTGGAGTTAGAAAACATTTGGAATAGATTCTATAAATATAATTACATGCTTTGCTATACATATCATTATAAAATTAACGACTAAACCGAAACCAACATCTGTTATTGTATGTATTACATACCCGGATAGGTGGTTATAGAGGTAAGCGGTAAAAGTTGATTTAATTTTTTAAAGTACTTTAAAAATATTTAAAATTTATAAATTTGTAACCACTGTTTGAAATTATGTTTTTCTAGGCAATCTGAAAATGTTGGTTCGATTCGATTCTCCAATAAAAAGTTAATAAAAAACGAATGAGCAAAACATACTCGGGTACGCGGTTATAGTAATGATGGTACAAAATAAGAAATCATATGAGGCAGACCAGTTCCTGTAATGGGCTGCTGTAGTGCCATGTAAAAAAGTAAAGTATTGTAGTAGTTCTCAAATATTTAAATAAATCATTATATCAAACAGACTAAGGTGAAAAAGGCTTAAACAAAAAATAAAAGATCTAAACTGCATATGTATTGAAGAAATTTGACTTATATTAAAAAGATAAAGATAAAGACAAATAACAAAGTTACTACCATTTCAAACTAAAATTGTGTAAAGTGAAATAAAAAAGAAAGGAAGAAAAATACATCTCTTGCGTTCTCATAGATAATTCTTCTACTCATTAGTTTATTTTTTATAGTATTTTAAATAAATGAATTAAAGGAAGATTAAATTAAATGAAGATCAAATTAACATATCAAATTAAATTATCAAAATTAAATTAACATATCAAATTGTAAACTTAGTATATTATAGTATATTAAATAACCGAATTAAGAAGAAGCTTAAAACATGAAATTGTTATCTACTCATTAGTATATTTTTTAACAATATTTTTAATATATTAATTAAAAGCAAAAGCTTAACATATCAGATTGTAAAGCTTAAATTTAATAAAATGAATTAATGAATTAAATAAACGAAAAGCTTAAAAATAGACTAGGCGGTAATAGTAAAACTAATATAAATTATTAATACAAAATTTCCTTTTTTAAATCAAAAATAATTATGACCTTAAAAGAGATTAGATTTGATAAGAAAGATATGTAAAGACCAAATTGAAAGATTGAACAATTAATAAACATCAAACATACTTTAAAATGACAAAATTGCAAGAAAAACATGAAAGAATAATGATGTTTGCGCACATGATAACACTGAATAAAACATAACAGCCAAATGTTATTAACATATATAAACTGTCAAACAATGATTCAAAAGCAAATATTCTTCAGTGTGTTTAACAACAGTAAAAGGCCATCATGGTCTTTGCTAAATGCTCTATGTAAATCGAGGTCTGCCTGCAATATAAGACTAGAATTATAGAAATGCAAGTAATTTAGATTCAATTAAATCGTTTCACATCTACGTACCTACCAATACCTCACCTTCGATTATTGGATATTGAGTATGGACAGAACTAAGCAACTTAATTAAAATCCCGCAATGAATTTGATCAGCCCAAGTACTCTGCATTTTATTAATTTATCGGATAAGATAAGTAGTTCCAGTGGATAAGATAGCTACTATCAGTCGATTTTGCGAGCAGGCGCACTATTCCGGAGAGCAGTTGTGAAGATCTCAAGAGTTACTCATTTGGCGTTTAATTACTGATGATAGGTCAACATCTCCGCACTGTTAGCACTTTACTGGTAGCTAGAATTCAACCAGTAATGCATTGATGCACCAGCAAAAGCTTTTTGGCAACTACACACCGCACATGTTGCAATTTATCATGACGAATCTCGTATGTGCTTTTCAAACATCGCCCCAGGGCATACATTTCGAGCATCGTGATGGTCGACGTTCCTGGCTTTGATTAATTTTGAGTGTGCTCTAGCACTTGTAATCTAATACTCACTGCTCCTGTTGGACCCACCTTCCAGACACTGCACTTCGTCCTCCTCGACTGGGGGTTGCTTTTTCTTTGCCAACTCCTCACGTACCAGCTGTACATACTGGCGGCATGCGTCCGGCGAGCTCCAATCAATCGGCTGCCGGTCCACAAGCCACCGTGTTTGGGCAAACTTTTCCGGCGGCTCTATCCGGAGCGTGCTGACCGACATCGGTGTGCGCGGGTTCACGTGGAACAAATGTCTTCCCTTCGACGGGCGGGCCGTATCCGACGGCTGCAGGCTGCATCGGGGCCGCATGCGACGATCGAGCAAGCGATTGAACTGTTTCAGCTGCCGAAAGTCAAGTGGCTCTTGGGTGCGTGACAGTAGCCACAGCAGCGGCGTTACCTGCGGTCCGTTCCGTGTGCAGCCCCAATAAAGGAAGTATTCGTCCGTGAACGCGTGGAACAGGTCAATCAGTGGGAATGGTTCGAGCTTCGTGTACGATTCGGGCAGCAGAATACGTTCCAACGCTTCGACGACAGGTTCAACAAATCGATTTGGATTAGATTTCAAATTGAAGAAGTACACCAAACACAGCACACCGCCCGGACTGGCCTGGGCCGTGTCCTGGTCACCGAACCGTTCGGCAAAATGGATCACGTGCAGCTCGAGCGGTAACCGATAGCCATCGATGGTATGCTCGCTACCGTCCAGCGCACTTAGGCCCCAGTGGAAATGGAGCTGCGAGAAAAGATAGCGCCCTTCCAGTGGGCCACCCTCCAGTGAAGGACATTGCTCACTATCCCAACGGGCACTCAGAATGACAGTTTCGCCGGTGTTGGTTAGCTTCACGCTAGCCGGAAGCAATTCGTAGTTGTTCCACCGAAGTGGCTCCAGTTCGAGTTGTACCGCACGGCACACGGTAATGTCGATCGGTGCGGGTTGGTACGCTTCGGTCGGTGCCAGTGACCATACGAGGGCTTCGTTCTGGAGCGAAATGGCTGAGCTGGAGCGTTGTTCGTCCGCTTCGGCTGGGATTGATGTTTGCGACATTATTGTGCGTACCGTTGGGAGCAGAAGGGAGCCGATGGTTTTCGACAGCTGCTTGCAAGTGTGTTGCTTTGATTGCAATGCATGGAACCGCCGGGAAGGTAGAACAAATGTTTTTTAACTTTAGAAATGAACAAAAATGCATAGTAAAAAAATCGATAGGAAATGAACTTTTGTTTTTGTTGAGTCCAGCTACAGTGCGTATTCTGCGATGGAGGTTCGTCTATCTGCCACGTTTTTCCATACAAAATAAGTGTCCTTAAAAGACTATGAAATTTAGGTGAGTTTTACGAAACCGGTTTCCCATACAAACGTGTGCTTTTGAATTAAGTTTTCAGAAAAATATCGAAAATGTAAATTATACCAACTAAAAAGAGTTCAACTATCGAATTTTGACTGCATTTAAAGTTAGTTTATAGATCTACTGTGCATTTCAATAATAAGCTCTGCCAATTGGATGGAAGTCTGCATTCACATTAATGGTCCTTCGAACCGGATTCAATTGCTTTGATTGTAATGAACATACTTAAGCCTACTTTTAGGCGCAATACCATCCAAACAAAGAGATTGCGATAGCCTGCTGAACTATTATTGGACCCTTACGTGACAACCTATCTAATACTTATCATCTTCGCTCCCTCTCCCCAACCATTCCAAATGCAATGTAGTTTGAATTTGACCAAGAACCAAAGTGCAGCCTTTCGGGATGATATTCGGTATAACATACTATTTTTGAAGAATTTTTGTCCGAAACGTGGATGTAAATATAACCGTTTAAATTATCGTTTTCATTGGAATAGCATCAAATCGTAGTCTAAAATTTACTCCATTCACAAATTAATGGGTCATAGTACATTCTCTATTTTTCATGACCCGTGCAGTACATCATGGCAATTTGTGAAATATCAAATATGTGCACCTAATCGGGATGAAATGCATCGATAAATTGGCTTTATCAATTTGATCGGGGCGAAAATTCTGATCGATTTCATATTAATAAATTGGCTTTATCAATTTGATCGAGGTGAAAATTCTGACCGATTGTATGTTATTTCGCTTCAATGGCATTGAACGGAATGAGGAAGAGTTCGCCGAAATACAATCAGCTGGATCAGGGGAATATTTGTGAGTGACAACGATCCAACTGACCACTGGAGATTGACTTCATCGTTCCATTCCACCCTCACCCCCAAAAAATCCTCAAACAATGGTACCCGTTGTGAATGCTGCTGTCTACCAGTTATCATGTGCAATGGTCGTGAGCATAATTGCATTTTTGCTCGTTATTTCTCGCATTCGTTTTGTTGCTGCTTCTGCAAAACGGCCAGCAGGAAAGTTCAGCACGCACAGGGCCCACAAGGGCACAAAAGACAACGTAAAGGACAGGTGATAAATTGACCCCTCGCTGGCACCGTGAACTACCCGCGAGTTGATGAGTTGTGAGTAATGCTGCATTTGTTTTTCGGGCGAATGAGCAACATTTGTCCCTCATCACACCAATCCATTCCACGTGGGAAAGCGACACAGAAGCCCTCCAGCCAATCGGTCACTTGGGGAGTTGGGTGAATCAATTAACCTGATGAAAACTCTTCCGCGAATAATAACCTTTCGCAAAAGCAATAACAATAACGAGCCCAAAATAAAGTCAGACCGAAGCAAAGGCCCCAAACAGCCAAATTAAACCCGGGTGAGGTAATGTGTAAGTAATTTACGAAAATCCTCGACTGAGCTTTCAGCCTTATGGATGGTATGTTTATTTGAGTGGAAGCGGAGCAAAAATGGTAGAACATGATGCACTGCTGATTGGAGAAAGTAGATTCATTCGGCAGTTTTTGCTTGTAGCGATTTGGGCAATATTTGGGTTAATTTTTTAATACGTACCTTCTGGCTGATATTCTGGACGAACGTCCACATCGATGGATGGTTGGAAAGTTCTGTAGGGCCCCAAGGCCTGTATCTGGGGTTGATTTTGAGGGCAGGAGTACATTATTCGAGCGCAAGCAAAACGAGCTTCATTTCCTGCACTCGAATCTTCTGCTGCAGAAACGCAGACCTAGCCCCGGTAGGTGTCCGCATTCCAGCGCATCTGGAATTACCCAGTGTGACGGGGCAGCACAGCGTGTGTTAGCTGTTCTGGTCAGCTGGTGTTCTTCAGGGTGGGAGGTCGGGTTGGACCTACAGTGATGCGAGATGTAATCAGCAACATTATTTACCTACATTGTTTTCGAAATCTACCGTCCAGATAATCCATATTTATCACAACGAGTAGAGAGACGAAATTGATGTTGCAGATGATCTGCAGAGAGCCTCTCGTTATCTTGCCATACAATGTCCCGTCCAAAGCCCCGGTAATGTTGCGTTGCGAAATAATAGACTCCCATGGACTAGCAGCAACATCATGTGCACGGTAAGCATTGACGTCTGACTCGGCACGAAGGCACGCTGCCGCGTTATGACGTGATGATATTCCCATTAATCTAGAATGTATTCATTCGGTACTCAGAAATAGTAGTCTAGACTTCTAGAACGCACTGCAAGGCAGCTGAAGGAAGGAAAGGCTTTTGCATTTGGTTGAAGCTACGAACTAATCTCACGGGATATGCATGCGTTTGCGCCGCAGGCTATCGCACGTCTCCATCTGCGATGCGTTATGTGCCTGCCCTGGATGACGGAAATTAATCCTTCCGAAAAGCGGTCCCACCATCATCACCACCAGCACGAAGCTGTCACACCGTCCGGATGCGCCCTTTAATTAAGCCCGACAGATATGTACGGTGCATCGTACGGCCCTTGGATTGAACTTTTGCCTGACGGCGTGGCGCGGTTTTGTGCATGTGGTTGAATAAAAAACCGAGATTAGTAGTGCCGCTACGGACACGAGTGTACGCGAGCAAACACATTTCTGAGAAGGTTTACGATAGGAAAGTGACAAGAAAGGCGGATCGAATATGTGTGAGCTTGGTAGTAAGAGTCACTACCCTTTCGTTCGTGAAAGAAGTAGAGTGTTCTGGTTCGCTGTGAAAATGAATGATCCATGTGTTTTGGTTCGGGTTTAAAAGAGACAATTTCATGACAAGTTGGTTAAATTTCCAGGAACGAGAGCTTTTGAAGTATGGTCCGTTTTTAATATGCTTTATCCCAAGATTTTATTTACAGCTCTTTTAAGTTTTTTTTTCTTTCCTGAAACTTGGAGTATGGAGTTGACGGTACGATGGGTTCGATGGATGAGCTTTCCGTCACTTGCGGGGTTGGAGTTAGAAGGGTTCGATGGGTTCGAAAGAGCTTCTGTAAACACACGGTGATAATAATTTCTTGATTATTATTCGGCCACTTTCCCAAACTCTATCGTAAAGGAACGATATTTGCTGTTGCCTAGATACAATGAATGCTTTAATTTATTTCATGACTATCCTGCTCATTTATGCATGCAATATGGCAAAATGTTCAAAAAACATCCATGGAAACCACCAGTTTATGTAATTTTGACAATCGCTACGATCGATACCGAATTCGATCTAGTTTGGGAAAGTGGCTGATTGACTAGCGTTTACTTCCAGCATAGCATTAATTTCTTGTTGTACTCGCATCATTACAGTCTGTTCCCGAGATACGCGCTTTAAGCGTTCCCGAGGAATCCGCGTAACTCGAATATTCGCGTTTTTCGGCCAAAATACAATTGATTACTCGGTAGTTTTGTTATATTTACTGCTTTCATATACTTTATCATCAAATAAATATAATTCGTGCAGACAATGAATATATTTCTGGCTGTTAAGCTGTTTAAATTCATAAGAAAAAAAAATGCAATTTATTCTGTACTTGAAACAAATTGTGCTGATTTGACATTTGATTTGTCTAATTTCGAAATCCGCGTAAATCGAGAACCACGTAACTCAGGAAAAAGCAATCGGGAAAAGACAAAACGATTGCTCTTACTTATAATAAGATAGCCCAGGCTAATGGTATGTACAACATGGAATAATGTCCTAATAATATAACTTTTGTCAATCTTGAACGGTCCGAAGATCCTTACTGGAACGAATGTAGTTAAATATTGGAGTTAAAAGATGAATGTTGTGAAATAACTTGTTATTCCCTTCTCTAAATAAAGAAGGACATTTAAAAACATTAATTAAAATGCTTGAAACGCAAGATGAACAACTAATTTTATTTACAAAAAACTGTAAAAAGTTAGTAAAACGAAAAGTAATTACAAACAACATCAACAACCTCACCAGAAAAGATAACAAATGAATGAAACAACAATAATTGATACCATACATAGGAAATGCGTTCCTTACTGTGCAATAAGTAATAAATCCATTTTGTTTTATCATGTTAATAATTTAAACTAATCTTTGAATACTGTTAACGATTGTGTAAAATGTATTCCAGATAAAAAATAAATATTGTAATTAAATAATTTTTTTTAAAGCACTGTATTCCAGACAAACAAATAGAAAATGTATTAAATATTGAAAACGTTAGTTTAAAGACATAATAAGACCAACAAAAAAATCAATAAAGACTAACAGATGGATAAAAATGTAAGTGGATATTTATTGAATTACCAAAAGCAATAACAAATAAATATGTTCGATAAAGGAAGCCCGACCATACTATGAAACATAAAACACACGATCGCACAATCGCAAGTGGTGTGAAAAAAATTACGACGAACCAATCAACCTGTTCCTCTTTGCGCCCGTGCACAGCCAAAACCTCCATCCATCAAGGATTTCGCCATGGTTCGTCAACCGTGCAACGGGCAAACACATGTAGGGCCACGATCAGAGCGAGATAGAGAGAGAGAGAGAGAAAAAAAAAGCAAACCAAAAAGAACAACCCCAGATTCCTTACCACCGCAACAAATCTTCATTCTTTGACCATATTCATCCCGATGGGCAGTGATTCGACTACTGGGCCTGGATACTGGACGAAGAATGTGCCACTGTGCCGCAGACTTCACTCTTCGCTCGGTTCCCCCCAAAAAGGGGACACACCGGTTGCGATACTATTCCAACAAGACCCCTTTTTAGCCCTCTCCTGCCCCTTTACGAAGGACGGCAAACGGAAGGGATCATAAATATTCATTATATGTAATTTTGGCGACCCGCCATCGATTACTGTTTCGGTCTATTAACGTAACTGTACAACAGTTACGCCCTGGCACGCCAGGATGGATGTGACCAAGGGCCCGAGTAGGGCTGAACGGACAGGGAACTGGAACTGTGGGCCACACGCGGGGATAACAACTTCTCGCGAACAGGCAATCATACACGTTCGGGGTAGGAAAAGTTGCACGGAATCATTCTTCGATTCATCGATCCCGTGTGGTAACGTTGCGAAGCGTGATTGTTTCGTTGGATTTTTGGAAACTCCCCGGCACATCCCCGGTGAAGTAATGCCGGACCAGAGAGCCAGAGACGGGGTGAAAAGATCACTGTCCGGACAGTGTAAACACATCATTATTGATTGGTTTTGGATGAGCCCGGTTCGGATGCAAAACCCGCACCGTGAAGCCTTCATTCAGAGCCAGAGTTCCCAGGGCAAACATCGTCACAATAAAAAAAAAAAAGGAAAACAGCTGAGGAAGCTGACCCATGACGGCTGTCTCGCGGCAATGACGTGCTAAGTTTGGGCTTTTATTTCTACACGCTGCACTCATCCTTTTGGAGCCCGTTTTGCATGTGGCAGAAGGTAGCCCAGTGGTGGTTGGGTTCGTCCCAGCTCTCTTTTCATAGCGCGGTAATGGGATGGTCATTAAAATTGTGCGCTGCATTTTGCGGATGCATTCAAACCGATTGGTGCGCTGCGTTCTACGACTCAGAAAGCTGTACCATTTAAAAGTGAGTGAAGCATTTTTATTGCCTTTTCTTTCCGAGCAGTTGTATGTGTTTGCAGATTTTTTAACGAGTTTCAAGAGAGAGGATTTAAAAGATTTTCAAAAACTAAAAAAAAATGGCTAATTAAATCAGAGAATTTCAGAATTTTTGTTGAATGAAAAATATAAAGCTTCTGTTTGGTACTGGCGTATTTAGCTGTGCATTGTCCAAGTGCAAGTGTCTTCATGGATTTACTATGGCGCAAAAACGTGAATGAAAAAGTAAACAGAGAATTTCAGTAATTTCTGTAAGACCTAACTTTAAACTATACTTCGAGAACAGAAATAAATTTTAAGGCGTTTCAATGGTATGGTTCTGATCTTTTTACTCCTTCAAAGCTTAGTTCAGATAGAAACAATCCAAGTAGAAAGTACAAAGATGAAATAATAGTTGTTATTATGATTCAAAACTCGATCGATCGATTCGAGCGAGTATGGAGCTAAGCAAAATCCTGCAAGCTGCATGTGGGGTAGTTCTGAGGTGATCCTGATTACCTTTAATTCCAAACAATGTACACATTGCAAGCTTGTTGTTGGCTTCACGTGTCAGGCATAAGGAGGGAGTCTTGGATGCAGTTTCCCTAGCTTAAATTAAATCCATTCGGTGCATCTTCAATACCAAGAATTATTGCCTGGAACGATTGATCCAGAATAGATTGAATGTTTTCAGTCTGTAGAGCAAGCGATGATGCAGGTAATATGATACCATAGGAATCTGCGCGTCGAAGATTGAGGTTTGTTTTGATTGCTTCAAGTCGAGAAAAGGCTTTAAAGGAATTTAATGAACGTGTGCGTATAGCCTTGTGTTATTAAAGAGCAAAATGAGCCTTCACTCGTTGTAATTGAGTAGTTTGAAGACTTTATCAAACATTTTAATGTTGATTGTTTACAGTACCGATAAATCTAAAGTCCTTTTTACCTTGTAGGCTGGTGTAGAAACTTATTTACTGGTGCCAACATTGTATCGCCAGCGCGCATCTCTCAGATTTAACTCTTTCGTCTAAAAGGCAAACCAACTCAAAACTTTGAAGATGCCGCAAAAACCGGCACGCGGCAGATATGATCTCCTTTTGCAGAAGGATTCCTTTTAAGTGAGCACAGGCAAACAGCTGGTAGAGTACACTTCTAACCATCTAACAAAAAGCTCGATCTTATCCAAGTTTGCTTACCGGCCCGGTACCGGGAAGGTTACCGAATGGTTCTATTTGCACTCGCATAAACAGCAAAACGCTAAAAAGTGAATGTGCGGATCCACACAAACTCCCAAAATCAGTTTCCCCAATTTGGCAACGTGTATGTGTGGAGTGTTTTGTTAGCACACAAGAGGAGCATTAATCACGCGGAGGTCGAAGGTTTCAAACATTTAAGCAGTGGGTTGTCCCTGAGCCTGTTGGCCGGCAAAGGTGAAGGCAAGGTATCGGGTGAGTGACGCATCAGTAAGAATATTTCATTATTATTATTATTTGTTTGATTCTAAAACGATTTCGTAACGGAAGTAACCATTCTTAGGCCAATCGCCTGCACGATCGCCAGTTCTGCAATCGCGCTCGTTCTGAAGCCATCTCGTAGTCAGCGTTTGATTGGCATACTGTTTTATTGGTGCATCTGAGGATGCTTTTGCACGCCCGCTGGTGCACGGAACTGCACGGCAGTGTCAATCAGATGCCCGCTTATCGTGCTATCCAATCTGGTTCGGGGCGAGTCATCCGAGTGCTCTTCTACTACCACAGCAACAGCTGCCATCTATCCGTCTCGTTACCAATCAGCTCAATCTGTAATGCAGGGCCCAGTTTTTCCCCCTCATTCGGCTGATTGAGAAGGGCGGAAGGTCCGAAAAGATGCGATGCATCGGTCCCATCGCAAGCCTCTTCGAGCGTGGTTTAATTGAGCGGATAATCCGATCTGGTTCTGGTTCGGCTGGCTCGGTAGGCTGCGGTGTGTGTGTTTGTCAGCGCTAATGTTGGACTTGATTTATAGATTTGCCACCATCTGGAGCCTGGCGTGTGCGAGGGCATCGCACCACAGATGAGTGAAAATAAATAAATAAATAAATAAATAACAAAATGCTGGCATAGCGAGGGAAAAACCTGTCCAAAAAGTGGATGAATTGTCGTGCATTCTGACTATCGGGAAGCTCATCCGTTTTGTGGCAAACAGGAAGGAGTTGCATAGAGCTTCGCTTGGAAGGACGGCTAACACTGTTGTAGACATTATTTAATTAATACCCTGTTGTCGCTTAACTTCTCGATGCAACTGGAACGTACCGGCTGGTACGCAGCTACTTATCGCAAAGAGTGTGTTTTTATTACAACGTTTTTCTACTCCACGCAGCACTGTTGCGCACCTGCCGTGGACGATATGATTTTAAATGGGGTAATTTAGAGGAATAATTACACGCCCTCGGGATGTGGATTTAAAAAGCGAGCTACAACCATTTTAATCCCCGCGCTTTTCGCCACCTTCCGTCCCAATCATCCTACGAGTCCTGCGGGAATGGTGCGCCGCTTCCATCATCCGTGCTTCGTGGTTTGATATTAATTGACGTAGATTGCATAGTTAGCGTGCGATCCGGGAGCGAACGACAACATCCGTGGCAAAAGTAGATCCAGGCACGCTAGAACGACGAACTGAGGCGGTGTGTGCTTGCGCGTGTGCAGTCCCGTGCAAAAAGCTTTTTTTAATGACCGTTCCGACGCCGGAACGGAGGACGCCAACGCGCGTCCCGATTCGATTGGCCGTATCATCCCAACGGAGTGGGCGCTGCTGCTGCTGCTGTGAATTAATGCAGCCGATAGAACGTCGTCAAATGGTTTGCCATTTTTGCTACGCATTCCAAATCTGCTCCACACTGCGTCCACACGCGGCACTTGGCGGTGTGACTCATTGCGTCATGGATATTGGCGTGCACGCGTTGCGTTCGGTGTGGGAAAATAGCCATTTTGGCGCTCGGCCACCCACTCGTAGTCTTTGCAGAGGGGTCATTGGAATGAAGATCGATATGGGAAACCCCAGAAAGATAGTTCATAACGTAATTAAAAGTTCTTTTGAAGTATTGAATTAAGCCTACGATGAATGGGAATATTATTTATTAAAGTCTTCGAGCTTTAGCTATTTGATTATTTGGTCTTTTATGTCTATTTTTATGTCTTATCGAATAATTTTCACTCAACACAAATGTTTTAGAGTTCTTTTGTTATCAAGGTGAATAGATTTTTCTCAATTTTTTATGTGTTACGTGCATGTTGTTTTTAAGATCGTTTTTACCATCTTGTTTTGATTATTTAAATCTTTTGGGGGTTTCAAGTTCTTTTATTTGATGTAGTATTTTATTGTTTTGTTGTCTGTTATTTTGTGCTTAGTCAATCTTCGTTTTTCTATGAGTTTTTTGTCTTTTAATTAAAGCATTGTATACATATTAATTTTTGTTTGTATGAATTATTTTTATAACACATTCAATTTTATTATCATAGTATTTATTATAATTATAATTATGATTATTGTTGTTTTTATCATAATTTTTATAAACACATTTTATAGATCATTAATAAAAATGTTATTATTATTATTATTATTATTATTATTATTATTATTATTATTATTGTAATAATAATAATCATTATTACTACAATCATTATTTCATTAAATCAATTAAAATCGTATCATTATAATTATAAAAAAAAATTATTAAAATAATAATTATTATTATTAATAATAATTATATATTATTATTATTATTATTAATAATTATTATGAAAATATTACAATTATTTTTATTTATATAATTTTTATTTTTATTGTTGTTATTATTATTTTTTTACAGTCGAGCCGGTCTGGTGGTACAGTCGTCAACTCGTACGACGTAACAACATGCCCGTCATGGGTTCAAGTCCAGAATATATCGTGCCCCATACGTAGGACTGACTATCCTGCTTTGGTAACAATAAGTCACTGAAAGCCAAGCTTTTTTCACTAAGAAGAAGACTATTTTTATTGTATTTATTATTTTACTGAACCATTCTTAGAACTAGAAGACCCTGAACCTCAACAAAGCCTTAAGAGGCAACTTTGAATTGAACGTTAGAAAGGAATGGAATAAAAAAAATAGAAATAGCCACTTCTTACATGCAGTCCCCGTCAAAAAAGCTGTCTTAAACAATTCCTTATTTAGAAATAATTAGATTTAATTAGAAATATATAGTATATCCTTTCCATAGCGCTATGGTGAAACTCCACAAACCATTTTTAATTGTTTTGTACTATAATTAACCTAATTATTGTACTTGTACTAATTATAATAATTGTACTTCAATTAACCATCTTGAAGAATTTCGAAAATACCAATAAAATAAGCAATTTCAAGCAAATTTTTCAAACTTGAAACGAACACCACAAAGCAATCAGAAACTCAAATTTCAATCAAAACCGAAAGTATTCAGTATGGTGAGCAAGAACACGAGCATCTGTTTATTTTGTAACACTTACTTAACTCCCGATTATCGAAGCTTCCAGGAAACAGCTTCGTTTACTGTTGCTTTTTGCCTCTTAACAACTAACACACACACATTCCAACCCGACCGATATTTTATTGACTTTCCGGTTACGAAATTCGCCACGAAGCGTGCGGTTGTGCGGTGTGTTTGCGGCTGAGTCTGCAGCTTACATCCCTGTTGCATATACAGATCCCTTCCAAATCCAACCCGGGTTTTCGAACGTCTTTGGCGATTTTATTTGTTCGCTGACCTTACCGTAGCCTCCCACACGGCCTCCCACAAAATCGCTCATCCCCAAAAATCCGTAATAAAAGTGCGAGCAAACGAGACGCCGCCGGCTGGCTAACCACGGGTCCACGGGTGTCTGCCGGGGCGCTACGCTTGCTCTAATACACAAACACACCCAGCCGAAGTGGGGTGAGATTTCTCGAGGGATGCTTCCATGGCTTGCTGAGTGGCAGCACGGTAGTGAACGCGTGCTTCATGCTAAACGTCCGCGGGCTGAGGCGAGGATTGTAGCTAATCAGCTTTGAGTGACTGTAATTTGGACAGTATGAATAGCGCCTACCTATTAAACGGTGTGCCTCTCTCGTCAATGGGGTTGACATGATTGCTTCACAAGGGGGAGATGCTGATTTACTTGCAGCGGAAGAAAATCCGTAAAAGGAAATCCACAAAGGTTGATGGGTGTGATGAGTTAGGGCTGAGAGTTTAACTAGAGCGGATTTCGTCAGACAAGGAAGATGTCAAATTGTGTTTTATGAAATCATGCTACAATTGTAATTGGCATTTTACAACTTGAAGCTATTTGAAATATTGTAGTGTAAAGTAAATTAATTAAAAGAGGCAGATAACAACTGTAAAAAATGCAATAATTTGTTTGTGTATTTGATGAAATGTGTGAGAATCGTACTTCTATATCATTTGCTTTAAATTGATTAACAATTTAGCATATTCTAGTATCGCATAGGAGACATATAGAGAAAGGAAGTGAACAAAAAAGCAAGAAAATATTCCAGAAGTTTATGCAGCGTGCCAAAATATATTATATATAAAAAGAAGTATGTACACAAGTTAGTAGAAACTTATATGGTTCATACTAAACGGTATCATTATCACATGAAATAAGAACGACTAAAATATAAGCAAAAATGTTCAACAAACAATTTAAAATATGTGAGAAAGTCTCGTTTGCTTTTAATGTAATGAGCCATTAAAGTTTACCAAATTTTATTCATGTGTATTTAATTAATGAAGAAATTAATAAATGCAGCAAATGCAAAACCTTACAACATGAAATAATTATAAATATTAATAAACATTCATCATTTGAACTGCATTTTTACCTTAATAATAATTAAATGTACCAATACTCCTGAATATAAAAAAAGATTTACATTAAAAAATGCATTCAAATATTAAACTGGAATGAAGCGTAAAAAATAAATAAATCATGCATAAAAGAAAGACGAACGAGCATTTTATCATATTCGGACTGTAAAAAGCTTGTGCACATTTAGAATAAGTGTCGTCAATAATTTATTTTATTTTGAAGGAACGAAAAAAAAAACAACAGAGATTTTAAAGGGTTATCTTTAGGCTTTCTTTTCCACTACCAATAATTTTGCTGCGGTAGATATAACATTGTAATTATAAGCTCTAAACATGGTATCTTTTGCAACAAAAAGTGTGTTCTTGCAGGGAGTTCTGCTAGACTATTGAAAATATGGAGAAACGTTCCGAAGGGGCCTATTTGACACACTTCAAGTATATTGGCAAGTAATTTTACATCGCTTAAAAGCAAGGAAAATCGCCTTAAAGGTGGAAAACTGGGTTAAATTTGGAAATTGATGAACAAGCGACGAACCCCGATACTTCACTTTTTTTACTTTCACGCTCCTACGGCATCCTTAAAAAAGTACTAAAAAACACTGAAAATGGAAGTTTTAATCCACCGCTGTGTAACCTTGACATTGACATTTATGCTTCGGATTATTGTCTGTTCTAATCGATTGAACATGATCTGGCTTTATTTATACTCCATAGAATTACAAAGACTAAACAAAAACAAAATGCATAAAGAATACATAAATTGATTAATTATAGAATAAGAATATAATACAACGGATTACGGTTCAAGAAATGTCAAATATGTGAAGAAATATAAAATTAGGTGGTTATACAATTTTCTTTCAACCAATCGATTAATGAATAATATTTTTTGTTGTTCTGTTCTGTATTATAACTGTTCTTGAACAAAAATGAAGTTCTAATGACTAGAATCTAGATAGCTGCACAAAAAACTGTCGATCAACTGTCAGCTATCTCTGTCAAATGCATGCACATGGTTAAGTCGCCCACCGGTTAATCCGCTACTGGATAATCCTGGACGTTCTACTGTTACTTGTGTTTGTACTTTACCAAAATTAACACCCCAAATTAAATAACAACACAAGATAATCATCACCAATTTGCAAACGCTTGTTCAACATGATCCAACACGAAGTGCAACACTCACGATCACTCAAGCATAATCAACCGCATCAACAATTGAAAGCTCGGGCAAAGCTTGACCTTCCTTCTTCTGCAAACCGATCGTGAGTGACCGGCGCAGGAACGAACAGCGCACTTGCAACAGCATAACGCTTCCGATCGCCGAACCGAGCAAAGAAGAAACGCTTCAAACCCACCCCGATCCGGTGCGTGAGTGCTTCAAAGCCAGCTGAGTGGTGCGTTACATTTACAGCGCGAACGCATGTGGGAGCCGCACAGGTTTAGCCCGCGGTTTAAAATGGAAACGTTGCCCCGGTGCCCGCCAGTAACGGTGTAACGGTCGTACCGTGCAGTTCGCGAATCTTGCGCTGGAAAGAGAAAAGAAGAGCGAGTTGAGTGAACGAGAACGGTGGCGCTCACACATTTCCCTGCTTCCGTTCTGCTGTTTCCCGTTTGGGGTGCAAATTTTCTTCGCGTGAGTGCTTCAGCAGGGGGAGAGATCAGGATCAGTGGGATACGAACCGGGAGTGCGTTCGTTCCTGTAGGGGATGATATAAAAAGCACTGCTACCGGTCACGGAGGATGCAGTCGTTTTCCACCGGTTAAGAAGCGCGGTCCATCGTTCTTACAGTGGTATTTTTTTTGTGTGAGGAAAGATCATCCCTCAGACCAAGGGCGCAAAGCAAGGGAGCGGTTGAGGTGTTTGCGCGAATCAATCGAACCGACATAAAGGTGTGTGCGGCGACAGTCCGAAGCAGAATCGAGGTGTGTGCGCTAGTAGTGTACGACGAGTGAGCTCGTACATCCCGGACCTTACAGTGAGCGTGGCGAAAGAATGTGCGAATCTTCAATCTAAGCAATCCGTGGGCTGCCCGCACACAACAGCGCCAACCTCCAGTCGGCAGTCGGCGTGTTTGGAAAGCCTCACCCACAAACGGTCTAACCGCTAGATCAACACAACAGTGGGTGTTGGTGTGTTTTTAAGTGTTTGTGCATGATTTGTGTGTGATTTGTGTGTGTGTTTGGATACACATTTCGTGTGGGAAATAAGAACGGGTTCGTGGAAAAAGTGACGAGCGCGTGTTCAAAGCCGTTCAAAGCTCGTAACTCCCAAAGCAAGATCCGGGGTAGCTTCTGCTCACGCAAAGTAGTGCACTTGCCAGCAGGTTCGCTCATCGCTAGCGCTGTTTGTTCGCTGTGTGCACCCGCGTGTTGACACTCTGCACTATTACGCGCTGATTGATGACTGTCAATATGTCACCGCTGGGTGGTGGTAGATGGCGCTGTTTAGCGTCATTACTGGTAAGTGATCTTTTTTTTCTCTTTCTTCTCTGTTAATAGGCGACGAACCCCCACGAGTTTATCGGTGGATCTGATCTTTGCAAACAAAAACTAATTAGTGTGTCTGTATGAAAGAGGGAATAGTACAGAAAGGTGATAACGCCGCATGCTGCGTTTGATGCGGCGGATGATGATGATGATTTGGTGATTATTTCGTAGTACAACAACAACAAAAACACAGAGAAAGGTCAACACATATTAGCTGAGCATCACCGGCACCGGCGCGGTAATAAAACATCACGTTTTGCTTTCGGGGGACCGGGCCGGGTGTCGGAAGTGTTTTTTTTTTGGAAAGGAGGTGTGGAGGTGGCCGAAATTATTCGATAAGCGATCGCGTGTGCCATCCGCACATCGTTACGCCATCCAAGCACCATCGACGGAGGAGGAGAGGAGTGACAAACTAACGGGCAAAGGCCGAAATGCTTCGAACATTCGGCGGAGGGTTTAGTGTACGACATTTTAGCTCTCGCTAGACCTTCCTTGTGGTAGGTCTCAACCATCTCTCCCTCTCCCTGAGGCGTTTTGTTTCGACAGTAGACGCTAAACACGTTAGGATGACACTCGCGCCAGCGCCTGAAGATGCGACCGAGGTCAGATTCAAATTTTTCGGCGAGTTTGCGTTCGATAAACACGCGGGCAAAGGTGTCGCACAGGTAGGGTCCGTGCGTTAGAGGAGTAGTCTTCTTTTTTTGGGTTTGAGGTTTTTGGGATTGAGACAACCCACTCTCACTCACTCGATCGCGCGGTCTCTCGTCCCCCTGTCGAACGATCGTATCTGCTAGCGGGACTTTTACCCACTTTGTGCTTGGAGTGTTTGGTGGTGAAGGCGAGCGCGTGCGCGCGCCCGCTCGCGACAATCAATTATGCAATCGAACAAATATATAAACACACACCACTGTCGCACAGCACGGAAAGCGCGGCATCGCGCGGGTGAGCTGCCGATCGGAATGGATAAATTTTAGCGCAGTCGGTGCGAGTTTGTGTGCGGTTGAGCTTTATGGGTGCATCGGCGGATGTCATAGGATGGATCGAACTCAACGGTGCCGGAACGCACTGTGCCTTGCTTTTTGCAGCATCTTCCCCGAAATCTGTTGTTTGCTAATATTTTAGAAAGGATGTCGCATTCGTTGTCTGTTTGATTGGATGAAGTCATACCGCAATGCCGCGCGTGAGAACCTGGTGTGCCGAGACGGGTATATTAGTAGATGGCGTTTTGCGTTCTCTAATTAGCGTTTGTGCAGTTTGGGTTTGCCGAATTCGATACACCTGAAGCTTCATAACATTATTGTTATGACTCAATCTTGGTGGAGGGTTTTCTTCTATTGGATTGTATTTGCATGCGCAACTTTTGATGTATTTTAAAGTTGTTGTGTGAAAACGGTTTCATCGTGGCTTTATTTAGGATTTTTTCGTAAAGATTTTTTTTAATTTGCACTTTAATTTAGCTCATGAAAAACAACGTGTATAACTTTCCTTACATGAAGATACATTATATGAGAAGATTGATTAATACCAGAGGTTAC
>KB667789.1:564423-595484 GCA_000349065.1 Anopheles quadriannulatus | reverse complement strand
TGAAGACGAGGCAGCCGAAGAGTCTGATGACTCCAAGCAATCACCCAAATCAGCGAAGGAACCAAGCAAGTCACAGCCCAAGAAGGGATCTGAAAAGCCTGACAGCAAGAACAAGAAGGCCAGCAAGGACTCCAAGTCGTCGGAGGATCCTGAAAATCAACAAGACGATGTGAGTTCAGAAGAACCTGAGGACGAGGCAACCGAAGAGTCTGATGACCCCAAGCAATCATCCAAATCAGGAAAGGAACCGAGCAAGTCGCAGCCCAAGAAGGGATCTGATAAACCTGACAGCAAGAACAAAAAGCCCAGCAAGGACTCCAAGTCATCGGAGGATCCTGAGATTCAACAAGACGATGTGAGCTCAGAGAAACCTGAGGACGAGGCAGCCGAAGAGTCTGATGACCCCAAGCAATCACCCAAGTCAGGAAAGGAACCGAGCAAGTCACAGCCCAAGAAGGGATCTGAAAAGCCTGACAGCAAGAACAAGAAGCCCAGCGAGGACTCCAAGTCATCCGAGGATCCTGAGATTCAACAAGACGATGTGAGCTCAGAGAAACCTGAGGACGAGGCAGCCGAAGAGTCTGATGACCCCAAGCAATCACTCAAGTCAGGAAAGGAACCGAGCAAGTCACAGCCCAAGAAGGGATCTGAAAAGCCTGCCAGCAATAACAAGAAGCCCAACGAGGACTTCAAGTCATCGGAGGATCCTGAAAATCAACAAGACGATGTGAGCTCAGAGAAACCTGAGGACGAGGCAGCCGAAGAGTCTGATGACCCCAAGCAATCACCCAAATCAGCGAAGGAACCAAGCAAGTCACACCCGAAGAAGGGATCTGATAAGCCTGCCAGCAAGAACAAGAAGCCCAGCGAGGACTTCAAGTCATCGGAGGATCCTGAGATTCAACAAGACGATGTGAGCTCAGAGAAACCTGAGGACGAGGTAGCCGAAGAGTCTGATGACTCCAAGCAATCACCCAAATCAGGCAAAGAACCGAGCAAGTCACAGCCCAAGAAGGGATCTGAAAAGCCTGATATCAAACTTGCTGCTAGAACTCAACCGGCAGAATCTTCCCTCACCGACGTCTTCCCAACGCCACCATTTGAAGCAGATCCGTTTCCATCACGACTCGGTCTTCCGAGCGATTCAAATGACGTGCTAGCTGCCATCAGTAGAGTATTACCAGTGATTCGCGATATCGGACCACCGTTCGTTACTACGGGCTTGCCGGAAAAAGTGAAACCATCGATGGCTCCGAAAACATCCGCCTCGTTCAACGGTGACGTGTATGATGAGGTCGATGATGACGAGGACACTGATACAGTTGATGCAGTTGCACCAGAGAAGCAAAATGATCCGGGAAAACCGAGCCATTCCACACCACCACCACCGTCGGATATGGGCAGCTGTATTGAGATCATACTAAAGGTACCGACCGATGCCAGGCATGTTATCGTGCGTACAGAGCATCCTCAGTTTAAAACGCAGGAAGGTGCACCGTTGAATGAGCTTGTCAATAAGATTGCGCCCGGTGTGTACGATGTGCAGTTGGCCAAGTTTGACAAGGTGGTGTTTGAAAGGTATGACAAATATGCAATCGATGAAGAACCGCAAACACCCAACAACCTGGGCAAGGCATTCAACTACGACGAGCTGGTACCGAAGCCAAGCAATTCGGGCCCCAGCCAACGAGTGCCTGGAGATAGCGTTAATGCTTACCTGCCTAAGGTTGATTCTGCTCGATCACGAGTAGGCGGTGTGGATGAAAAGATGGCAAAAGCGGACAAGGATGAGAAAAGCGCTCAAAGCCAGCGTCGTATTCCGGATAGATTTTTAGCGATGGGCCGACGAGGTTGAATAAAGACTGGTTTGGAGTGGAATGTTCGTTAAAAAGACTTGATATACAGTTTAATGCATGTTTCCATATGACAATCATAAGAAATAAAACATGGTGGAAAAATAGAAAAAAAAAAACAATTGGAAAATGATTTATGTTTGGTCAGAAGACAGTAAACTGAACGAAAACTTCATGCAGGTCCATTGGCTGCGATCGATTTTTCGTTACTTTAATTAACCTTTTTTAGGTAGAGTACCTATCAAAACGCTTCTTTATTAAACCCTCGTGAACACTTCCGGCGGTAAGTCGTGTAAATATCCAGCTTCACCTTTCAGCAGGCTAAGGTTGAATGAGATTGGCACTTTTTCCCTCACTATCTTCACAGATTTTAAAGGATTGTACGCTAGATCTAGATCATCCAGCATGTTCATCCGTTCGAACAGGCTCATATCGACCGTTGTCAGTTTGTTGTGGTTTAGCGCAATTCTGTTGAGCTTGGCAAAATAATCCACGCACGGTGGTTTGGGAATCTCCACACCTACTTCAATCCGCTTAAGGTAGTAAGACTTCCACGAGCAGAAGCGCTGCTTAGCTGTGTAGGGCTGATTTGGCTCTAGACTTATCGTTGCGATTTGATTGTTGCCGAGAAAGATACGCTGAAATTGCGGCATGTACATCACAACTGCAAAATCGAACTGCTTCAGCGAATTACCAATCAAGTTTAAACACTCCAGCATCTCACAGCAAACACCCTCCGAGTCGGCCGTTATGGTTTGTATCTTGTTGTAGGACAGGTTTAGATTGACGAGGTTTTTCATGTGCCTAAGTACACTTAGCTGCAAGTGTCGCATAGGGGAATGGCTTTGCACTAGATGTACAACACCCGATAGTTGCAGTACCGTGTCAGGAATGTTCTTGAACATTGTGCCACATAATCTGACGTCCTGTAGCATTTGACCACCGGAATGGAATCGAATAGTTTTCACCGACACGTGTTTTAATATCACCGTTGAAGGGGTTTTAAAGGCGGGTATAACCAGCTCACCAAACATACACCTTTCCAGTACAAACTGTACGAGATAGGGAGCGCTTTCGAGGAAGGAAAAGTCCGCCAGTTTCCCTTTGGCACCTTTCAAAAATAGTGCATCCGTTCCGTTGGGAATGAAGCTGAAGGCGTACAGTCCGTCGTAGGTAATGTGTATATTGGACACGGTGCATGCAGAGTAGGTGCAGGTGAACTCGTATGCTTCGGCCGAAAGCACCAACAGTAGGGTGATTAAGCTGGTGGAGTAGAGTTGAATAAAAAGGTCAATAACCCGGTATGAAGCTTTGCATGATATGTAGCAGAAACAGTATTACTTACACAAGCAAACTCATGCCAATTTTTCAATTTTGGACATGTTTTTCGTTGCAATACTCAGCTACGAATGTGGCGTAAACTTGAGTGAAAAGTGTTGTAATACCATTACCCGTTGATATCGTGTTTTGCTAAGTGATTTTTGATTGCAATGTAATACGATGTGGTCAATCGTCCGGATCAGCATATGACGAAGCTTAGTTTGTTGCAGTCGTTTTTCTACACATTTTTTGAGACTTGTGCCACAGTTTAATGAAAGCGAAGCAGCCATGCCTTGCCAAAGCAAATGTTCTGATTGAATTTTTGACAAATAATTATTTTTAAGAGTTGTTTATGATAAAATCACTCACTAAGTTTACTTTATGCTTAAAGAGACTTATAGGCACTTGGTTTATGCATGTTAATGATTCATCGCGTCGAACGAAACATTGCTACGAAGACAATTGTCCAATGCAATGAGCCAAAACAATAAAGGCATAGGAGGATGTTAGCAAACAATTATCTTGTGTATTTAAAGCATTGTTTAAAAAGTGTCAGATAACGATACATTACACGTTTTGGCCGGTATCATTCATTGAAGGGCTGTGAAAACTTAACTGATAAATTTGTTGAGTTCTTGGAATTGCCAGGTATCCATATTGTAGACATGTTTGGTCTTTAACTTTAACGATGCACTACGCCGGCTATCATGTCCCTTCTTCTTGTTTTGTGCACTAAAAAACTCTGATTCAGTATTAACTGATGGCGGTTGATATGTTTAGAAAATTCGCAAATCTAAACGATGTTGGTAATTTATTTTGTATTTATGTCATAGATCATTTCATCATGTGTGAAAGTAATTTGGATTTATTCGTAGCTATTGACGAGGCAGTTAAGTGTTTTATACCCAGGTTTGATGGTTTTTACTACGATTAACGACCTTTTACATGAGTCCTTCTTTTAGATAAATTCTGACCTTGTAATACAAAATAGCAGCAATTTGTGAATATGCATCGCTTAAATTGACGAAATTTAGGTCTATAATTTAGCCGTTCTTTTGAATTCCCTACCATCTTTTCATTATTTTTTTTTCATATTTTTTGTTGTTGCAATTAAAGCTTGCTTGTATCTCTTGTCTGTTGTACATTTTCGGTTATTTGTAAACTACGCCTCACCATCGCATGCAACGAAAGCACACGTGCTGTCAGACAAATAGCCTACATTTAGGCGCTTCAGTCTGCCTAGCTCCGATGAAAGAGGTAGCGAATCACGTGACCGCCCAAAACAATACCCATACAATCAGACACGCATAAACCATTCGTTTAATGTTTCACGCATCACGATAGAGCTGTAAGGCAACGTGAACATCAGAACACGTTTTGCTCTCCAATAAAAAGAAGAAAAAAAAACCGAGGCGGTTAGTAAGGTGACAATAATGGGACAAGATATGCCATATACAAATTAGGGCTTATTTTCCGTGCCCTCAACGGGGGTGTTCACACAAACATACCATCATACCAAATCATACCACCCATAACGGGTGCCCTCTATTAAGGTATGCATCACACAAATCGAACTGATCTGGTTCTTGCTTGAGGGCAACCAATTCATTAATCAGATTAACGAGGTGACTTACGATGTGGCTCGGCAATCTACGATCTATCTGCTCCGAAGCGTATGCATCGATAACTCGATAATCGCCAAGGGTTCGCCGAGTGGGGCTGGCGATAAATATCGCATCATTAGGCAGGAATGGTTTTTGCATACAATGGGCAGCACCAGCGCCACAAACAAATGCGGCAAATTAATCGCAACGAACACCTATGCGCCAGCGATCTCCATATTTTCATCGTGCCAGAAGGGGGGGAACCATCGATCTGCCACCACCGACTGGTGGGTTCCGGTTTGTCGTTCTATGTAAATATTTCCCCCCTTAGTTAGGACAGCCGGCATCAAATAATTCACCACCAACCAGGGCAAAAGATGGAAAGCGGGTGCCGTTTTTGGTAGTTCGCGCGTTCCTCTGCGTGTGCGAAGATGTGAGAACGGCAAAGTGAACCAGTTTTTGTGGCGGGTGTTGCTGCTGCTGCTGCCTGGTGACCGCAAAAGTGACCTCGACATTTTGCACCAATCGACCCAGCGTTCCTTCTTCCATGTGGGAATGGTGTTTGAAACGTCCTTTCCACGTTATGATGCTCCAACCGGTGACATCTGGCTGGTTGGGTCGCTCCGTTCGGTCGGTCTAGTGTTTTACATTTTCAAATTAACTTTTAATTACCGACCAAAGTCATTCAGGGTTGGCTGGAAGATGTTACGACGCTCGCTCGAATGAATATGTTTATGATGTGTGCCGTCTTCAAGGTGTTTGGCCGTGTGGTTTTGCAACCACTGGGTAATCAGGCCACCTCGAAGGTTTTCACATTCGATCGAATTGCGCAAGAGTTGAGAATTTCGGTTCAGTTCGGTTCGGTGTTTGTCGCTGGCTGAAGAATTTAAAGTTCGTCGCAGGTCGTTCGATGGCGCCAGCGCGAAGAAAGAGCCAAGGAATGTCGGCCTGTGGAGCCTGTGTTGTGTATGTTTACCCTTTGGAAGTCTGAGCGCCCGCGGGACCGGGAGTTCAATCGGCACGGTGACATCAGCCGATTGCACATCCGGGATTTTTCGTTCGAGATGCTTGGGACCACCAGTCATGCGGTCCTCCTACGCACCCATGGTTTTATCGCGCCAAACCATCGCGAACTCGGAGTACGTTCACCTTCCTTCCGCTTGTAAGCACACGCAGCCAAAAGAGCCAAATCTCTTGCGGGTGCGTCTTTGCGCGAGATGTCAAACGATTCGATTGATTTAGCACTTGCACACGGAAGCGCCTTCTTCTAGTGGCTGGTATAAATTGAGCATCGAAAGCCGCAGGCTTTTCTTACAGGCTCGTTTTGTTTGCTAAAGCACACCAAATGCTTTTCCCGGGCGCGCGCTCGTGCATTCTTTCGATGGAAGTGTATTGTTTCAGCAAGATTTATTCACTGGGCTGATTTATCGCATGGCCTGACACGAGCCGACACTGCTTATCTACCATTAGCATACAGTTTAGTGTAGCAAATTCCGGCTGGCCGGTAATTCCGACTCACTGCACACGAAGAAACACAGGACTACAGCTTGGAAATTGATTAATCGGCGTGCCGGGAAAGTTTATGTTTGCTTCTATTTATTTCCAGTTTTGTGTTTATTTAATTGCCCACTGAAAAGCGCCGGAAATTGACTGGCCATTTGCTGGCCGGTAGGTTTGCTCCTCTAGCCGAAAGCCCGCACCGGCATCCGGATTAAAGCGATGAAGTTGCGGTCTGTGCGCGGCGCAAAGTGGCATAATTAAATTCATCCAAGCGACGGTGACGATGACTTTCCGATAATTTCACGGCACGAAGATCTCGACGCAGCGTCACCATCGTGGTTGAACTATATAATTAATTATGTTTTATGGCCATCGTAAAGATGACAGATATTAAGAGTGAGGTTTTGGTCGACGGCGGGACCGGCTAGCGGCGGGACACAGTGACAAATCAATTTATCATTCGTGAGTTGATTCGGTAGAATGGTTGGTGTGGACGTTTTAAATTGCATGATGCCGTGCTGATTCGATGCTAGGAAAATGGGGAAGGGGAAGGAAGGCTAGAGTTTGCTTTCCTCGAAACGTTACGCTGCTAATTAGGCTATAATGTGGTAAAACAAGTTGTAATTCCTTTCTATGGTTGTGTATTTGCATAGGTTTTGCGCTTGGGCGTTTGTCCTTAATCTGTTTGGCTTGCGGTGTATTTTTGTGGGACAACCACCCCGGTGCTACAACCTTTTTAAGTTGATTGATTACGTTTTTAAAACAAAGGTAAAATGGTGCTGAGTTTGTTGTAATGACCTAAAACCTTTTTCGACGTCAGCCTTTTTGTGTGTAGTACGGTGTTCATAAACCGTGTAATCCCAGGAAAAGGTAATTCTTTGGAGGGAATGCTATGCAAGGAGCAAATATTAAATTAGGTTTAAAAGAGGCAAACAAAGCTTTTAAGCTCAACGTCTCTATACAGAAATATTTTTTTACTGAACTTCAGTAAAATTTTACAGATTTTTTTTGAGTTGAAGTTTAAGTAATCCTTTCAGTAAAAAGAATGTGTACTGAATCATTCAGTAATGTCCGGTGCTCACCAAAATGACAGCTCGTTTACTGAAATAGCAGTAAAGCCATTCTCATATTATTGATTTTTCAGTTCATTTTCATAGCGATTAAAAAATGAAGAAATATTTCTTTTAAATTTTGTTTTTTTTTTTTTTTTTTTTTATGCCCAGAGATTGCTAGTCCCACAATTAATATTCATACATGTTTCATGTTGTTTTATACAGTTTTTATACTATAGTTTTCGCAGTTTCAGTCAAGTGTGATGGTTCAGTAAGCGCTCACAGACACCACGAAATTTTAGCAAGCACCGTGAATTGTAACCAGCATTGTACACACCAACACGGCTGCCAATTCTTTTAAATTAACCCCGCTTGCCGAAATATCATCTGAATTTTTATCGGGGTACCTGTAAGCGCCTACCAAATCAACTTTTTACACATTGCGAGCACACCGCGTTGTTTTGTGTTGATGTTCTGACTGACAGGTCGATTTGACAGAATGAATTGCTGCATTTTAAGTCATTTGTTTTACTGATTTTCAGTGAAACGACTAATATGACACTGATTTGACTGATTTTCAGTAAAATGTGTATTACTGAAATGTATTCAGTAAATTGTTTTACTGAAAATCAGTAAAAACATGACATTTATGCTGAAAATTAGTAAAATATTCTATAAATGAACCGTTTCAGTAAAAAACTTTACTGAAGCAGGATGAAAAAAATTGCTATGTATGTAAATAAATAAATTGTTCTTGGCCATGCCGAGCGCCTGAAGGTATGCAAAATGTTGTTTTAATTAAAATTTGGGAGGAAAGAATCATTTTCAGTTTTTGCGAAAACGTATGCAAGTCCGATCTGAACTAAAGAGCGCGGTATTATAATGATTGGTAATTTTATATGTGAGAGTATCAAAAATGTAAGCAACATCATAAAAACAGAAAAGCAAACCATTAAATGCTGAGTCTATACAATAGGAATAATAGATAATTTTAAGTACATGAATACAGAAGATTTTCTATTGTTTATTTTTTAATCTATTTTCATGTTTTGTTATTGTATTTCATTTTTTATAGCTTATCTCTTGTGTTATTTAATTTCTTCAAATCATTTTTGATCGTGACTTATTTGTTTATAATGCAGTGAAAAAATATTCAGTTAATCTTTAGATCAGTCATAGAAATATATAAAATAATCAAAAACCAATGAAGAAACTCAACGCAGAACTAATAAATGTAACGAACAAATAAATAATAAAACATATCAAGAAATGTAAGCTAAAGAACGTTAGATCGAATGTGATTGCACCGTGACCAACCATAACTTGAGAGAAAAGAGTAACAGCATCATACATTTAAAGTACTGTTTTATGAGTTCATTATTTATTATGTTCTATTATTGTTTTATTTTCCTTTTGCATTCGTCATTTTATAGTCTCCTTAATGAGGGCATAAATTTTCATTTAATGTACAATACGTAACATACATAATAGCTGTGCTATCAAAGCCCCGTGAAATAACAAAGAACATGCAAATTCAGAACGAGCAATTTAACTCTGTTTGTTTTCCTTCACATCCACAGAGTTAATTGAATATCAGCATGCACCATATGCTCTTTTAAAGCCATTGTTATGTTTCAATAAAAAGCAGGATAACAAAAAATACACACACAATGGTAGCAAAAAATTTACTGAAAAATTTACAAACAATAGAGCACAAACATGTTTGTTTTTGTGCTGGTCAATCCGCTGTATATCTTTTCCCATCTTTCGTTAACGATTTGTTTACCTTCCTTTTGTTAACGGGAAGGCACCTTCAATGTCAAGGAAAGCCTGTCTGTATTCATTTTTTTTCATTTGTGTTGGCAGCCAAACACGCCAAGACGCAGTTAGTCGCAAAAGGAAAGCAGAAACCCGATAACAGTTTCAATGATTTTGCAAAAACAAATTAAAAAAGCGAAATGACTACCAGAACGAGAGTGTATACACTCGATCGTGCTAAAAATAGCATCAGCACAGCATTAAAATGCTCAAAACGATACGCTTAAAAGACTTTCTGTCTGTCGCCTTTCCCTTGTGGTGTGCAACGGACTCCGAGCTTTCGATGGTGTAAGGGGTTCTAAAGGGGAAGCACTCTGACTGGGTGTTTCATTTATTCTCCATTCCTGGAAAGAATCTCCATCTGGAATGGTCTGTGTTGCAAAAATAAGTAACCCGTTAGCGTCCCGGCAACTGGTTGCTGTTTTGGTCGTTGGTATTGTATCTGAATACTGTTCAGGGTGAGTGAAGACGTTTCACGAAAAAACGCCTTTCACCCGGAATGTCAAACTGATTCGGTTGGGATATTGGGGAGGGAGAACGGTGGTTTTACCCAGTACCGAATCATTTTAATTTTGAAAAGCTTCCAAACTCTTCCACTGAAAAGGGACCGAAAGGGAAAAGAGATTGATTGGGCTACAAATGGCAATTGGTCACTAATATTCGAATAAATGCCATTGACAATGGCTGGTAACGAGAACTTATCAAACACTTTGCAGGAACTTGTAATGTTGACACATTGTCAACGTTTAAAATCAAAGAGTTTAAATGCTATGCAGAGGTGTACTTTCGATTGTTAGCGGACACCATTAGTTTTGCAGTCAACATTGTGTTGAGAATTTAATAGGTGTAGGTTGTTTAATATTTGAATGATGTACACTATAATAAAACACTGGATGTTTTTTACAATAGATAACAATGTACTTCAATGCATAAGGTTCATATGCATAAATGAAAATATAATCAAAATTACTTTGGATTCGCTTAGTAACAAAACTGCTAAGAGAGCCTTCGGCGGTGTATTGACCGACAGATTTTTTTATCGTGACATCAGGACCTTTTTCAGTGGTTGTAGATGATATACTCAACTAAGCAATCAAGTAAAATAAAAAAAAAACAGCATGGCCAAGTACTGGATATGGAGAAATTCTATAAAACTATGGTGAGTGTCGGGAGTTTGGTTTTGTCCGTAATTTGATTCATAACGGTAACTACAGAAAAAAACAGCTATATCGCCAATCGCATTACTTGATATAATTGACACATTATTTTGTTTCTATAATTTCGTAATGTAATAATTTAAGAGTAAAAAAAAAATCTACATTCTCCTGACCCACGAACTTCGATAATTTACTAGTTTAATTTAATAATAATTTCGAACATTCAAACGCGAAGTCAGTTCTGCTATCGTCATTCCAGGCTCGTAGAGATCGTTAGCTGAATTTAGTAAACGGCACATATAAAGAAGAGGGTTGTTCCGAGCCAAAAGTTGTTCCAGTTTAAGGGCCAGCATTGGACGGCGACGGAGTATTCTGGCAGGAACATAGAGGTGAATCCGCGGAAGCAAATCGGGACAGTCAATGGTTCCGTTTAAGATTCCCGTGATAAATGCCAGCCTTGCGTGCTCAACACGTTCAGCGAGGGGCGGGATCCCAAGCAGCAAACACTTACTCCTGTAGTTGAGACGACGCGGCCATTCACGGAGGGCGAAGCGCGTTGCCATTATATAATTATGGTAGAAGCCGTAATAGAATATCATTCCCTTTTTAATGATCTTAAGGCCGGAGGACATTGTCCGTATTTGCTAGTGTAATTTCGATTTACACTAGCGCATCTGGTGGCGGCTGACCCAAGCATTTTTTTGTGAACAATTTGAAGCAACTGCGGAAAATATATTATTTTTCCATGGTTTTTACTTCAACTGGGTTGGAAAAGGTTTGCAATTGATAGATACATATGTTGTGCAAGTATTTCAGCCATTTTCGCATCATAAAACGGACAAAAAACCACAAAAATTTGAGATCCGACACGAACGTTCCCTAGAAGACCAAAAAAATCTTCCACCAGCCGTCGCCAGATGCTTTAGTCGAAATAAAAATTGCACTAGCGAGTATGGACAATGTATTCCGGCCTTTACAATTATTGTGAATGGCAAATTTATGTTGGTTTGCTAAATTTATGTGGCAAATCTCATCGATTTGTTCCATAAAATTGTCAAATATGGATTAAAAAACTAAAATAAAGATGTGACTTTAGTGTCCATATCCGTGTAAGTCAAGAACTTCGTATCACGGGAACAGACTATAGTCCAAAATATCTTAAATACTAGAGAAGGACTTCAACATTCCCCTTAATGTAGATTGGATAATTCCTTAACGGTAACAAAATCAAACTATTGCATGCATTATGGATTTCTTCCTTTTAATTTGACATTGATGTACATCTTAACATCATTTTCTATTGGGTAGTACACATTCAGGTAATTATTTATTTACCACAATGAAAAGATTAATAGGTAATGGATAATGGTTAAGTAATAAGTAATACTGTCTATAGAAATAAACTTTAATAGCATCAAATGAAGAAAAATGAGTGATTTGACAAGATAAGTAAATGAACAATCACAATAAAATTAAATCCTAATCGTTCTGCAATTTTTCTTATGCTATCAATTCTTCTTAACAATAAAACAGCGAAAAACATGCCTTTATCACCAATAATCCACCAGAAGCTGATAAATTTCCATTTGCCTCCGATTTGCACAATCGCACGAAACTGCCCAGTTTCCGGATGTGTCGTGCAAGGTTGCCCATGTCATTATCGAAGGCTCCCACCACATTATCAAACACACACACACACGCACCGCCGCAACCATCATCATGCAGCTTACAATCAGAGTGGTCAGGCTGGCGCATCTATAAAGCAATGCGATTAGTCGTCCAGCGCTAACACCACACTGTACGAGTCCCCATAGGAATGTAACCCTGGCTACCGTTGCCGAAACTGTGTTGCTGAGCTGATAAATTAACGATTTTAATGCATTTGACATTGCCATTGTTTGGCTGCGGCCGTTACCATAATCGATGTGGCGCTAAACTGCGGCTGCGTCACCCTGATCTCGGCCCTGATCGGTGCGAGGGTGGAGAGAGAGAGATTTTTGGCAAGCGTCAAACGACCAGCTTTGGCGATTTTCGTGTCTCTGTCTCCTCCCGAAGGAATCTTCCGGTTTCGGGCTGGTAAATTATTCAACAATTTCGTGACCTCGTGAAGATGGTGAACACCAGTTGCGTGACGCTGGAGCTGAACGATTTCTGCGCCACCCCGCATAACCGGCGTCCTTGGCGGGCCATGCACTTTCGCGGTCAGTGCGGTCCTCGAACTTGGTCGTGGTTTTTCTATGTGGTGTTTGTTTTTTGGTTCACACTCCGATTCAGTTTGTTGGTGTGTGTTGAATTTCCTTCTCTGGCTGGCAGCCGCGTCAGGCCGGATTGTGCGGGCGTAGCGATGCGCATTAGGATAGCACGTCCTCTCCTGCCCGGGCTGTCAATATATCGAAGCCTCGGGGTCAGTCGCTTCTCCTCATCTCATCGCTGGGCACGGAGATGATGCGCTACGCAGCGACGATAATGTTGTAGGCTGTCGAATTTGCATTGGAATTTGTTGTTATTGCACGTTTGCTACTGGCACGTTTCGTTTTCTTGGCGTGAGTTGTGGTGGCTCCGCACCGATGCGATCGATCCAGTGCGAGAGTGTTGCGGCTGTTGCTTGATGGTGCAGAAGATACAGAGCGCGAGACCTTTGGCGTTCGCGTCCGGGCTGTCGGCACAGTGACGCCACGGGGCAATAATCGTTTTGGGACCGTTTTGGAGACGCGAACAGCCAATCGGACAGTACAATAGTTGCGGCTAATCAACGAGCAATAAAATTAAAATTAATCTAAAATATCGCGAAACCAGTTCCTAGAGTAAGATAAGAGTAGGGTAAGATCGAACGGATGGAAATTGTTGCGATTGGATGTTTGTATAATTAAACTTGAAGAGGAATTTATATCAGATCTAGGTATTTTCGGATGTCCTTACGAAGGATGTTCACGAAGCGAAGTACAAAAGAGACTTGAAAGAGTAAATAAATAAGAATAAATCAACTTAAATGTAGTTTTTCAGAGGGGTTTTCAGTAATCAGGGGGTAAAGTGAGGTTATAACGGATCGAATTATAATATTTCAAGCTTTGATATGTATAAATATTTCTTTTATTTCTATTTCCTTTTATTTCGATTTTTGATATCTTTTAAATTAGTCGATTTTCACAAAAAAAAAATTTAATACTTAAGCTATTACAAGTATGGTCTTGATTGTTTTACTATTAATAATATATTTTAATAATAATCGTGTTTCATTTTATGAATTTTCAAAATAATTTTTATTATTTTCATAATTATTATAGTTGTTGGTATATATTTTTTTATTTTAGATTATTTTTATTTTATTACAGGGTTTCGCACGATTTTTTGGTTGATTCCCATCAATTTTTGGTTGGTTCCCTTATTTTGTTGGTGCGTTCCCTCGATTTTTGACCGTTTCCCAGAATTTTTTAGTTCAATTGTATCGATATCCACCGGACGATACCAATAAATTATGGAAACCAAAACTCTATGGGAAACGATGAATAAATCGTGAGACGAGCCCAACAAAATTTTGAAACTGACCAAAAATTTGTGAGAAACCCTGTATTAGTATGTCCCCAGTAATCGAGTTTACCTTTCCTGCCAACCTTCTTAGAAATCACGGCGACCGATATTGGTGCCCACTAACATTTATGTTAGTGCCCAAATCCCATTTTTGGTTTACATATCTGGTCACCTTGATCGTATCGTATTGTATGATCGTATTTGTTATTTGCATTATATTTACATTATTATACAGCTTGATTTGTGTTATCATGTTACTTTTGTTTATAACATTCGGATTGTTTTGTTGTTGTTTATTCTCGATTTTTATAGCTTCTTTGCATGTTTTTCTGTTTGAATTATCTAACATATTCGGTTCTTTCTCGGCTTAATTATTCCACACAAACTACCTAGCGCTTTCTTGAAGTAAGAAGTAGAACATATACCACCGAAATACTCATCCTCAGCGTGAGTCATACAAATTCACAAGCGGCATCATACCTGTTGAAAACGGAAAACAACTGGCCGTGTCCAAAAAAGCTCAATCCACACACGATCTAACTCTACCGCTGCTACAATCCACTGTCGTGCGGTGTATAGCGCATCCTGGTATACAGTTGGCTGGGTGAGTCTCTCCACCTCTCTCCCGCTCTGTTTGTGGTTGATGGACTCCATTTTAAAGCACGCGGTTCATCCCCGTTCCATCTCTTTCTCCACGCAACAGAGCGAATATTGACCGAGAAATGCCGTCGGCAAGGTCGTACGCGGGCAGCGCGCGTCAGGAGCCGGCCCCGGACCGGTTCGTTCGCGTAACGAAACAGAGTCACCAGCTGGACACACTTCTCACCCTAAACGCCTGCAAATGAGATGCAAAGCAAAACGTCACAGGGCTCCGGGTAGGATGAGTTTATGCTAATACGGCTGGCTGGCCTGCCCTTGAAAGGGTCCGCTGGATGTGATGCGATCGTTATGCAACTGCATCCGATGCTGGCCGATGGAGGGCGATGGTCATGGCTCACGCGTCTGTGTGTCCATACCATCTGTCCGACCGGAGTTCAAGCGTGGTGCAACGAATGAGCCCAAAACTTAAAGGGCGGTCACTGCTTTATGTTGCTTAAGTTGCCTTTTCAAAGCGGTGCGAACGATGGCCTTGCACTTAACCAAACATTAAGATAGCTCCGATCGATGCAGCATGGCACAATCTGCACCCAAACCGGGCTGAGATTTGTGTGTACAAACGGAGGAGTTTGTAGAATTTTCCTAGAAGCTCTCAACCGTTTGACAAGAATCTTTGAAGCAGAAACCAACCGAAAAAGCTAACACTTCAGCACACTTGAACGCTTCCTTAATACCTTTGTCCCGAGGGCCTTAGAACAGCGAAAGCGCTGCCTCATCAGTATGCAAAGCACTGTCTAAACGATTCCTTCAATTATCATCCTTCTCGTGGACGCAACAAAACCAAAAAATCTACTATCGACGTGCTAACGTCCCCCCAGGCAACGGCAAGTTCTTTGGCTAGTTCCGTCTTTTCAAGCCGTCCGCTCCATAAACTACCGTTCGTCTCGCGCTGGGGGAACCCAATTAACTCGCCGTTAGCGCGCCGGTGTGTGGCGCGGGACGCTTTTATTGCTCCCGTGACGCCAGAAAATCGGCCCAAAATGAAATTAAAAGGTAGCCGGTCGGTCTTATCGTGGCGCCACTTTAAAAATTGGGCAGAAAAAAACAACGATTCATGAGGAGGAGAAAAACAACAGCAACGGGGTAAACAAGTTAATTTTAAAGCTTTGCGAAAATTTTCCTACTGAATCGATCCCCGGGATTCGATCGATCGAGAACCGTCGCGTAGCAGTACGACTTGGAAAGTGGTTAACAGATATTACACGGAACGATGAATATCATTTTTTTTGCAATGATCATCTAAGCTAAAATGCAAAACTTTAATTATTATTGCCACCCGGGTATCACACGCACCGTAATCACTTCCTGGCGGACATCAGCGCGCGAGAGTGAAACAAGATACAAAGCGCGAGCGTACTGATGAGCGATGGGCTGTGAAGATTAATGGTGCTGACATTTAATGGTCCGTCCGACCGGGTGGAAGGAGTCGAAATGATAACTCTCAGCAGCAGGAGCTCTTTACTGCATCACGTACCCTCACGCTCGGCCCGCTGTTCAACTGTGACAACGGATTATGCGATTTAGATGTCCGTTTCGAGCGACGAGCTTTCAACACCGGTCGGCTGCTCGGTTTACAAGCTCCGTTGGGTCGTAAAACCGACGCGTTGGTTCATCAACGATTTCAATCAAAGCAGACGAGCAGAGAGTCAAGCTGGGTGCTTCAGCTTTAATGTGCCCGTTTTTGGGTGGTAAAGTGGGAATACCGTGGTCTGTTTGATACAGTTGCAAAAACGAAACATGCACGCGGGACAGGAGGGAAGTGTGCTCTTAAATGTCATTGCTTTTGTAATCCATTTAGAACGCCCGATCTCGCTTCCTGGTGAGTTGGCCGGCAATCGAGAATGAGCGTACGAGACGAGTTTGGATGATTGGGCGAGGAAATGATGCCCATTAGTATAAGGGGATGGATGAGTCACGAGAGTCGTGGACAACGCCAACGCACTCGAATGCCAATCGTTCAGACAGTGTGGACCAAATGTGGATGAATAAAAGAAATGGTTTGATGGTCAGAAAAAAGGTTCTTAAAATGTTGTGCAAATTGTTAAAAAATTAATCATCTTCCTTGAAATATCACCAAACGGTTCGAAATGTCAACGGACCGATTCGCCAAAGCTTTCAACAATCTTCGTAAAAGCTCGTAATTTTGGTCATAAAATTCGCTCATCCTTGCCCGCATACCGATCAGCTAGGTGTCAAGGTTGAGCTCGGGGTGAAATGGGAAAACAAAACAGCAACATCACACACACACACAACCTAATAAACGCACACTTTATTGGCATAAAATCAAGCCCAGACCCCGGGCATCCATAACCTTCCGCTGCCAAATGCGAGATGCCTCATAATGATAATGTATTTTATTGGTTCACAATCGCGAAAGCGCCATGTTTGGTTGTCACGAGATCGGTGATTTGTATTGTTCTCAGGCGGGGGTAGTATCATTAGCAGTTATTAGGGTGGAGGATATTAATGCCTTTTTCAGTGAGGTGAAGCGTAATTGAGAAGCTTCCGTAAGCGGTGTGATGATTGATTTTATTGTAATTAGGAAAATTTGGTGCAAAAATTGCATAAACTATAGTTTGATAGTATATAGTAAACATTTTATATTTTTATTTTTTATACAAAACACATTGGCATTTTAGAAAAATTGGATGAAACTGTCATGAAAAAAGGCATCAGAAAATTTTGTTAAATTAAGTGTATATCAAATGGAGTAATGTGGGAATTAAATACACATTTTCAATCGTCGATTTTTCATGTTGTTTTCATCAAGCTATAAAACGTTTAGAATATCTGCCATTAATTTGTACACTGTTTAGCCAAGACTTCAAGATATCAATTGATCATGTCTTACTTTTAAATCTTTACTATTCATTTCATGTTTTGGTAATGTTTTGTTTGGAAATTTGAATCATTTTTTTAAACTTTTTTGTTTCTTTTCGCTATTGTTCTATTGCTGATTGCTTTTGTTACTTTGTAATAGCTATTTAAAAATATGTTTTTTTTTTTATATTTATAATTGCTAAGCTATTTGCGGGAATTTTAGTTTTTTTATGTGAGTTAGACACGTTAGACGAGTTACATGAGTATTCGATGTTGTTGACACATTTACGACAACATTTTTATTGCTATACATTGTTTGGTGTTGTACTTGCAAATGGTGTTGTACCTAAATCACACAATTGAAGAATTGTTCTAATTTCATTCTAATAACCTATTTATAACTATTTTTTGCATCAAATATTGATTAAAAACATAAAAAAACCCGTTTAAAAAAAGATGCAAAGAATTTGATCACTTAAGAACCTACCAACGGCCTTTCATTTGCCACGAAGCGTGCACGCGATATCATCATTCTATTTATGGCCTTCCCATCATTCGCATGTGCCACCACAATTGTTTGAATTAATTCAAATATTTGCTACACTTCAAACCAAGCCCAAGCGACGATTCATCCTCCTGATCCGGCACTGATATGGATTGGAATTTTGTTTACTTCAAAAAGAGCTCGCGCTTTCCAAACAACATTAACCCGACGACGAGCCAGACGAGCAAGCCGAAATGTTCTCGAAAGCGTAGGGAAAACAAACCTCCTCTTCACACCCAAAATGATGCAAAGAATCGGAACGAAATAAAACCACACAAAAAAAAACCAACGCGACTCACATTTATTAGTGTGCGAAATTGGAAACATCCGGTGTCGCCGAACGGGTCCAATCGGGACTTTCCAGCTTTTCACTTCGCACCGTTTGTTTGTTGTCCATTTTTAGGCACTGCATAACAAGAGGCCCCGAAGGTGATGGGATATGTGAAGAAGAAAAAGAAGTCAAAGATTGTTTTGATTCTGCGCGCATTCGCTGCGGCACTCCGGCGGGTGTCGCGTGAGGTGAGATGGAAAGCATTCGTCGGGTACGAAATACCTTAAAAAGGAAAACTTGCTAACGTTTCGTAACGTTTCCAAGAACTTGGCGACACTCGGACGTCGCTGACGCAGCCCGGTGTAGATCCGGGGACTGCGGGAACAGAAGCAAACTAAGAAGAATAACAACAGAAGAAGCGTGCTAAATGCGAAAAACAAAAACACAAACCCTGTGCGCGCGAAGGGAAAGATGTAAACAAAAACAAAACGCACGCACGCAAAGGCGGAAAGCTCTTTCGCCCGCGCAAACAGTTCGGGTGGGATGTGGAACAGGTTTTTCGCTTTCGATGCTTTTCGGTGTTCGCTCCGGTTTGGGTATTTTTTTCCTTCCTCTTCTTCTTCTACGGTGATATTCAGTTTGCCTTTCTGATGCTGTTTTGCCGAGTTGAGTTGGAGGTGGATTTTTGTCGTTTTTTTGCTCCCTTCTCATCTATCTCATCTTCTGGTTGGCGACGCGATAACACGTCACCAAACTAAAGATGTATGGTTCGAAGGTGGGCAGGGAAGGGAGGGAAGATGCATATGTTTTGCGTCGAAAACGATCCGACCGGATGCTGGCCTGGAGTCGTGCATGGAGTCGTTTAAATAAGACCGCCGGACGGTCGGTCGATCAGCAACAGTTGTGCGCCAGAAGTCGAGCAACGCGGGCTTAAAGTCAAAACGCGCAGTCCAACGACAAACGACACACGAAAACCGTACGGGGCGTAGTTTTGATTGTTACGCATTGATTGTGTGAAAGAGTTGTGAACGAGCGACAATCGATAAAAAAGAGCTATTTTTTCTGCTTCGAAGCGATCGAAAGAGTGAAATAAGCTGATCGGGAAAACGTTAAGAATTGACAATTTGTGTTGATAAAAACTGTTTGTAGCCAGTGTAAGCGCGAATTTTGGTGCAAGTTTGACTGGCCAAAGTGTGATAGAACATTGAATTGAATTATCTAGTCCAGGTGTGCTTAAAAAGTGAAAATGATGAAATTTTTCTTAGTGGTAAGTAGAAACGGTGCCTTGTCAACAATTTTATCAAAACGAATGAAAATGAGGTATAAATAATTAACCACATATAAATAATCATAGAAGTAACAATAAGAACAAAATAAAAACCAGAACAAAGGATAAAGTTTAATTGAATTAAAACAAATAAAATACAAAAAAAGATAAACTAAGTGAGTTGAAAATGGTGAAGTGGTAAGGAGAGCAGCTAAAACACAAACGTAATCGTTTTTGTGTGACAGTTTAAAACAAAAATCAGCGTATTAGTTTAAGTCATTCGAATAGTTTCGAATAAAAGCATTCGAAACATTGCCGCTTAACAATTGATCCTTCGACCCGGATAAGTTCGAATTCAATGTTTCGATAGCTCAAACTATAACGAGTTCTTTATTGCTACTACTTTATTTTACAATTTCAATCCTTGCCGAAGTTTACCTCTACACAATTCATTTCCGAGTTCGTTTCGAAAATCTCTCAATTCTCCAAATTTCCGTTAAATATTTGTCAACCCTACTTATCAAGATTGTGCTTATCAAAGACTTTATATTTACAAAAAAAAAACAATATTTGTTTCAGTGTAGAAGATTATCATAAATTTTGTAATCTAATCGATAGTTATTTGGTCTTTACTAAGGTTCTCAAAATTTCAACTTTGCATGTACACAAAAACCGTTAAAGTCGTAAAATATACTACCACTGAAGATTTATTTCAAATTCAAAGCTAATATCAGCTACGGATCTCCTTGTCGCGCATTTCATTGCCATATCAAAGCATTGTTTTGATTCTATTAAACTTGAAATGGAAGCAAATCTGCAAGGATATTGTAATGAAGAACAATTTGCATAAAGAAATCGCTTGCCCGTACAAGCTACTGGGCTTCTCCATTACTCCAACGCTCCGATTACAACACACTGCGACACACACACACACACACACACACACACACCCCCCGTTGAAGATAAATAAACTCCATTGCATGCACGCTTGCTTGCTTGATGTGAATCTTCAATCCGAATGGTGCAAAAGATCCGATTTAGATGCAAATCACATTACGGATGAAAATAATCATCTAACGCGATAAAGAAACGAAAAAAAGCAACAATAATCCCCCCATCCATTTCGTCCTTCCCATTGGAGCGACTCGTACGCTTCGTCGATGGCTTTATTTATTGCTTCCCAATAAGGGGCGAGAAGGCTAGCAAAGGAAGAGAGAACGCGAAGCGGAGCGATTACATAATTCACTTCACTTAACGCCAATCGGTTGAAGATGAGATTAGTTCACCCACGGTGTGGAATGGCGTGGCATGCATCTGCGACTGTGTGGGACATGTCGTTAACGACCTCGTTAGGCGAAAGATAAGATATCGAAAAAGTCACTTGTCAAGGTTGGTGCAACGAAGCACGAGAGAAACAAAAAAAAAAAAACAGGCCACTGTGGCACACCAAAAATTCGATTTGGAATGCGTTAGAATAAGATCAAGGTTGTGCAGTCCGTGTTCGACTCACTGACTCACTGGCCATTTTCTCATTCATCTTTTCTTACTCGTGTTGTTATGGCTCTTTTTTCTCTCCCACAGCTAGCGACGGTTGTTGCACTCGGCCAAGCGCTTCACTACGGTGACGAGGGCATCGACGTGAAGATCAATGTGGAGAAAAACTCCAACTCCTATTTGACCGGCCGGCTGCCGCAGGGCTCGTTCGAGTACGGGCTGGACGTGGTGAAGCAGAAGGACAACCATTTCCAGCACAAAGTCAAGGGCCCGGACGACGTGACGTACGGCTGCTACGGCTTCGTCGACCCGGACGGTAAGCCCCATCTGGTGCACTACGTGTCCGACCTGAAGGGGTACCGCATCGTGCCGCCAGAGTCCGCCACCAAGATCTACATCTCGCGCCTCGAGCGTAGCATGTAAGCATTGTGCCCCGGCTGCCGCTGAAAGTGTTTCCAAGAAGCTCGTTCAACAAAAGCTCCTCTTTTTCACAACAGAAACAACGTTTACCAAGCGTCCCAGGAAAAGAACGTCCAGTGGAAGGATCTGTTCTTCCCGCCGGCCTGCAAGCAGCTGTACACCGAGACGAAGGTCGCCGCACCACCAACCACCCCACGACCAACGCCACCACGCACGCCCTCGACAACGCGTCGCCCTGCTCCTACCACCCGCCGTACGACTCCGGCCCCGCCGCCACCGGCGCCAGCCGAGCCCGAGTTCACCGCGTCCAGCAACCTGTGCCCGTCGGTTGTGCAGGCACCGCCGGCCGATCTTCGGGCCGCCCAGCCCGCCTGCTCCTCCGTCTGCGGTGAGCTGAAGGACGAGCTGAAGGACATTAAGGCGAAGCTGAAGACGCTGCTGGACACGCTGGCGGAAAAGCCGAAGGGTAGGGCGGGCAATGGTGGGGGCAAGTTTGCCTACTTCCCGGTGATGCTCAGTGACGGACTGCCGGACGGTGTCGATGCCAGCTCGGCCCAGTTTGCGTTCCCGGCCGTCCCGCAGCAGTGCGGTCGACAGTGAGGGAGAAGGGACGGGGAAGGGGTGCGACACCACCGGACAGGGTTTGCCTTTGTTTTTTTGTTAAACATTGTAAGGTGTAGAAGTTAGCTGTGTGCAATCGAGTCATATGCTTATGTGTTAAGGGCTGTTAGTGTGTAAGTTAGTGGCAGCAAGCTGTTCTGTAAGATATGTTTGAATAAAGAGGAGAAAACTACTTTTTTATGAAACTAATCGTTTTCTATTCGTAATGATTTTTATTTATAATATTTTTCATGTTAAAATTATTAGTTAAATCTTTTTTTATATCAGAATTTTTAAGCTATGTTTACTACTTAGCAACAAATGAACTCAATTTCTACTACTATACGCCTAAAAGTATGCAATACGAATTGGAATATTTTTGCTATACAGTATGGCTCTTGTATTTACGGGGCCTACTGACGGGCCACTCCTTCCCAGAAACCTCCCAAACGGAAATGTTTACGTTAGCCAAATGTTTCACCAAGAATATGACATAACAACAAAACAGTGAAGCTCCCTGTGTGACAGCGGGCGACCTTTTAGGGCACAACTGATCGTTATTCTAGACCACGATAGTCTGTGATTAATGGAGTAGGCGATGAAGCCGGAAGTGTTTTGCAAACTGTTCGGGATGGGGCAGGCCCAGCTTATGGAGAGTATGGAAGAGCGGTAGGGATGAGCTATCCGGCTGCGCTCAGCTATTGATACGCAGTGTCAATCATTCGAGCACGCCATGCTCTCTGAGTGTTGTGTTACTGGACCCCGTAGTGTTTAAGAATGTCCACTTCTAAGAACAAGTAAAGCTCATTCTTAAATCACATACATTGCAGCGTCTCATTCGGTCCGTAAGTTCGTAGAAGATATCTTGTACATCAAACTGATGAACTTTTATCTTGGTATCTCTTCTTAACTAATCGCCTATCCAGCGCTACAATCGCTTTGCGGTCTCCGCCTGCCGGTCTTATCTAATACTCTACTTTGTATTTGTTCGAATATGTTAAAGTATAAGTATAATCATAATCAAGAATGCGGACTACCTGGAAGTAGCGAAACTCTGTTGTTGCAATCGGATATAGTTTTGATTATTGTTATTGTTTCATGAAATTACTACAACGTCATCCTTTGGATTTTTAGGACCCCGTCAGTTTAATGAATTCGGTTCAATGTTGCGATGGGGTGTTAATTAAAGTAGAACGTCTAGTAATACTAATGCCAATAATGCAGTTGACAATGTTTTAGTTGCTTATGTAAAGCTTACATAACGTACATCTTACATACATCTTGCTTATCATATAATCATATAATGCTTATCATATAATGTGGCATATTTTGAGTTATAATGCATTTTTATGGCCCTAAATGTATGATATTTCATTAGTGATTAGAATTCATCGCGTAAGTGCAGTTAACTCAGCACTGCTCAGTTAAGAAAGTTTCAATGATTATTATCCTAATATTTGCACAATAAGAATGATCTTCAAAATTTTCAATGTGGTTTGCAGTTAATCAAAATTTGGACTTTGGCTTGAAAAAGTTTCTCCTCAAGGAATTCGATTTCGTTACAAAATAACTCAGTACTGCCTCAACCAGGATCATGTTTTTACAGGACTATAAAAAAATGCTTAATAAATAGATGAAATCTGAATCTTTCTTGATATTAGGGTAAGAATTTGCTAGAAAGGTAATGTCTCCTGCTAAACCAATAATTATGAACCGTAAAGCTTACACAAAGCTCCCACATTACCTAGTTTCCACCAAAATTATTATATTGAACTACGAGCAAGTACCTGAGTACGCTGAGTACCTTGATTAGCTGTATAAATAATGTAACTTATTGGTAAAAATCATGATAGTTCAATGAAAATAATATGCAAAAAACCTCTACTATGGAATTATTCTTTTAAGGTTATATTAACTTGAATCAAGAACATCTCAGTAAAATGGAATTTGGCTCGCGGAACGGACTTTCCTGAGCCTTGTTTCAAGGCATCAAGTTATAAACGAAATTTGCTGTAGAGTTCAACAAAGATTCATTGAACGAAATTAGGTTGAAAAGGTGAAGAAGAAAAAAACAGAATGAAAACACAAAAAAATGTTCTGCTAAACCCTGCCGATTGGGCCGGTCTGGTGGTATAGTCGTCAATTCGAACCACTTAACAACATGCCCGTCATGGGTTCAAGTCGCGAATAGACCGCGTCCCCATACGTAGGACTGACTATCCTGCTACGGAAACAAAAAGTCATTGAAAGCCAAGCCCACTTCACTAGAGGGTACAGGCAGGCCTTGACCTGCAGCGGTTGTTGTGCCAAAAAGAAGAATAAGCTGCCGATAAGCTAAACCCTTTCCTATTGAGAGGTTTAATGCAAACTTTTTATAGATACTTTTTCAACTCGTTCACTTGATCTCTTAAATGAATCCAGTACATGAAATGCTACTTGAAAAAAGAACGCTAATTTAGAGTACAAGAAAAGTAAAGTCTGAAATTGGTTAGGTAAAAGTGTTTTAATATCTTGGGAACAATGTTAAAATTCGATAGCAATTTCTCACCACAAAGCTGAGCAATCCTATCTGATTTGACGAAACCTGTTTAATATAACGAACGAATAAAGTTTGACGAAAGCTACTTTGCCAGCGGTATGTGCTGCAGATTGCATACCTTTCAAGTGTTAGATGATCGCTCAAACTGATCTAAAATTGGTTCTAAATGTTTGTCAATATTTTATGTTTAGGATTCGAAGAATTTTGAATTTGGAAACATGAAAAAATAATTAAAATAATTTATTTTATGCAATGAGGTAATATGAACCATATTGAAATATCAATATTTAAAACTAGAATACACATATGTAAAATTAATATGCGCGTTAACTGATTGTTTAAATTAAAAATAAGGGGTTGAGAGAAACAAATCTGCTAGTCGTTTAGAACAAGGGTCTTTAGACTAAGGCCTGCGGGCCACATGCGGCCCTCTAGAGCCTTTAATGCGGATTGCGTTGAGTTTATAAAGGATTACGTAAATAATATATCATTTTGACAATTTCCATCAAACTTTTATTTTTTATTAGTTGACGATGAAAATCAGCTTCAATAATAAAACAGATTTAGAATTTTGAAATATAAACTAAGTATTTTTTTATAAAAACGTGATTTAAATGATCCCCCATTAGCCAAGGGGTAATAACGTCAAAAAGGCCCTCAACAACGTTATTTACGAAGTAATGCGGCCCGCGAACTTAAAATTTTGGAGACCCTTGGTTTGAAGAACAGTAGTCTTTTAAGAATTTTTAATGAGTAGAATTAAAAGATTTTGCATACAAGACATTCATGCCCGATTCCAGTTATCAACATGTATTTATGACCTGTTTGTGTAGCATCGTCGCCTCCAGCATACTTAATGCTCAAGGTCTTTCGATTTTATGACCAGCAAAAAGGCACATGTTGTCCATTTCATCTTCATTCTGCACGGTGTTCACGGCGCTCGGTTCTAAATACCGGATCCCTGCCTTTGCACTAGTTTGCGAATCAGTTTTGCTGCTCGTTTGTTCTCAAATGAGCATTCTCTCGATCGTTTCGAAAGCAGCATCACCAACAGCAGAACATTTTCTTTGCCGTACAGTCATTCTATTTTCATTTCAGCTGTGCCCGCGGACATCATAAAAACCAGCTTACCCGCCCCGGAGGCTAGTCCCCCTAGTACCCAATAGGAGTCGTGCGAAACAGATCAGGCAGTATTTCATGCAACCACACAAACAAAAAAAAAACAAGAAGGATGCTCCTCCGTGATGTCGTTTGTACTTTTTTTTCTCGGGACTATTTTTCTCGTTCTCGGTTCTAAATCAGAATGAATGTGTCGTGTATGCTTGGGTCTTTTTTGCTGCTTCCTCGGTTCGCTTTACGATATGTTATCAATTTAAACTAGTTCGATTGCCGGTTCGGAAAGTTTTGGGGCTGATCGGGCGCTCGAGCGCAGAACCGGAAAGCAGTCGTCCTCTCTTGCGAAGCCTTTATTAATATTCATTTCTAACGGCGACGCCACAGCATTCACAGCGAAGCGAGGGTTCGCGCAAGCCTGCCCGTCTGCGGCTAATTTGGCTTGACAGGGACGATTGTACTACTGTGCGGCATGAGTTCTGATACGTGTTAAACCAGAGAGGGAGCGAGAGAGAGAGATAGAGGGACAGCGTGCGTTATCTGCTTTATGGGGCACATTTTGCCAGCTTCCAATCGGCCTGATGGGTAAACTCGGTCGCATTCTAAGCCTTTCTGACCGGGGCCCAGGCATCGTTTGGGACCGATGTTTGACAACCTATTAGCCGGTATCCTTGAGAATGGGAACGAAACAAGCTCTGTCTTTCCTCCCCCACCAGAGCAAAAATAATAAAAATAAAACAAACCCCTGAGAAGATATATTAGCATCGTAATGTTTCGAGAACTGACTTTAACAAATAAAAAACGTTTTTTTCTAATGACACTGTGTGCGCGAAGAGCATCGTACGAAGAGCGTGACTGATATGTCGAACCGTTCGGGCCGTCGATTTACGTGTCAAACGTTTTTAAAGGCTCGCACGCAACGTTTTTGGTAGCGATTCCCATGCTTGATATTTTCATCCCGCACAATCTGCATATTTTGATTGGTTTTGGAGTGGAGTGAAGTGATGTTTTCTGATAGCGTTAGAGCAGAGCTTTCGTGGTCCCCCGTTTAGTGATGAACTTTGGGCCGGGCGGTAATTCATTAACCCCGCACTGCCTAGAGTCTAGACATAACAGTCTAGCGAAGTTCTAGTGGGTTGGTTCTCATGAAAGGGACGCTATCGCTATGTTCCGTCTATCCTATTGCAATTCTTTGTACTCCGGCTAAAATACAACAAAGCCTGGAGGCTTTTATTGGATTTTGATTGCATCCGCTTCCGAGTAAACGATGGCCGGTATAGGTATAGCAGTGACTTTTGCTATTATTGCCAACTCAATACTAATAACATCTGGGCAATGCAGCAAATGAAAAAAAGAACACTATCAATAGCCTCCAAACATATCATTTCGTTATGAAGTTAACGTGTTTTTTGTGAAAAACATTGCCAATAGCGCGCTTCGTTTCGTGTATATTAATTTTCCATGAAACGGTCTTTGTTCGAATGTGAAAGAACCTAATTTTCGATATCTTGCTATGGAGTTATCATAATTTTTATTTTTTTACCCATTTCCAGCTAGAATGTTGGCTCCAGAACGATCATAAGAGAACCAAAATTAGCTGTCCCTTAACATGTTTATTAATTTCCTATGATTTTTTCTTCCAATCCCAACTCCCAATCAAGATCTTTCCCAAAACATTCTAGATGCCATTGATAAGTGGCGGATTTATTACTTCCTTCGCCTAGGTATCAATTGGCAACGGGACGGAGCTTTCCTAAGTTCGCTCTCGGGGGGCTTCATTATCATGTTATGTCAGCGGTATTATTTTATTGATATACGATGTTTGTAATTATCCTGACACATCCAATTCCAAAATCCTCGCAAGTTAGCGGTATTTTAGCGGCTAGAATCCGATAGTTAATCTGCCACATAACTTACCGATAACTAATGTTACCATAAAGCGATGAAAAAATATTCCCTCACCAGCTCGTTCCCTCCCCAAAAACCAAAATCAAAACAGAAAGGTTCTTTCGCGCGAGCATATTCTTGACCTAAAATGTAGGTACAGTTAGCATTCCGCTAATGTTTCCTGTTTGCGAAAACAGAACAGATGCTTCCCTTTTGGCTGCCTTTAAGGTTTAACAAATATGTTTCCTGCGCTCATCCTCCTTCTAAGCACGTTCTAATCAGAAGCATGCCTTTGTTTCACACATGAATAGCGTTTTGATGGGATTAATTTGATTCTCGTTTTTACAAAACGATTTTCAAGGGGCGCGCTACAAAAGAGAATCCTAAATTATGACTATAATAGTGCGGGTTGCTTTAAAATTAATCGACCAAAAAATGCTCGTGTCCCGGGCGGCGCGCGTTAGAGCGCTGTCCGACGCTTCACAATGGCTAAAAATCGTGTAAAAGTGACTGCAAATTAATTGTTTTTTTTTTTTTGGTTCGATTTGATTGTTTTGTTTTCCTCCCGGCCCGTGCGATATCGGTGATAATTCCCATCTTAACTGCAACATTTACGGCCGATGGCGACACTGTTTGCGGGCTGGATATGCGTGTACCGTGTGCCTAGGAGGAGGCGCCTCCGCGACGGACGAAAAGTTCTAACGACCGTGACCGGTTTCTGGTGCGGACGCGAACGCAGCAACCGGGCTCGCGTATCGAACGTTGCAAATCTTCGATCCCAATCTGTCCCCCGCCATACGGTCAGAACGGTGGTGACCATTAACCGGTGGCCTTCCGCTTGGACGGTGGTCTTGGATGGTGCTGATGAAGGGAGGAAGCCTTGGCTGACCGTTTAGCAAATTAGTGTAATTAAAATTTAAATTTCTTCGCATGATAAAGTATGCTGATTGCTACAAAGTTTTACTACAGTTTTATTGATTCTTGGTCAAAATATAAAAAAAAAAGATTCTGGAGATCATCCTTAATGCAGAATATGCTTGCGGCAAATCTAATGCTAAGCATGCTATGTCCATTTGATGTTTGGATCAACTATCAACTTTTTACGTAAAGATTTACATTGGTACAAAGGTCGATAGGTAAACTTTTCTCAACATTTACATTAATCGAATGTAGCTTCATGTTATTGTTTGATCTCGACTTCGTTAATCGAGGAAATTAGAATACCTTGTTATATCTCAAACTCTAATACTTTAGGCTATTTTCTATTACTTTACTAAAACGTGATGAGTTTTACTTTACTAAAATAAATTTACTAAAACGTGGTGAGTTTGTCATAAACAAATTCTACCAACACCAAATAGCGAAATTATCCCACCAAGGATGTAAATATTGCATGATGTTGCTCTTGTTTCTAGATTCCAAATACTAGGTAATGGTTCTGGTACATGAAAACTGTTCAGGTCTAGGAGATACTTCCCAGAAGGTGCTCCAGTACAGCTAATAACTACAAAAACGGCTTTGATGTTTCTAAAGTTCCGGTACATGGTTTTAAACAGACAACTTAATTAATTCACTCTAAACCTAAAATTAAAGTCTGCGGCGGGAAGTTTACAAATGTTCCTCAACCGATGCTTACAGAATGACACCTTGAGTTAGTATGGACTAATACTGTAAAACAGTCCTTGGATGAAATAAAACCTTTAAGGCTGAACAAAACTAGTTGTAATGGACAGATGACAATACAACCAGAAGATATGATGTAAAAAATAATCCTTCTCCTTGAATATCCTGGATTAGAATGTTGCTACATAAGCTTTTAAAAACACAATTAAATGTTTTTGCATTTGAACTGTGTTGCTAGTAGTAATCGAATTGACTCTCACCACAAGCACCGCCTCAGCGATATTCTTTTACGATCGTCCTCTTCTATTGCTTATGATTAGTATATGATCGTTCGGGGATGGAGGTTTTGGAAATATTTTACTGCCCAGTATCTTATCATCGCTAACAGGCAATGCCTTTTATGTGAAATTCTAAAACCCGTATCCACTACCGCATTCTCTTGCTGCTTGATCTTGATATGGGTGAAGGCTAAATAACGCTCCCCGTTCCAGACCCACTGACTGACGCTGTTCGCTTGCGATTCTGATGCTGCGAGCAGAGTGTCATACGGTATAGGAAAAAAAACCTTCATTCCAAACAAGAACATCGCAAGAACCTCAGTCACACCAAACAGAGTGCGGGATTCGTATCCTCTTTTTCACAAATGAGTTTTTCTTCGCGCTCCGCAAGCACGCGGCCCGCTACAGCGCTCGTGTTCTTGGTGTAAAAGAAAGAAACCCCCAAAACAAACGCCCAGCAACCTTATTTCGGTCTGGAAGCCTTATTTATGTATCTTTTTAATTTTCTCTCACTCTTTGGAGGCTTGTTTCACCTTTCCAATTTCTGACTGCTCCGGCGTTCGATTGGGAAAAGATTCTTCTTGCTTTGTTAGGGTTCGCGCCTTCGGGCTCCAGCGGTTAGGATGCGGTTTCATGCTTTATTTGGGCGAATCCGGATCAGAACTGGAAATTGGAAGGCGTGCATAAGTAGATCCGGTTCAATGTTCTGAGCGATTCGTCGCGTGTGCGCGTGTCGCCAATACGATCATGCGATCACTTTTGTTGTTGTATTAAGCTTGCTGCTTGTGCTCTCGCATGTGCCTATGACGGGACCAATGAGTCAATTGGCATGTTCATCCCACGCAAAGCATCCGTTTCTATGCTTGCCGATGGGTTTGCGTTTTCGTCACCGGAGCGTCGCTGATGCGCTAGATCAAGCTCCGCATCTAAAGCACAACAGCAGACGGCCAAAGCCGGAGACAAACATTCAGCTCCGGGCGGTACGGTACAGCTGGTGCGTAAAGGCTGGTAGCGTTTTTAGGTGGTGTTAATGAGCAGATTTTAGAGGAATTTAGAGCGTCCGTAAGCGTGATAACAAACACACGCGGGACAAGGACGGGCCATTGGCCGTGTGGGGCTTAGGGCTGCCCTCGTCGCTAGGTGAAGGTTGTCGTCGGCAAAATGTGAGCAAGGAATTAAGCTGCGCGATGTATATGGGGCCGACTAAACCGGAACAGAGGTATGTTTGGGAGAGCTGTTTGATGAGTCCGTATGTGCCTTATCTCTCATCACGTATCTTCTTGCACATGAATGCGCTCCTGAATGCTGTGATAAAAGAATGCGTTTAATGAGTTAAAGTAGAGCATTTTAAATCAAACTGTGAGCTTAATACTTCAAAATAAAACTAATCCTCAAAGCGCCATTACTCACTTTTATTGTAATTATTGCAAATTAGACATAATAAAAGCTTAACCTTTTCATAAAACAGGTCATCTCATTTAACCTTTTCTTCGCAATCAGCGTATCCTCTTCAAAAGCTTATCGTGTTCTGCTCTCCACTCCAATCATTCTTTGATCAAATGATTGCGTTTAAAATTTATGATGTGCTGCTGGGTTAATAATGCTTTGCCAAAAGAACGCTATGACTCATGCCATGCCATGATATGTCCAATGTTTCTCCATCCGGATGGAAGAATCTTCTGATCCTGAATGTGATCACTTTGTGTGTGTGTGTGT
>KB667789.1:521843-544181 GCA_000349065.1 Anopheles quadriannulatus | reverse complement strand
GTAAGGAGCGAGATTAACGCGAGTCTTTTATTTTATCACTGGTGCGTTGTTAAAGAAACCGTCAATATTTGGTCGCAAATTTCTACACCATTTGTTACAAGACTCACCAGATCCAGTGACCAGACACTAAAAACTTGAAGGACAATTCTCGTCATAGATATACTGGAGTATGTTTGCTAACTTAAGAATATCATGAGAAAATCATCAATCTAATGACATTCGGAGCACTTTTCAACGAATGTTTTTTTTTCATTTATATCAGTGCAGTTCTGAGTTTTCAGTTTCAAAGAATGCGTTGCATCACTAAAATTTTCATTACCTTTGAATAAGATTCAAAGAAATAAGAACATATAACGTTATGTAGGCAGAACCACCACTCGTTGGAAGTTATGCTAGGTTTGCCGATGCCCAAGCTTTTCTTCTAGCTCCTCATACTTTTTTCCCTGAAGCCTTTGAAGTCTAGCACTAATTAGTGTTTTACTGGAGCTTTCTGATTTTAATTGTTTTCTACTCCTTGCACTCAAATAATAACTCTGGCGACGTTTGTCTCATCTGTCTGTAAGTAGCAATCTACAGTGAATGCACTTTGAGTTAATGCCATCAATTAGCCGTCAAGCTTGTTACTTTATTTTTATGCAGGATATTTCCAGGAGCCAAAGACACTAAAAGACACTAGTTATTATTTAAAAATCTAAAGTCAAAACCTTTAAGAACTTTTAAATAATGAATATGTGACATTTGTCAAAAGACACCGGTATCGGTATCCTTCTGGTTTCGACTTTGCACACCTTTATATTGTCTGGTCGATCGTACGTCAGACATTCTAAATAACAAAAGGAGTTTGTATCAAATGACAAAAAGCGGAACAGATGATACCATAGTATCATCTTGTTCGATGAATCATCAAACAAGAATGTTTTTTTTTTGTGTTTTGGCATTCAACTATAATATTCAAATTCATGTATTTAGATACACAGCACAGATACATCTTCCACAGCCAAACCTTCCAATTGTGTTTTTGATAGTAAAAATATGATTTACAACGATAACAGTTCATAAAAGAATGCAAATGGCGCCTGATTCTAAACTGATCAGCTTGCCCAAACATAAAGCTTGAAAGACTGAGCAGCGTGTGTGAACTTTGGCAGAAGCCGTAAAACAAAACCTCTTCCGAGATCTTATGATTCAGATTTATTCCTAACAGGCTAGACGTCGAGACAGTACCGGCCTCGTCACGTCGCTATTTGTGATAATTGATTTCACCTGTAGTTCGCTTTAGTTCATTTGCTTACGGTAAATAATGTGCCCCAATATAGATCAAATCCACGAAACCTTCAAGTTGGCCAAAAATTCATCTCAAGTTCAAACTTGTTGTTCGAGCGTGCTTCAGAGCTTAGGGAGGCAATTCTCAGACAAATATGCTAAATTTACATTCCCCGCGCGTTGCTAATTAAATATTTGGAGGATGTAAATCTTGCTCCGGATTCACTTTTTCGCTCCAACCTTCCTCCTTTTCGGTACATTTAAGCCATCCCACAGGTTAAGGGACGGCATGACTACCACAAGTACGAGGCATCAGCTGCCGGAGAAGGTTTGGTAATTTGTCTCATAAATTAGTAATACCGAGCGTGGTACCGAAAAACCCGACTTTTAGGTACGTGTGGGATGATCTACTGCCCGCGTCCGGAAGATGACGGAAGAGACAGTTCTATTAGCAGATGAGCTTCAAAAATAATTGGAAATCATCGTTCAAACCACCATCAGAGCGCTCGTGTGTGTGTACCACTGCTCTCCTCCATTCTTCTCCTATCCCTCCCGGCTCAGATCTGGTTTTTCGATGATCTGCCAAAGCCATAAGTCGCACTCTCGGGGCGCCCCTCGCGGACGATGCGCGGTTTCTGCTTGGGGTCTCCTCATCAAAAATGCAAAAACGAAGATATAAAACGGTCCACGCTGGGGCGCACCATACGTGCCACTGCCGACCCCAAATGTGTGGATGCGAGTAGCTTTATCTTACGTTTCCACCATCTACCGGCGCCATCGCCTGGCCCCATACCTAGGCGGTAGCAGTCGCTCAGGATGCTGCCATAAGATGAACCCAGTGCTGTGTTCCTTTTCGGTTGGTTAGCTTCAAATGCTCCCACCGATAACGTGGGTGGGGGGGAGAGGGATATGTGTTTCTTTCCTTTTTGTTTGTCACCTATTTAAAAGTGCTTCAAACGTTAGCCAAGCTTTAGTCGAACGCCGGCTGGTGACTTGTGCTGAACGTGCTGAACGAAACGAATCGTGCGTGCGTGTGTGTGAGCAAGCATCCTCGAGCGAGATTTTGGAGGGTTTTTGTTTTCGCGTGTGTCCATCTGTGCGTGTGTGTACGCAGTCTTATAAATAATACAAGCGTCGTTTTTCACCGGACCACAGGGTATTTTAGATTCCGAGTGGACATTTTGCAGACCATACTCGATTGTTGTGCTGCCAGTGCAAATTGCCGGACATTAATATTGGCTCTAGCGTGGAATCGCGGCTAACTTTAAGTAGAGTGGAAGAATCGCGATTTTTTGTTTGTTTGGTGGAGCAAGAATTATTTATACTTCTCGTTTGCTGGCTGGCCGCTTGGTGAGCCATCCAAAGTGAGGCGCTTAATTTATCAGCGCTCTGCCAACTCAGTGACTATGTGGAGCTTGCGCGTGGTGGTAAGTGAATAATGGGTGAATAAATTAGGATTTGCCTGTCCATGAACGTTAAACGGGATAGGGATAATGGTGGAACATAATCTACGTGAATACAATTTTGCAGATGATGTGTATCACTGCAATAGTACATTTAAGCTATCTTTTGATGGTCTTAAGAATATGTGACAGATCTACGATGTATAAATGTTCTGAGAAAACATTAAAGCCTGCAAGGGATTAATGTGCGAATTTCTAAAACAAATCTTAAGCATCTTAATAAAAAAAGCGTTAAAAAATTAGTTTTTTCCATCAAGATGCACCAATTTTTTAAATTTCATTCAAAATTCCTATTTCAGGTTGCTTTAGCCCTAGCGTGAAAATGAACGTGAATTTTTGAAAATTCTGGTCAAAAGATAGGATATTTAACTCCCCAATTATTTAGACAGTAAAAAATACTGAGATAACGAATCATCATCATCAACATATTTGGTAAAAAATTAATAAAATATAGCAGAACAGCCCAACATTTCACGTTCAATTTCACTGGGGCTGTAACGCGGGCTTTATATTTAGAATTTCGATACGTGAGACTAGGTTTGAGTTGTGTCATCGAGCACTCTATACAATATTATAAATTTTGAGATAATTTTGTTTAAGTTAGGCAAACTACAAGATATAGCTGGCCAAACTAGTGAAAAAATTCTGAACAATTTATCAAATTGTAAGCTTTTGTCCGTTATCTTGGCATTGAGATTTTGCTACTTTTTGATATATTTGAACTATTTTATAACCTGAAGCACACTTAGCAACATTGCCAGACTTATAGTTTAATATATTTTTTATCAATCATAGTTTCGTCTAACTACTACTTTGTAGCATGAGATGCGTAGATGGGTGTGTAGGAAATATTCTCATTAGATGACATATTTGGGAAAATTTTAGGCAACATTGTAGCCATGCATTAGGAGCATATGAATAATTTGGAAAAGTATCCACTTCTCAAAACTTCGCTTAATAAACCTGACCAGTTTTTTATCTTTCCTGCAGGTTTTGCAATTCTTCTCAATTAAAACTAATTTAAACTCTTTCATGCAGTGTATCATATGAAGCAATACAATAAAACCTTTAAAACTTTTACATATCAGATATCCATTAAAATATAATTTTCTCCCCACTCACTCTTAAGGTACATGACCTGGACCTGGTTAATGACCTGGAAAATGAAAATATATATTAAACCTCATGCCAATTAATTACAAACATGTGCCACGAAAAAGCTTCAAATTGTTTAAGCATTATATACATCCTTAGCCAGGAAAACTATCCAATTTGAGCAAATAAATTGCGTACAGCTGCCAAACCTTTTGAACACATCGCAACTATTGAAACACGAATGCGTTGATGATTGAAAAATGAAAAATGTCACGAAATGAGTGCAGAATAACCACAGCGACTATAGAATTATTTTTATGCACACAGATCTTTCCAATTAAAAGCTGCTTTTTGCAGTCAAGTATTTCCGATAGTTGACTGTGCTTTTACTCCTGATCGAATTATTCCCGATACCTCTGAGAGTTGGCTCGCTACGAGCACTCACGAAAAATGCAATGGAATGCTTTCCCATTTTGATGAAATTGAGCTATATACTCGTGAGCTATGCACTAGCAAAACCGTTCATTGGTATGAAGCCCAACAAAATAATTGACCCCTACAACTGCAATCCTATCACGAGGCCAAGTTGGACCGAATAGAATTGGAGTGAATTGAAGTGCAACGAATTCCAAAATCAATCTCCCTTGCCTACGGATATATCACGATGTGTGTGAATTTGATGAAAATCCTATTCATAAATCTGCCCCAGGTTTTTATGTTATTAAAATAACCTTAGGACTTGGGGTTATAATGGACCTCAATTTTTATCAATCAATTCAACTTGTCCGTAGCGTCCTACACCGTTGATAGCATAATTTTCCACTAGGAAATGAATTAAACAGCAACACAGCACAAAAACATGTTCTACAGCTTTACACGCACCATCCGGTGTAACAAATCGCCGCGTTCGGATTACTGGCTGTAAATGAGCATTAATTTATGCACCGTGCCCTGAAACGTTACCAAAACGCACCGCCACACCGATTCATTTCCGCCTTTGATAGCGCTCGTGTGAGTGCGTGGAGCGGGGTTTGTGGTGCAAAGCTCGATGTTGTTCCTAGGTTTGATTTTGTTTTATTTACGACTGGAGGACAGAGAATTAGCATGTTTTCACCACGCGCGGCTCTAATGAACCGGCCACAATCGAGCCAGCTGCCGAAAAATGGTCGAAATTTGTCCGGCACACATTACTTTACACATTGCGCGACCTTGATGACGGATTGCGTTTTTCGGATCCACCACCTCCTTACCCCACTCTGGTCGATCTAACCGGTTGGCCCAGAGTTTTGGGGAGGCTGACCGTGTGGCGACCAACTGATGTCACCAGGTGTCATCGCGGGCATTAAATATTCCACTGCTCCGGAATTATGCATAGCCGCGTTTTCTGACCGACCGAGCAGATACTGTATCATAACCGTGGCATTTTAGAAGAAGGAGGTGGAGTGGCTTGTAGAACTGAAGACGCGACCCGTGCGTAGGCAGATGTCACCGCAGTTGCGTGGGATTAATCGCGCTGCTGCGGCTCGGGGTCGACCAATCGATTTGTAACGAATTCGGGCGTTTGGCTATCGATAAATTGAAATCTATTTGATGGCATTCTTGGCCGCTTAGCTCATCCCTAACCCGATATCTGCGCTTCATTTCCATGCTGCTGGTCGATGTTTGTTGTCTTTTACATGCTCTTGCTCGTTCTCTCTCTCCATTCCTTAACAGATTTCCCTCTGCGGCGTGTGCAGCGTGTTCGGTGCTGCACTGAACGATAACATCGATATCGACATCAAGGTCGACTCGGACTCGAAGCTGTACCATCAGGGCAGGACGGTGGAAGGCTCGTTCAACTATGGCTACAATGTGCCGCGGCGCAACTACAACCAGTACCAGCACAAAGTGAAGGGCCCGGACGGTGTGACGTACGGATGTTACGGGTTTGTCGATCCGACCAACGGTACCCATCTCTACCACTACGTGTCCGATCTGAAGGGGTACCGGGTGGTGCCACCGAACCAACCGACCAAGGTGTACAGCGACCGGGTCGCTAACAGTGTGTAAGTAGAGTGGCTGGCCGTTGAGCTTAGATTAAATTTCCGATCTGAACTCGGTCGGAAATGGCGATCCGAGAAACGTGATAAGGTTTTGTGTGGAAAAGGGAGTCGTAAAAAACGGAAAAGCCCAAAGGTTGTATATACTGAGGATGTTGGAATATAAGATCGAAAGATAAAATTGATTTACTGAAGTGCAACGTGGAATTTGTAACAAGGAATGAGCATGTTTTTATGACTTTCTACTATACTCAGATACTGAAGAAGGGCTCGAGCAAAAGTCCTTCTATGAAATTATTCGCAACAAATCTTGATGGCATACAATTAACATGATGCATGAGCAAAAGCAACATCTTGTAAATATTTTGTAAAAAACTTCCCTGTAGTATTGAACTGTAATTAGGCATCCATCTTCTTAATGATAAATAATCTGTAATTTGTAGTAATTAACACGATCGGTGACATGACGCCCTCACGTATGGGTGTTGGCTATGGTAGCAGGAAATTGGTGTTTCTCAGACTATTTTGGAGCTCTCCTCTGATTTCTTGGTAATACAGAAGTAGGACGCGCGCTCATTCTTCTTGCAGACTTGTCCTAGTGGCACAGCGAATCTCCAACTGGTCAGGTGGTTCTCTGCTTTTGTGTCTGTATTTGTCGAGCACAGTGTTTTTCGAGGACGACGGTTGGTCGTTCCATCAGTGTTTAGAGAGGTACGTTCGTTCGTTCTAGTGTGTGCGAGCTACAAAGACAGCAATTAAAATGTAATAGATTCACCGTTTGGAAGATTTAGTTCCCAGTACAGTTTAAATTAATTTCAGAAAGTTCCTGCGAGGTATTGGACACAATGCTGTTAGGTTATTCGGGGAACATAAAGCCATTTCTTCAATTCGGGACGATGTATTTGAGTAGCTTTCAATTCAAAATATTCCTCGAAAGTGATAGGTAAATGCTGTTAGGCTATTCCTGGAAAATAAAGTCATTCCTTGAGTTCGGGATGATGAGCAGCTTTCAAGTCAAAGTGTTTCTGAGGGGTGTTAGCATAATGTTGTTAGGCTGTTCCTAGATAATAAAACAACTCTTTCAGTTTGCATTAAAATTCCTTTCCCTTTAAGAAATGGATGCAATCAGCTTTAGTTAAACCGGATTTGAACCGTTCAAAGACATTTTCCCACACAGAAACTGCAATATCCCCAAATTCAATCAAGACTCTAAAGGCGCACTAGAGGCTAAGCTTCGATGCATTCATCACTCGTCTCTTTCGTTTAAATCGTCAGGGCCAACATTTACGATGCTGTCGGTGAAACGTACGACTGGGAAAAGCTCTACTTCCCCGACGTCTGTCGGGTGCTGCAGAAGAGCAAGGAAGAACGCAACGAGCTGTCCATTCCGAGAGGCTTCCAGGTGAACGATGACGGCAGCGTCACTCAAACGACCCAGAAACCAAAGGCTTCGGCACCGACCTCGAAGCGACCGGCACCCTCACCGTCACCCGCTGCCACCCGTGCACCTCCACCACCTTCCCGCACCACTCGACCGACTCCGCCCCGTACCACGCCACGCACGACTTCGGGAGCAACCCGACGTGCCCAATCACCATCGACCACTGCCAAAGCGACCACACCGCGTGCAGCGGCCCCTGCCCCAACGACTCGCAAACCAACGCCGAAATCGTCGCCAAAAGTAACCACTACCCGCCCATCTCCCCGACCAACGACGGCCGCACCACGCCAGCAGCCACAGGCGCCCGTGACAACGCGTGTCCCAGCGCCGGTACAAACGACCCAGGCTCGTACGGCACCGAAGAACACGCTCAAGCCGAACAGCTTCCCGGCTCAGCCCTCGTCCAAGCCCAGCGGCAACAAGTTCGGCAACAACCGGGACAACTTCATTGGAGCTCCGGCCACCAACCAGGCGGAAACGCTCAAACCACCACGTAAGTACCGGTGCGGATTTGCTCCACGGAAAACGGATTACTTTATCCTCTTGTTTGTCTTCATGTTTGACTTGCAGAGGATCTCCAAGCGGTCGGGCAGGATATTTCCGAGCTGAAACTGCTGCTCCAGATGCTGCTCTCGTCGCTCAACACCGCTCCAAAGTCGAAGGCCCCAGCGGACTGTGACGATAACGGTTCGCTCGGCGCAGTCAATCCCAACGCGAAGCAGGTGTTCCTGCCACTCGTCATCGTCGACTCGCTGCCCGGTGGTCGGGGAGCGGTATCGCAGGGGGCCGGTGGACTGCCCGCCGGTAGCCAGTTTGCCATACCGTCGCTTGGTTACGGTCCGTCGCGGTGTAATACCTGTGGTTAGCGATGTGGGGTAGCGATGAAAGAGCAGCAAAGCAAACCCATATTGTCGATCCTATTTTTAAGTTTTAAAATAAATAAAATAAAAAAAAACGGTCTACTGCAAACGGTGGAGTAGTTTTATCTCATTTGATTTTTAAGTTCTGTTTCGGATTTTGAGGAACATTCGGTGGTGAAGCACTGTGCATTCAAAGGGCTGGTTTTCATTTTCAGATTGGATTTTCGTTTGTGGAATGCGATTATACGTAGTTGGGTAACAGCATGGGGCAAAATGAGTATGTTGAGGCATGTTTGTTGATTTGTTTTAAACTTTAAATGCTTTCATATTTTAGTTTAATGGTGGTTTAATCATTTCACAACTTGTCCCAGCAGTGGATGCGAGCAGTCGGTTTATTGCGACCATTCTGCCCTGAAAATGTCTTCAAGACGCTTACTCAATATTCTTTGCACGAGCTCTCGATTAGTGCAGTTGCTGTGGTAAATCATTGAATGTAAGAACTAGACTTCAGTACTTTGTATCGCATCTGCGTTGATAGATAATTTACAGAGCTCTGCAAGTGTTTGCAATCATGTCCATGAAATAAATAAGAGATCCAGGGGTCGGCAAACTATCGGAATGTGTATGAATCGGAAAAGCATCAACGTGAAGCACACACTTTCATTGCCTGTTCTAATTCATTGCCTGTTCTAATTCATTCATTTCATTGCCGGTCTATATAGTACAGTCGTCAACTCGTACGACTTAACAACATGCCCGTCATGGGTTCAATCCCCAAATAGACCATGCCGCCATACGTAGGACTGACTATCCTGCTATGGGGGGAACCAATTAGTCACTGAAAGCCAAGCCCACAAGTGGGGAAAGGCAGGCCTTGACCGACAACGGTTGTTGAGCCATAGAAGAAGAAGAAGTTCTAATTCATTGGCAGTATGATTTGGGCTTTAAAAATCTCGAAACATTTCAACCAATTGCGTCCGTTGCCCCTACTGAAAGGCAGTTCACCAATTAAATAAGATTGTAACACATACCATCATTTGAACGCTCCGTTAGACTTGCAATTCCCTTTATAACAGCAACATTCAAGGTTGAAATAGAAGCATTAAAAGGCTTAGATTCTTCTACCGACGCTCTAAAGGTGCAGAAATGAACTATAGATTCTCATCAATTTGTAAAGGGAAAAAGGTGAAGTTTACATAGATCTTGATATAAAATTGATATTTAATTCCGAAGAAAGCTGCTTTTCCAATCGTAGAGAGACCGTACAAACACACATTAGCAATTCGATGCAACTCACGCAAACATAGTATTATGACGAGCCTTATCGGTAACTCGACAATGTTTCCCAGCTTCTGTGAATTTATTAAGCTTTCAGGAAAATGGTTTGCAGAGCCTGTGGTTCAAATTTCTGCTGATGAGAATATCTTCCTATACGAAGACAGGTAAATAGTGGTACGATTCCAAAACCACCCATTGCTTTTATAGCATCCAGAACGAAACCTAATTGCAAGCGGATTTATCTCGACTGGACGTGCTCGATGTTGGAACAACTCACTCAACACACATTGGATCAACTTTCTACGAAACAACCCGGATGCAGATTGAAACGATTAGCACTTATCGCATTGTGTTCGATGATGTGCTTGTCCAAGTTTGCAATCTCCTCTGCTACTCACGTTTGAGGTTGATCGCTTCTCCCCGCTGGGCCGCCCAGTAAGTTACACGAAACTGTGTCATTGTTGCTTAGCTCTAGTTTTCGGTTTCCGAACTGCAAAAAGGGACCACCCGGTCATATATTTCTCCCTTGCCAAAGTGACCTCTGCCCAGATGTAATACAATGGTAACAATTGAGCAAAAAACCCTGACATTGGGCCGTTTCACACCATGTGGCCGTTTGGGAGGGGGTTGTACCTCGCATCGGCTCATTCGGCTGCACTCATGCGGTCTTGCGGTTTTGACAGAGCATTAGTGCAGCCGCTTTTCCGCCAGCATCTGGGGTCCCATTAGTGTCTATCAGGTGTCTCCGCAGTCGTCAACGTCGCATGGCCGTTATCGGAGGAGGAGAGGGACAGGTGTGCGTGTTTGTGCCAGTATGTGCCATAGGGTGGCGTTGCATAACGCACGATCGCTTTGTAGCTCATGGTAACGCCGGGCTCAATGGGCCGACAGGTGTCATAAGCTTTGGTTGATCGCTGTAAGAGCGTTGTGGTTGCATGTGGTGTTTGCTCTAACAAGTTTGCTAAGTGATAAGAATAGCTGTAAGAAAATTCATTACAATCTAGAAAAGTTAATAATCAAGAAATGAAAGATGACTTGAATAAGGGTGAATAAAGCAACACACAAGCTCGCGAATTGTTACGAACGAATGAACCAAAACAACTGGCGAATAAACCTAACCCAATGTGTTAAAGTACACAGCAAGCTTCTACGACACATCGAGCGGCTAATGAAAACCGGCAATTTGCTCACGCAATTTCCCACCCTATTCACCCTATTTGCACGACATAAAGACGGCCCTTTACGTCCGTTTGAATGTCGCATGCATGGGCTTTTGGTCGGTAAACTTTACCAAACTTCCCAAATGCAGCTCGCAGAGAGACGCACTTATCGTGCCCAAGCTATCTGTACAACATGTTGGCACGTTTGCACACAAAGCCCCGTGCACGTTTGCTTTCCCACCCACGTTGTTACTTGGGCTGGATGTACTGGGCGTAGCGGTATTGGATTCTTTATGTTAAAAAACCATGGGGTGTGAACTACAGCTGTGCAGTATTGCTAGATGAGCTAGCAGAAAACAAAAAAACAAGCTTACCCAATAAACATCGACATCGAAAATGATGAGCGATTTATAAATGCATCATAGACCACGGTGGTTGGATTGTTGTTGTGGGATAGCTGACAGCTGTGTTTTTTGTTGTTAGGGGAAAAAAACTCCAACCAGGATCAGAAGCGTTCAAATAAAAACACTTGCTACATAGAACAACGAAAAATAAAGGAACAGGATAATGTATAGTACAAAAAAAATATCTATAAAACTGCTTGCCGTGAGTGGATGAAAGCATCACGCTTAATACGTTGAGTTGTATGAACCGTTTTAATGTTTTAATTTGATTAAATATGAATTCCCGCTTTAACTGCGCAGGTGAACAAAGGGCAGGGAACAACAATATAAATTTAATAACACTATTGATTGTGGTTGCGTACGCCATTCGTAATAAGTCCGGAACAAGTATAAATAGGTCAGAGCAATTATGGAGCAAGCCGAACATTAAACTCTTCGATGAAATTATTGTACGGTTCTAATAGAAGCTCTAAAAAATCGATAACTATTAATTGTTAATGGGAAAGGAGGAATAGTTCATGCCTTGAAATCATAAATCGATTCGCTTACTTATACTACTAGTAATGATTGAATCAAACTCAAAGCACAAATAATTTGAACAAATTTAAAATGATTTTTCTAAAATATAAGTATTTACTCCAATATTTTCAAGGAATCAATGTTCGCGTTAGAGTAAATGGCAACCAAAAACCGTGCTAAGCTCCGATGAATATGATCAGAAAATTGTTCGTTTATTGCCAGCGTAAGAAAGTGTAAACTCCTCTTCATTCCAGTTTCATTCATTAACGAACGTCCCACACATTGCTATCTCCCAATATTCTAAGAAGGGAACGAATTGGTTTGTTTTCCATTATCGATAAGTTAAACCACAGCACAGCACGTTGGGCCAAGGTTTACCCTTCCAATCTTCCAATCGGGCGTCCCAAAGCGCGATAAAGCAATGGCAAACAGTGAAGCCAGCAGTGGGTTGGGTGTATTGGGTAATTCACAAATCGTTCTTAATGCTCCCCAAATGGATGAAACACACAGCACAGCACGTTTGAAGCTCCCAAAATGGTTCACCTCGCTTCAGCTGCTTGTTTGCGGTTATTTACCTAGCTAAATATACATCAGCCACAAATTATCCTTCTTCCCACCCACTAATTACACAATCGTGGCTTGGAGGGCGCAACCCTTTTCGGGGCTGCTCCAAGGTTGGCTAATGTCCGAATCAAACAGGTTGCTGTCGTCCAACCGGGGCACATTAGCCGATTCCTTCGTCTTGTCGGTCAAAGCTCGTTTAATGCTCTAAGGCGGGGGTGTTTGCAGAAAAAGGTTCTTGCAACGTGATGGGACATTAGACGATGTCAACGGTCTTGGGGTCGATAAAACTTACACTCCCTTTCTTGTCGTCTAATGTATCCCGATCAAAGAACAAAGGAGCAGCATGGTGGAAAATGAGCTGAGAAAGGAAGTGGTAATTACGCAGGAAGAAACACTGTACAATTGAAGAGAAACGTGGTGTAGCAAAGCTCTCGCCTGTACCGGAAGTACTACCGGTTGGAGCAGATATAAAATAAAAAAAATCATCATCATTGCGGTATTCACATAAATCTACTTTTTTAATTTAAATATAATATGTTATTTACAATGTGCACCATAAAAGTAGCAATCTAACTGATGAAAGGAAAAGGGAAATATAAAGATTTGAACATAATGTATTGTATGCAAACAAGTATCAGAGAAAATAAGTGCTGAAACTAACGTTAATCACAATACTAATATTACGAAATAAATATAGCTATATAGGTAAAACTTCTTCTTCTTTTTGGCGTAACGCCCTGCGCAGACATTCCGGCCTATACCGGCTTTCGAGACTAGATGGATTAAAAGGTACCGTTAAAAATACCTTAAACTATTAGTATATTATTTAAAGTAGTAAAATAATAAAACATTTTGTATTAGGCGATGAAACAAAAAGAATTAACAAAGAACACTAGTTTATCGATCGTCCTAAACCGGTAACCAAATGATATAAGAGTAGAAAAAATACAGTCAAATAAAACAAAAATTTCAATGAATTCTTTACAAAATTGATAGGTAAATCTGATTAATTCATGATATAAATGACAATTTTGGAAGAGATTTCGATTAATTTCAACATTGAACTTTAAAATACATTTCAATTAATTTTTATTGGAAACTACCAGCCTAACGGTTTAACAAATTCTGAATTGAATTATTTCTCAATTGAACAGCTTTTTTCCTAAGAAAACCCTTAGGCTAAGTGTACCAATAGTGGTGCAAGTTGTAGTGGTATAGATGTGTTTTAATAGATTTAAAGTGTCAGGAAGGACAATTTTTGAATATTTTCACACATAACAGTTGGAATATGTTTTATCTTCGCAATCACAACCATTTTTACCATGAAACACATCAAATTTACGAAAAAATACATATTTTTGTGATTGCTTCGTTGTACCTATAATGGAGGTATGGTTCCTATAGTCGTCGTATGGTGTTCCTATAGTGGCGGTTAACAAAGATACCTCCAAAACAGTGAATAATTTCAATGAAAGTTAGTTTCGAAGCTGTTTTCGTATGAATAACAAAGATTACTGCCATAATATTGATTTCTTGCGTAATTTGATCGTAAAAAATGTATAAATATGATTGATGAAACTATTCACTAAAGTACTGCTTCACACCTGTCGTCAACTCACAACCGGAAGAGAAAGTTTGCATTGAGGACGATTTTTCACTCAGCCAGATAAGCGAATTTTGGCCTTTGTTTGGTAAATTACTAACTGAAAACTCATTTCTGTTGCTTATTTTAGTGAAAACAGTACGACATTTCAAAAATATTGTCGAAAATAATCTAAGATGTCATGTTTTTATTGATTTTATAACTAAGACCACTACAGGAACACGCTTATTTTGCGTACCTATAATGGCAGTATCGTAAAAACACTTAAAAAAACGTAAATATGGTCAAAAGGCAATGAATTTTAATAAAACAATATCATTTGATAACAATTATGTTTAAAGACTAATAATTGCGCTGTTATGTGGTCATTTTGAACTTAACAAAGATATGAGTTTCGTTATGAAATCCTAAGGATTTTGGAAAAATGTTGACGCATTTCACAAAATAATGGAGTTTTGTTTCATTAAGTAACGGAATGGCCTCATTTAACTTTTGTTAAAGCCCAGAGAACATTTCACACTAACATAAATAACTTAATTACTTTTAATTTGTCGTATGCAATGCATTTTAGTGCAATACCACCACTTACCATTACCATTGGTACTACCACCACTATAGGTACGTTTACCCTAGCTGTATAATAGGAAAAATACATATGCTAAAAGTTATAATATTCTAAGATCCTTGTGCGATGTTCGTTCCAAGTGTTATAAAAACTGGTAGTAAATATTAAAGCAAGCGCTTTTTATTTATGTGGAGCGGCAAAGCAAAGTATTTGGGTACAAACAAATGCACCAATTTTTGTAATTCGTATACCCTTTCTGCCAATTATTTAACATAAAGAGACGTTTCCTGTAATTTGAATTTTGAACAAATTATTGTATAAAGTATTTCCCCCATCAACTAGAGGGAAATACTGAGCATCAGACAAATAGTTTTGCGCTGGGTAAGGTAGGAAATGATTCAGTTTTGACACATGGTTAGGACACTTTGATATTTTACAACGGTTTCAAGCTATTTCAAAACCATACGATTATATTTTAAACAAAAAACATCAAAAAATTAAAATTTTCAAACTTAAGATATTGCTTACAATTTTAGTCTAGAGTAGAAGTTCCAGTACCGATGAAAAACGATATATTATGTAAATAGTTTTGTAGACAAGTTCGCAAATATAGCCCGTTAGATAAATAGTGTAACAGTTCACCTTCAATTTGTATGTGTTTCAGGTAAGTAGTGTTTATCATCCATCCTAATAATGTGCGACCATGATGTCTTTTCATTCCAGTGACCTTAACACTGCACGTCACTGGAAGCTGTCGTTATTACGGTTGACAAATAAAGGATTGCCTGCTTGTGTTCAAATTGTGTCCAACTGCTGACACCCCTTCACATACACATACACACATAAGGAAGTTTGTAGTGGTGCTGAAAGTTGGCATGGATCATTTGCATCACTTCACAAACGGGGACCGGGAATGGCCGTATGCCCACCCAAGGAATGGTACTAGAAATGCGTTCTTCAAGTTCAACCGAACGCACGCCACTCCTTAACCTCACCCAAAACCTGATATGCTCGATGATGGGGTGGCCGTGCTTATCGCATCGGACAGCGAAGACACGGGGAAAGAAAACAGTGCGTCTCTCTGTACGCAATCCAGTACGATCCGTGGCGATCGTACAAACCCCAAAAACTTACTCTACGAACCCTAACGCACTGGAACTGGAGCCAAATTTCCCACAGAAAGACAAAAAAAACCTTCACTGCTGGGTCTAATCTTCGTACACACCCGCGCTCTATGCTCGAACGCAATCGACCCCCTCGAGCATGCTCACTGACCTGCCCCTTCGTCTGTAGGGCGGTGCACATTGAGCACCATTGTGTACCATCCCCCTCTGCAAAGCACAGCATTGCTGCAAACTTCTTTGGGTGCGCTGCTTGCTGCGACGATCATTGGCCGCGGGTACGCAGGTGACGCATCAAACCAAGCGAAAGAAAAAAAAACAAACGCGACTCACTCACTATAAATTCATGCCGGCACTGGGAAAAACCATTACTTCCAGCCAAACGTTTCAGCGGGCAACAGCAGCTTGACAGCGCTTCGAAAAGTGCAAGCTGTGCAGGGCTAATCAGTAAGTTTACAACCTTACCTAAAAAAAAGAAGAAAGAATCTAAAACAGCAAGGTGTGTGCTGTAAAGTGCAGTGCCGTACGATGCGGGCGTGAAAAACGTGAATTTTCTTTCGCAATAATGCGTTTGGTGCGTTTGGTGCGGAACTCTGGTTTTGGTGCTAGAAAAATCGGCGTGACGCTATGTAAATCATAGCGTAGCGTGTTTTTCCCGTGTGCCAAACAGTACGGAACGTGACCATTTCTATCTGCTAGTGTGTAGCCAGCGGATGAGCAGGAGAAACGGCGATGGAAAAATAATTCAAGACATTCATAAAACAACGAGCGGAAGAGTGCTCCACCACCCAAGTGAAAGATAGTGAAAGGAAGATCGCCCCTCGGTTCTATCGCGCGTCGCTTTATAAGCGGCAATAACAAGCTGTAGGATAGCATCGATTGTATTGTTTCGGTTTTTTTCACCTCTCTTTTTCCTCTCTCATTTACATTTCCCAAAAGTTCATCTGAAGTAACGGCAATTCCGCGGCAAAGATCAAGCTCACCTCCCCCCGAAAATAATCAAACCCAACTTGACCGGCCAACGCGAAAGCTGCAGTTTAGTGTGTCGAAAGTGTATTTTTCCGGGTCGTCTAGCTTTTTTTCCCGCAATTAATCACTCCCCTAGCAGTGGAAAGTTTATCCAGCGTGAATTTTTGCATCTCTGAGAGGAAAAGCCGAGTGTAAAGTTTTGCGAAAATGTTGGCCGCAACTTCACTGTTCAAGGTGAGTGTCTTTAGAGTGTCTTTTTTCGGTGGGTGTGTCTCAGTGCGTCAGTGTAGATAGATTTTTAAGTTCAAGTGTATGCACAAAAAATGAAGCTTCCAGTAGTTTCGAGTAAGAGAAGAAGAACAGTTCAAAGGTATGAGTAAAGCTGCATCGTTTCTAACGCTGCCCGAGTAACCTGACAGAGCAGTTTGCAAAGGAAATGGAGTTGGCAAAACGATTTCCTCTGCATTCTGGTGACATGAAGCGTGACACGAGCTGCGATTGAAGAATGTAGTAAAAGACGTACAATAACGATCAGCAAAAAACTCTTGCGAGGACAAATATGTGAACGGCAAAGTAGGAATTTGATTACCATAGTTTATATGGATGATGATTTACCGAGAAATTGTTGTTAAAAGTTTCATTATGGTCAACATTATAACCTAATTTGTCATTTTTTCGCTCTTTTTTTCGTCACACTTTTCGCTTGTTAGGTTCAAAGTTTGGCAACATATTTGCATCATTTGTTATGAAACTTTGTTTGTAGCCCATCTTAATTAGGTTATATGGTCCGTTGAAGATTAACTAATAGATAATAATAATAATATGGTCGTTGGTATAATTATAATAAACAATTAGATTACATTTTTGAACTGTTGAATTGGAGCTCTTTTAAATAAAAACAAAAGTATAATTAATATCGTCACTAAAACAAAACAAAAACAATCATAAACAGGAAAGAAGAAAAACAATCATAGAAAAAATATTGGAAGTACATATTTCTGTTAAGCTCAATTTGCAAAAGTATCTTCAAATAGTAAACGATTTTTAGCCGTTCTGTGTTGCGTTTCGTTTTTCAGAAGTGTCTTTTTTCATGGCTCAAATTACCTTCCTCGAACTAAGTTGTGTAGGGTAATTTGCCAATTGTTGCCCACTTAAGGGGAAGCCAAAATATTTCATACGTTTGTGATGGATAAAATCAAAAAAATCATGTAATATGTGTCTATTAAACGTAATTATTGTCAAAAAAAATGGAATGTATATTTTATTTTTAGCAGAAAAACGATTAAACCTATCCACGTTTTTAAACCTATCCAAAAATCCAATTGTTGCACACTTACAAAACCCAAAATTCTATTATTGCACACTTTGCAATACACTGCAATAGACAAAAGAAATCCCCGAAATATTTTTTTTATCGAAGAGTGTTTCGAACAGTACGAAACACTATTAGATTACACGTATGATACGTTAATACGTAGATTATAAGTTTATACGTTTTTTTTTCAATTCGGAATTGCGCAAAATAACTAGCAAACTTGCCATGCTGCCACACGCCAAATGTAAACAAAACACTGTCAAAATGATAGCACGATGAAAAAAGAGGCTTTGAGTTGTGCAATAAAATAGGATCAACGCCCTTTCTTTGTTCTAAACAGTGGACAAAAATAAATGTTAGAATTTTACAAAATGTCTAAATTTTTACTACTTAATCGTGGGAATCAACTCTATTTGTTTGATTTTAATCAAAATATAAATATACAGGGTGTTCGAGATAAATTTGACAGTTTCTGAGGGAATAGGAAAGGATTTTTTACCAAATTTGTGTTAAATATTAACAAAAAAATTCTACAAAGTACCCCCCTCCGCGTCGATGGCCGCCTGCACCCGCTTCCGGAACCGCGCGCAAGCCCGGACAACCATGTCTCTGGGGATGGCCGCAAACACGGCCTTTATTCTGGCCACCAGCTCCGCTTTGGTATTGTAGGACGCCCTGTTGGTGTCCCGCTCAAGTGTGCCCCACACAAAGTAATCCATAGGATTAAGGTCAGGGGAGCTAGGTGGCCAAACGTCGGTGCTGGTGTATCGGTCGAAATTGGCAGTGAGCCATTGGCGTGTTTTTACGGCCGTATGGCATGGTGCAGAATCCTGCTGCCAAACGTATGGCCGCCCATTGGCCACCGTATTGTTTTTACGGTGTTCAGCGAACACATCGCCGCCTTCCGAATTTCGGCATTCGTATGGCTGGCACGAACACACGTTACGCGCTTGTACAATTCGGACGGGTTTCACATATTTACGGAGCTAGACATTTTTTACACTTGTTCGCACAATTTTTAGCAATCGAATGACATATCAATCATTTCGATACGTCAACTTAACCCTGAGATATAAACCCAAAGGCCAGGTGTCAAATTTAGCCCGCACACCCTGTAAAATATCATACATATAAGAGATAAAATATCAACGTATAGTGGTTCACAGGGCAAAATAAATCTTATTTTGTGATGCACAATTCATAGCACAATTCTTGTACAAACAATTCTTATGTTTCTTAGGGTTACGTTTTAAATATATGGAAAAGCAACAATTTCTACGCAGAGTGCAATAATTGGGTGGTGTGCAACAATTTGTAAATTACCCTTAATGATTGATTGACAAGCTTGGCAATTTTAGTTTGAAATGTTCATTATTAAATATGTTTTCATCTGTGTTTGGCTATTTGTTTTTTAACATTTTATTAAACGTAATTTACTATATCATCACTGCTATCAATAAAGGAATACGGTTCAATGAAGCATTTATTTTACTTCTTTTTGTAACGCTTTGTTGTAATAATGGATTTTTTTCGAAATGTTGAGTATTTTTCCAATCAGAAAAACATTTCAAATTGGAAATATGTTCGTACCAAGCCACAAAAAAGCTTACGCTCGATTACACATTGCTCCACAAACGATGCACTTACCCTCCCTTTGTTACATATTAAAACATTTGTAATGGAATGTTACAAGCAGTTATTGTAATGTGAAATGGTTTGCATGCTTCTGCGATAAAAAGGCACGTAAATCTCAACAAGGTGATCTGTTCAGTGTACAGCGGCGTTGCTCCAATTTGAACGACGCTTGTGTGAGGGACTCATAGTAATCCCATTTTCAATCATACGCACTCACAATATAACGCACACAATAAGTGCAAAGCGATGTAAATAGAGGCGCGCGGCCGCGTAGTAATCATTCATTTTCATCAGAGACTACCCAACACTTACCACAAGCTTCTCACCCTTGGATTCGGCGGGGTGGTGATGCCCTCCATTCATTGCAGATGCTGCTGGTGACCTCGATACTGTCGCAAGCGGTCCACTGTCAGCGGTTGCTGGGGCGGAATCGCCGGGAAGCGACAAACACACCGTTGTCGTCCACCGATGCGCCGGTTGAGGTAAGTGAAGCTGTCGACAAACAGTCGACCAATGGGGAGGTGTTGAGTACGGCTGCTTCGACAAGGACACAGCGTAGCTACTACGGCGGTGGCTCCAGTGAAAGATGTAAGTTTCAATAGCAGGAGATGAAACTGCTGCATCGCTTTTGACGTTCATCTTTATCTTCCGTTTTCTGGCGGCAGTGTTCGATCTGGGCGGGCTGCTGGGAAGCCGCACGTACTACTCGGGTAATCGGGGCTATTACCCGTCCGGTGGGTACTACCCGCAGGGTGGCTACTACCCACAGGGCGGTTATCTGCCGCAGGGAGGCTACTATCCGGTTTGTAACCACTTTTTCGAACCACTAACAACCGTGCTGAGCTGTGGAATGGATGGTTCCTTTTAACAAATGTTCTCTTCCTCTCTTTGTCGCTCTGCTCCACATGCTTCACGCGCAAAAGGGAGGCGGCTATGGCGGATCGGGCTACTACCCGGGCACGAACACGCTGGGCGTCGGATCGCCTGCGTACGGTGGCGGCAGCTACGGCGGTTATGGCGGCTACGGCGGCTTCGGAGGTAACGGTGGGCTGCAGTCGTACTACGGCTACAACAACGACAACTACTACGGCAACCGCAACCTGGGCTATGGCTACTACAGCGGCACCTCACCGTCCGGCTACGTAGGCTCCACCCTTGTTAGCGGTTTCCGTGGCTACAACTAAGGACCGACCGGGTGACTTTGACGCACTCACTGCAGACCACTCTACGTTTGTGACGTTTTTGTGACGTGTTGTGCTGTGTTGTCTGTCCGTTGAATCAATGTCTGTCCGTCTGTGTGTGTGTGGGCTTTGTACAAAAGCTGTGCTCGCTGTTTGAAACCAAAATGGCAAACACCAAAAATGAATCTCCACAGTGCTACAATTTGACGGTCCAGTCCACAATCGAATGTCCTGTTGTGCGTAGATAATAATATCCGTCCAGCGGTTCCGACTTGACGTGCTAAAAGCTATATTTATATTCCCTTCATCTCAGCCATCAGGAGCAACAGAAACGGTATCTCACGCCCACCAGCAAATCCCAGGCGCGTGGGTGAACGGGGGCCACTTCATGGTACTTGCTCGAGTAAATAAAGATGTCGATCAAAGATCTAATTTCGCGTAACAAAAAACGAAAACAAAAAAGCGTTAAAAACATTGCCACTTTCCATTCACTGTGTCGCTGTTGTCACCTCGTTTGCCGGCTAATTTCGCGCCATCCACTTCGTTGCTTCAATATTTCATTCCCATCAAACGATTTTTAAAGAGAAAATTATGTAACATCCTTAGCATTCCTTCAAAAAATGAGAAAAAGAGAGTAATAGAAGCTGCTTGAAGCCCTTTCACACCTGCCAGTTTGGTGGAAAATTGCATTCGACGTACAAGAAATTGCTGTCGATGTGAAATTCTCGTCCCATTGTCTGTATTTTCTTTGCACTGGTAGCAGCAGCAGCAGCAGCAGCGGGAATGCCGGTTCGACAGGTTTGCATCTTGACTGCACATGCAGAATGCAACAGACACACACATCGACCGGACGCTCTCGGTCGGAACAGCTCTCTATGCGATGGAGACAAAAGTTCCTCAACCGTTACACTTCCTTCTTTTTCGCAGTCGCCGACGCTTCACTTTTCGGTTGTCCCATCTTTGTTCGGCGAACATTGGAGCGACACGCTGCACTCGAATTTAAATGGCGAATTAAATCGTTCGTTGAGTTTGTTTCTCTTTTTGTTGACTCTGGAAAAAAGCCTTTAAAAAAATAGTTGTGCTTCTGTGAATAGTGTTTTTTGCCAAGACATCTTTGTAAACATTTTGTGTTGCTGGGTAGAATGCGTTTTTTTCTGTGCGTTGTATTGTCTTTCTGTGCGTGTGTATATGTCTCGTTTGTTTGTTACAAAACTGTGTCTGTTCTTTACGACGTCAAGAAACTTCTCAAGTAATCAACTCTTTCGTTAATGCTCTTGCCTCTTTGTTTTTATTTCGGATTTCCATTTTTTCCCACAGCACCACCGGTATTTTAGGAGTTCAAACAGAAGCGAGGACTTGTGTTGGAGTGTGAAGCATTTTAAAAAGCTCCTCAAATTCCGTCATATTAATAAAGACAAGCACAACAGTAAGCGAAACATTGTGCCAAAGTCTACCCAATTTTGTATGACAAATTAAATGAAGAGAATAAAAACTTATTTTCTAAACATCGACTCATGTTTAAATGTTTCGTTCTTTCAATGCATCTCATAGCAATATATATTGAATACATGATAATGTACCATATTCAAAAGTATGTCTTCAGAAGAACAATCATCAGCACTGATAGATGAAGTGTAGTGCACTGTACTGAAGAAAAACTAGTTCCACTTCATAGCAGGAGCATCAATGCGTTTCTAGCGGTAATAATCAAACTTAATTGGTTAATTGGTAGTGCATGAATGCATCAATCATCAAAAAGAACAATCATCAGCACTGATAGATGACATTTAGTGGACTTCTCCTTCTTCTTCTTCTTCTTCTTCTTCTTCTTCTTCTTCTTCTTCTTCTTCTTCTTCTTCTTCT
>KB667789.1:479282-490906 GCA_000349065.1 Anopheles quadriannulatus | reverse complement strand
ATTTGACCGATTGAAATTGAATAGGTACGCTCAGACACGGCATATCTTTCTTCGCGGACCTTACCCCTTCCACTAGAAACAAGTGTACAAAAAAAAAGATTCGCCAAAAATTTTTGCGCTCAAACACCACGAATCTTAGCAGGATACAATTATCGTAATTTAACAAAATAATTCATAAAACACGGGTTTTTGTTATAAGAAATGCACAATATACAACCGTTAGAACATTTCGGACTTGGAAGCAATCGAAAACTAATGTTTAAACGCGAAAGATGACAAGCAAATGTTTTTTTTTTATCCATCCAGCGATGGATAGCTTGGATTGCTCGAAAAAGATTCGCTACAAGCTGCTAGACTTCCCATACCTCAGTGAAAAAGTGTGTTTGACAGATATTTTCTAGCAGAATATGCCGTGTCTGAATGCAGCGAATTAGTAAGAAAATATTAAATACCAAAAAAGTAATTTAAAGCAATACGTTACCTAGAAACAAGGAATGCAATATAAACATTAAGTACTATCATATTAATAGCCTCAGATGCAAAAGGATGTTTCTTCATCATCAGAAAGTTTATGAGATAGTTTCATGAGTAATCCATGTCAAAGGAAATCATTTAATATTCATTTCAGAGAATTCCGAGGGCTTTTTTACTCCTTTTGACGCAACACCTCACACACTCCTTCTTTTCCGGAGAGTTAAAAATAGCTCTACAATATGTTTACCCAATTTTCATTTCCTTTAAATCATTCCTCTCATAAAAACTCGTCTCACTTGAGAACGCTTGTGAACGCTTCTATGGAAGTTTCCATTGCAAAATCTAAACTAGCTGACCCTGGGTTGACACACCAGAACTTCCCAAGCATGGTTCAAACTTTGTGACAGCTTTCGCTGAAACTGGAAAATGGACATCAATGCTAAAAGGCGCAAAGTTGCACCCTGTTTTCTAGGAAGCTCTGCTCCGCTCAGTCGTGGTTAACCTTCGCCTGGTCATTCGCTGAAGCTCAATTTGTTCCAGTCCAGAGACCACAGGTTCTGGGAACTCCTATGAATATGGTTCATCTTTCTCAGTAGTCCTCGGCACGGTCCGACAGTCGAGATTGAAAAGGGTGTCTAAGGCATAGCAACTTGGTTGGGACGTGCTTGTTGTGGATAAAATCACAAACACGTTTGCTTCAGCGCCTGTCGGTAAACCCAAAACTAATATTAAGTAGCTTTTAGACGTTTCGGATGGACAGAAAATGCGAAATGGTATCTCCCGTGTTACATCTTACGCCGCGTCTAGATAAGAACCAAAATTGGATCGGAACTAAGACCTATGAGCTGAATATTTAAAGCTGTTTTTATTGCGTTCAAATTAATTATTAATAGCTGCAGCAACGAACAGGGTCATGGCGCGTAAGGAGAGAAGTCCAAAATTAATTACCCTTTGATGGAATTTAATCGGCTAAGCGCCAATAAACCAATGAATGGTAGCGTAAAGTTCGGCAGACACAAGGCAGGGCACGATGGGTCCTGTGCAACAGTTTGTGTTTATTTTCAAGCGAAACCTACCAATACCATGGCCACCGGAAGCGTTAATCGCGTTACCGAAATTATCTGAGCGTTGAAGCGGCAAACAAGACGTCTGACAATCCGCTTTGTTTGGTCCCCCCCCCCCCCTCTGAGTGCCCCACGGTGGGACGGTTGACGTATTTGCCCAGCCATCGACATTGCGAACGGAAAAAGCGCGCGCGCGGGACGGGTTTGCCAACCACTTTTTCAGCGAAATCGCCCACTTTCGCCATGCCGATGGAGAAGCTTGGTCGCTTGCAAAGACACACCACTTGCCACGTTTCCCACACACTACTCATATATTTCTCTTTTCTTTTGCAGGCCTCATTCGTACACAATCGTCCCGCACAGGGCCCTGTTCCGGGTGCTTTCCCTCTGCTGCCATACCGTACCGGCCTGGCTGCTGGATTTTGTCCGTCAGCTGCGCGGAAAACGGCCCCTGTAAGATATGCTTTGGTGCGATTTGTTTGCACAAAGAATAATAAAAAAAAGAAGCAGAAGAAAGCAAAATCGAATATCGAAACGAACGCTGACAGTTTCACCATTCCACAGCTACCGGCGAATGGCAGCCAAGACGAACCGATTCCTCGAAACGATGGCCTACTTCGGGCTGCGGGAGTGGCAAATAGCGAACGAAAACGTGGTCCGCTTGCGGACGCTGCTGACGCCCACCGAAGCGTCCCTGCTCGAGTTCGATCTGTCCACCGTCGACTGGGACGAGTACTTCCAGGCCTACATACCCGGCATACGGCGCTACTACTTGCGCGAGCTGCCAACTGTCCGGGATCGCACCAAACCGGGGCAACCGCTGGCCTGGAATCGCAGGTACATGGGGGAAGGTGCATTTGATCTCGTTTGGCACGCGTAGTAAATATCTTTATTTTCCTTTTTTTATCTTTTTTTTATTTTGGGTGTGGTTCACACACTACAAGGATACAGTTTCTGTGCCGACTGTTGCACCGGCTGATGTGGGTTTTGATCTGCTTAAAGTTGGGCCACCGGCTGTACGTGCGGCGCAATTTATTTTCGATTTTGATCGCATAACGACGCAACCATTCAGGCAGGCAGGCGGGCAGGCTGGCAGGACTTACGTGACCCCGGGATGCCGTGTGGACGAAGATGATGCTGTACGGTGTCGAGGGAGTACATAAAAGCTGTGGAGAGAAATTGTTCATCGAGTGAATACATATGGACGGTTGGTAGAAATAAAAAAGGAATGAATAGATGGAGAAAATGGTGCAGAAAATTGTTTTTGTTTCCTAGAATTGGTTAGTGATAAGAGTAAAGTATATTATTTTATTCTATATTCTTGTTTGCTAGTTCAACATGAAGGGAGTTTTCTCATTGCTTTCTTCAGCTTCTTGCATTATTTCTATTATTTTGTTTATCTTTTTCCCCACTATTTCTCTTTTTTTAACTTTTATTTATTTAAAATTTGTTGAGTAGAAAATGTTCAATATTTATTGGTTTCTTTTTTGTTTTACATAGGTTTTGTTCATTTGTCTATCAATCTTATTTTTATAGTATTATAATCTAAATGTGTCTGTCTAAAGGACTTTATTTTAGATGTTCAGGGAGCAGTCTTAATGTTGCTATTTGTTTTTGTTAATTATTAGCTCTTACATTGTCTTTTCTTATGCATATTTTGTAATATATTATGATGTTTTTTGTAAATTTTCTAGTTTGAAAAAAATTAAATACTTCAATCATATATTATGTTGAAAAGCTGGTTAGTTTTTCAACAATAAAAAAAGCACAACAATATGTTCAAATATATCCATTTTCCAAACCAAATCAAAATGACATTTACTCCAATAAACAAACTCTTAAACCATGATCCATGATTCATGCGATGCGCTCACGGTTCATCGAACGGCCAATCAATCCTCGATTGGAAGCGTCACCATCCCTCTCATTGATTTGTGACTCCACTTGCGAATAATAAACAAGTTTATGGTTCAAGATGCGTGCAGTACGAGCATTGAAATTGATGAAATATCGATACGCATAATACACAGCAAGAGAGAGAGAGAGAGAGAGAGAGAGCTTTTTTATATTTGTTATGATTTGTGACATTTTTTACAGCTCAAGGACACACGGTATACCCGGCCTCCGTCCACCATCCCGGGCCAGAGCCGTCTGAACCGGTGTGTAATCAAATGGAAAATGCTCGATCGAGGAGTGCACATTTGATGGTATTAAAGGCAGCACAGGGAGCGGCGTGCGAAGCAATGGGGTAGCCAATTCATTCCGATTGAGTTGCCGAATCATGGAGAGGATGATTTACGGGCTTTGAACCCACCTTGACAGATTGTCACAAATTTTTTGGAGTAAAAAATAAAAATAAAAAAATAAAAAGGGACGGTGAAGGAAGGTTTCATGCAATCATACGCTTCGTTTCGTTTCGTTCGTTGGTGGGAGGGGGGAGGGGGGAAGGATAACTACTGTGCTGGTTAAAGTAAAAGAAGTAGTAATTTTCATGTCTGGCATGTGTGTAGCTCACACATTGTGTTTGTTGTGGAATCGCAACAATGAATCGTATGAAAGTGAACGAAACGAGGGTATGACATTCTGGCTGCACCTTGAGCTACGGGCGGAGGAAGCGAAGATCGAAGTTTTTTTTTTGTAAATCCCATTAAAGCGATGGTTAGTTTGTCAGTATGCCAACTACGGCCAGCCTGTGTGGGATTGTACTCTATCTTGCATAGCTTTAGGCGTTGATCAAGAACGAATGATAATTAATGCTTGGGAAGCACTTTTGAGCACTTTTTAAGCAAATACCGAAAAAATGAAACAATATCATGCAAAGAAAAGTATAGTAGATATTAATACTGTACGACTTTTGTCAGTGACGTATGAAGCCATTCGGCCGTAGATCGAAAACTAAAACCATGAACAATACATCATATTGCATATCTTCAGGGGTAGTTACCTATGAAATATTTATTTTGCGAGTAAAATAGACCAAAAATTGGTCGAACAAAAAAAAAAGCTATTTAATTACGCATGCAATCTTGCAAGGTATCACCATTTCTGATATTTTTTTGCCTAGAAACTTGCCTAAAAAGTTATTCTTTAGAAGATTTCAGCCAACTCATGCTGGCGCAGGCTGTACGCAGCTGGCTATTGCCAAACGGTTGGTGTTTCCAATTAAAACTTTTACCGCCCCAACAGCAGCAGGTAATGGCCGGAACAAAGCAAATAATTGTACGATTAGTTTACGCGCTGAATCATGACATTCGTAAGGGAACTTGGGTTTTATTGGGGTGCCTTTTTTACTTACCTTTGTCATACCATACCGAAGGACGTGGAAAGCTTTTTGATTGCGTATCGTTTGAAGGTCGTTTTATTCGTCGATTTTCACCTTCAAGTCATCACTATTAAAGAATGCTTTAATAAATGAAAAATAAGGGGAAAATAGCATAAATTGTGTGGAATCTTAGCTTTATTTAAACTCGTTTAAATGCAAACAGCTCACAGTTAATACACATTGCTCGTTTTGTACTTAAAGTATCAATAAAACGATCGATTTTACAATGCAACTTTTCTCTCTTTCTCTCTCTCTCTCTCTCTCTCTCTCTCTCTCTCTCTCTCTCTATCTTGTTCTCTATTTCTCTCCAATTGGCTCAGTCCGCTCAGTCAAAGTACGGCCCAAGCTGTTCCAAATCATTACAGTACAAATGACCTTCCTTGGCGTCAGCTGTACCGTTCGAATGTGCTCGATTAGGCTCACCGTCCCCACCACTCTCGCCACCACTGTCCGGGTGGGGATGGTTCAGCGCCATCCGGACGGTGCTGGTGGATTCTCGCGCGGACCCGTTCCGTCTGGCCGCTCCTATCCGGCTTCCGAAGCCATCGGACGGACCGACACTGTCTTCGGTGAGCTGACGTGACGCTAGCTGCTGATCTAGGCTGGCAGCAGAAGATACAATCAGCTTATCGTGCTCGTTCTGCCGTGGTTCTTCCATCCGTTGCTCCCAACTGGGGGGCCGGTTTTGCCCGAAGTTGGTCGTAACGGTACCGGTAGTGACGCTCAAACCCTCGCCGGCACCTTTCCTTGGTCCGCCGAAGGACAGCTCGTGCAGATGGCCACCGCCCACGGGGTGGTGCGGAAAGTGATGCCCGGCGGGTGGAAATTTGAACTGTGCCGGCAGCTGCTTCGATCCCGAGTACCGGTTCGTGCTCAGCTTGTTTCGTATCGAGGAGGTGGCGTACGTCGACCGGACCGAGCTGACGCGCGTAAAAATCGATGACGTTTTGTCCGACTCGTGGTTGTGGTTGTACGTTTGGTCGCGCTTGAACGGGTAGCGTTTGCGGAACTCGCGCTTAAACTTTTCCTGCAAGAGCGCCACGCGCAAGAGAGCGTTGGGAGAGGTGGTAAAAAGAGCAAAGAAAAGAAAAAAAAGGAGAACGAAAGAGATATTCGAATTCAATTTCATTTGCATTTGCCCCTGGGGGTGGATTTGGGCTGTACACTTACGTTATAAATGCCGTAGATAAACGGATTGTAGCAGCTGTTGCTCATCGCAAGCCAATCGCACACGAACCAAATGATGTTGATAAAGCGATATCTGTGCAGGGACGGGAAAGCAGATAATCGAAACTTAATTTACTTTGCGTGAGGCTCATTATTAGGGTCGTTATTGCAGCGCACGTATTTGCCGAGCCGAGTGCGTGATTTGGCTGGGCCAGGCAGAGCTTTGTGGAGCTTTGAGGGCAGAGCGATAATCATGCCGCAATCTGTGCGACCGGAATTACAAACGCAGTTTCGTTTCATCTTCCATGTACGATTCGTGCGGTATCGTTGTAGCGCAACCACTGTATGCTTTTGATGTTGAACAGGGCAAAGTAAATCATTTGCCTTTGATTGTTATCTCGATTGGACTTTCGAACACAAAAAGCGCCGGAAAGGTATGCAATTTAAATGCACCCGATGCGAATTACGGGGAGCAAATTGATGGGCAATATTTGGATTGGAATTTTTAACAATTACTTTGTAACGAATTGTGCATGATCGCAATTATTGATAATCTGTTTAAATTAAGCTCATTCGCATCACTAATTCAACTACTTTTAAATCAAACGTATAAAATAATGTTTTGACATCTCACGTGCAATTATATTGCATACCTTCAGGCGCTTACTTCAGGGTTACAGAAAATATTAATAACCTCCTGTATGATTTGTAGCTTTATTTAACAATACCTTTTCAACGGTTTTTAAAATAACATTTGGTCTAGCCTAATCATTGCATCGGAAAACAATGTTATAAATACCAATTGAGCTTTCAATTAAAAGTTATAAAAACTAACGCACGCTGTAGGTGAAAACTACCAGGCGTATCCATCATGAACTAAAAGGAACAAAAGGGTCATCCATAAAATACGTAAAATTCACAGCGAGGAGATACAATGGGGAAGGAAAATTATCTAGCTTCCTTAACAGCAGTTGATAGCATTTTATACGAAAATTATTACCCCTAACCGAATCATAATAAACCACGAACCACAAGCAGTGCTTGTTATTAGAGCTAGCTTTGTACAGCAAAAAGGGAAAAGTTCTAAGCCACTGTTTCAAAGCATTCTAAGACACAAATTCCAAAATTCGATTTGGCTACCGAACAAAGAGAGCGAGAAAGCGAATCGTTTTCATTATCCTCACATTCTTCGACAAAATTGACGAGTCATTTAAAAGTGACTACACAGGGGCAGCAAAGTTTTTACACGCCCGATGTTGAGGGTTTCCAGTAACCACCGGAAAGTATTAGCCACAAAATACTTTATATTCATAGACGCAGCTGACGCAGCTGATTGAAAAATATGTACAAACTTTGCCCGGTTTCGTGTACTTGCTGTCAAACTTGCTGGTAAGCTTATCGGCATTGACCAGCTGCCAGCAGCGTGTACCCAATATAATGGATCGAATAAATCTACGTCACGACGGTATTGAATTCGAAATCGGTTTTAACACGATCTAAAAATAGCTCAACAGTTAATGGAACTTCCTACGCATGGAACCAAAGAGAGCTAGGGGGCGAAACTTCGAAGTGACAGCGCTACTTACTCATTGATTTCCGGCCACGTCACGTGCAGGATGTTGTACAGCTGCAGCGGAAACCAGCAGACGCCAAACAGTGCCACCACGATAATCAGCATTTTGATAACCTGCTCACAGGAGGAAAAAATAAAGAGAAGAAAGAAGGAGCGAAAATGAAGGAGAGTTATGCTAAACCACTACAAACGATAAGATACGATAATGGTGAATAATATCCTCTCAACCAGTATTGAAGGCGAGCAAGCACCACTGCACTCACCTTCTTCTTGTTCTTCAGCATCGTAATGTCGCGCGAGTCCTGCGCATTGCCGGGCGTCTTGGAGCCCCACAGCCGCAGGGCCATCTGTATGTAAACGAAGCTGATGACGAACAGCGGCACAAAGTACTGCACCAGCACGAGCACGTACCGGTAGAGCTGAATTTCCCCATGCTCAAAGTTGACCACCTTACAGAACGGGACGGTAATGTTTGTGTACGTTTCGTTCATGCCGCCTGGTTGGGGGACAGAAGAGACAGAAAAAAAGTGGGTTGGAAGAAAGCATCTTCAGGGAAGGCGATGTTGGGTGGTCCTACCGAGCGCAATGTAGGACACTGGGCGCACTCGCAGCGCAAACAGGATCGGTGCGGCCAGCGCAAAGGACAGCATCCAGATGGTACTGATGACAAACTTGGAGATGTTTTTCGACGTCCGAGCTCTGCCGAAGAGGGCAAACCAACAGGTAATAAGCTCAAAAAAAAAGCAACAAGGAAAGAGAACAAGGTTCGGGATGGTTACCTGAGCGGATTAATGATGGCCCGGTGCCGATCCACCGCGATGGCCGTCAGCGTGAAGACCGACACGTTCACGCTGATCAGCTGCACGAACGGGCAGAACGGGCACATAAACTCGGGCAGATTCCAGCGCTGGAGCAGGGCCGCCTGGAACTGGAACGGGATGGCGAACACGCCAATGGTGACGTCGGCCAGCGCCAAATTGGCGATGAACATGTTCGTGATCGTCTGCATCTGCTTGGTGGTGAGGACGATCCAGATGACGAGCGAGTTGCCTATCACCGCCAGTATGCTGATGGTGCCGTAAAACAGGGACAGCAGCACCAGCAGGCCAATCGGGACTTTGTACAGATTTTCTGTGGTACAGCAAGCAGGGGGGAGAGTTAGTGGGAGAAGTGTGTCAACATGATGATGGGGTAGGACCTCGTTGCATGACTCACCATCCTCCAACACAATCCGTACGTCCGACTGATTGAGGGTGTAGTTGTAAGCGGTGTGGTATGCGGTTACGTCCGTTGCCTGCATGATTGCTGCAATGAAGAGGTAATGATGATGATGGTTAAGGACACGTTTGAACTATCGCCGGGGATGTATACGTTTGATGCATCAGTCTCTTCTGCTGACCAAGTGGACTAAGTTTCGCACTAAAATAAAGTATGCGGTATGCCTGATGATGGCACAACATGAAACTGTCGAAGCGTAAGATGAAGAGTCTACCGAGGTAATTTCTTTAACCTTGCGTGTGGTTGTTTTGATACATTTACAGGGCTAACCAGACCCTCAAATAGATGTAGCTCATCAGCAAGTCCTCCGCGTTGGAGTAAATTTTGGTTAATGTGATAATCTTCCTGAAAGAGCAAAATTGGATCTGCCGAGGATTAAACTATCATGGTCTTTACGTCATTCAAGATTGATAGATAAATAGCTAAATTACGTCTCCACGAAGATGACAGTCAGTAAAGCGTATCATCGAGGCATTCAACGCGAAATCATTACCGAGCGTCAATGCATTATGATTGGAGGAAGAGATGAGGTTTTTTTTTAGATATAATAGAGACTCCCAGCAAACGTAAAGATGAAAGTCCGTCTAAATATTTGTTTTATCTTTTCCTTCCATCCGACTAATAACCCTTCGTATAAAGCCTTGCGACAGTGAACCAAAGGTCGTTGGATAGCTCTCGTTTATTTCATTTCGATCTTTCTTTCATACAGCGTCTTTAACTTTCGATCGAATTTAGCACGTTTTGTGAAGCATTTATTTTAATCTAATATTTTAACGTTTGATAAACTGCTGAAACACATAGCAGGGGTTTAACATAAATTTGGGATTATTTTCAAGTTTTTGAAATATTTTAGAACTATTTTTTGGTTTCACAACAGTGGAAACAAAGCGTGGGGATTGACAAAAAATAAGTTAAGTGTCAGCGCTACAAAATGTCTTAAGAATCACGAGATTTTCACCAACGAAAACAATTAACATATGCGTGGTAGCTTAATGCTCATTGCTGATACTCAATGAAAGTGCTTCATGCATAGTGCAAGAATAATCATGATTTTTTCTGGCTGTGAACAATGCTGCCAAATGCTACTGTTTCAGTCACCGACACCCATGACTGAAACGAAGCTCAAATCAGCTCACGTACACAACTGAGATGTTCAGTGATGAGACTCAAACAGTTGGAGGATCAATGGTTGGTAACATTTTGATTAGCACCCAACTCTTGGTCACTCACTTGGTTAAGACATTTTTTTTTTCGGAGATAATCACGACATTCTTGGAATATGATTGGTGTGTGGGCTAAAGCAACAAAATGAGCATACTTTCTCCATCTGTTTGTTTTCATTATCTGTCGGGTCAAACAGAGCGAGAAAACAAACATGTTCAATATGTTTCTTGGAACCAATCGCAAGCACCGAATATCTCCCATGACCCTCGCGATGATCTTCTTCTTCTTTTGTACAGTTTCGATAAACACTATGTCAAAATAAAAGTAGTCGTGTGTTCTATACATTTAAGGCTTCAAGAAAACAAACTTTTAAAATTTTACATTAGTGAAATCGGTACTCTAGTGATATAATATAGCCATAAAGCAGAGATATGGCTCGCGAAGTCTTTCGGTGTGGCTCGCGACCGTTAGAGCCAACATTTGTTTTGCATTTCCGCTTCTGCAGTACAGGCCAGTCAACTCCAGACGCCTGAAGTGTGAAGAAATTTTCAAAATTGCAAATTTCTCTACTAATTGTCGGACCATTCATCGTCAGAAATCCTTGTCAGTGTTTTACTCTATCTTCTCTTTATGCATGCGTGTACAAAAAAGATAAGAAATGTGTATTTTGCGGAAATCGAGCATTACATTGTTTGTGGTTTTTGTTTATTGTCAAAAGCGATTTCTGTTTTTGTTTTGTTAGTAAAACGATTACAAACATAATGAAAATTCTTTTCAGCTCATAATAATCCCTTCCCAATGTATAGATTATTTTCTGAAAGTAAAATTATTTGTAGAACAATTTCTGATCTGATTTCTGGTCTGATTTCATATACCATAATAAAAAGGTATTTCTATGGAAATTGGCAGGAAGGGTGTTACTAGCGTACGTAAACGCTGTTCATAGTCAATGCATGCTCAAAAATGTTGATAATTTTAATCACAGCAATTTCAATGTAACATTTACTATTCTGCCATGAATAAACCAACCAAATATAACCTTAAACCATGTAACCAGATGACGATAATCTCGTACAAACGTCCTTTAGAAATACATTGACCCGCAATATCCAATTACTTTGACATCATTGTCATAAAGCATCAATAGTTTCATAAAGAAATATTTACTACAGTCAACTCTCTCTCATTTGAGAGGCGATGGGACTGTCGAATAAGAGGGGTTTTCAAATTAAAGAGGTTGAAAGTAATTGAAAGGTCCATACATACAAACAAGAAACAGACAGAACATTTAGTATGCAGCCTTAACTGTTGCTATAGGAAACTGCGAACAGGATTGCCATTTTGAGCATACATCAATACATAACCATGGCAACACCATACACAAATAAGAGGGATACAGATTTCAGAGGTTTTCCAAATTAGAGGGACAAAAATGTACTGAAAATCAAGGGACTGTGGAAAATGTTCAAATAAGAGAGGTTTTTCAAATTGGAGAGATGTCACATAAGAAAGGGTTCACAGTAGTTTGTAATTCAGTTTGTTATCAAGAGCAATACACTGACATATTTTTGTTTTTTTGTTT
>KB667789.1:413742-426928 GCA_000349065.1 Anopheles quadriannulatus | reverse complement strand
CTTTGGCTTTGGCACCGGAAGAAAGAAGGTTGCCATAGAAGATTGATTTAAATTGAATTGTGCATAGGGATTATGCGGACCTTTCTGCTCTGAAATATGTTTGGCTCATTTGAAATCAAAACATTTTTTTTCTCTTCTTTGTAAAGAAAACCAAATGAACTCACAGCACTAAACAGCAGACAATCTTGGGGGGGGGGGGACAAACTCTGTTAAACCATATACTCAAGCAATGATAAACTATCACTCAAGTCTTCTCGTTATTTATGGCTAGTAGTAAAAATGGGCCGGTCGGGTGGTACAGTCGTTAACTCGATCGACTTAACAATATGCCCGTCATGGGTTCAAGCCCCGAATAAACCGTGCCCCCATACGTAGGACTGACTATCCTGCTACGGTAACAAAAAGTCATTGAAAGCCAAGCCCACTTCACAAGTGGGTACAGGCAGGCCTTGACCGGCAGCGGTTGTTGTGCCAAAAACAAAGAAGAAGAGAGTAAAAATGAGTGATCCATACATATGTCAAATGTAAAATAAATTGTCGGTTTTACCTATAGATGTATGTTTATTTTTGAAATCGCCAAATGAAATATACACTATACCTCTATTTAATATATTACCGCCAGAATTGCGTAACATTCGACTTGCACTTGCGCTAATATTTGAATTAAACTAACGCCTTTGGAACGCATCAACCAAGTAAGTTGAGAGAATACAGCAATTATAGATTAAAAAAAACTTCTTAAAAAAGGACACCATTGTGTCTAGGAGAGGAACAAAAAAAGAGAAAAATACTTTCAATTAGTAGCTTTCTAGACTAAATTTTCTAAAAAAGGTAGTCAATTACAAATGTGATGATTCTTAATATTTATATTTTTGACACTAACGCCCCTTTTCTTATTCAATATGACAATTGGACTGTTAAAAGTACACTGTCCTGTCAAATGTCTGACCGTGGCCTTTCCCTTACCATCAGTAGGCTCAAATCAACTACAACGGAAGGCTTGTGAGAACAGAACGATAAATATAAAAACATCGTAATTTGATTATTAATTACTTTTGAGATCATTTTGTGCATTAAAACAATGCTACTGGCAGAACACGTGATGCCTCTCCTTGCGCAAATTTTTACCAGGAAACCGAACCGACTGGCCGAAGCGTTGTTTTCGTGTGTTTTGCTATAGAACCCGACATCCGACAATTGGCTAATTAGCTAACCAATTAATACCAGTCTGGCCATTTTTTCGAGGTGTAAACCGAAGTGTGTATCACTACAATGAACCGTACGTTCGATTCGGGGCCCTCTACGTCAATGATGGATGTGTTCAATTAGCGAAATGCAACGTTTGAGCAAACCGTTTTTGCCATTGACACGAATGTTTTCATGTTTCACGGTCCAGACGGGTGCAGCAAGGTATCATAGGCATTAGCGTGCACATACCCACACACGCGCACACACACATACGCTGCTCCAGAACGTTCTGTTCGAGCACAGCATTATCCAGACTGGCAAGCATGCACAAATGGGCAAAAGGGGGAAACATTATGCTTCCCGTGGCGTGCAAACATGCATACGGAATGTGTAGATGAGTGCGCGCGAGAGCGGAGCGTTCTTGAGCGGTGGGAAAAGTTGTACACCAAGCGCACCACAAGAAGCCGATTGAATTGAAAAGCTGCTGCACAAAGTGTTCTGAAGTTTTTTTTTTTTTCGCTTTCGATTCAACCCACCCACTTCACCCAGAAGACGATAACAAGCGCTGTAAATGCCTTCTCGGTCTCTCGATATTTGGAGCAACAGGTGTAATACCCACTTGAGAGAGTAGGTGGCTTCGAAGGGGTAGTGTTGGGGGAAGAATCTCTTCTCTATTTGATGACATGGTTACGCCTCCGCCTTTCCCTATTCTAAGCCAATTCAATCATCTTGAGCACCTTGAGTTTGGTGAGTCTCAGTGTCCCAGGTTGTTGGCTTCCTTGTACACGCAACAAGCATAAGTGCGGTCTTATCGCGGTCGGCTACACGACAAGCAAGCAACCTTTTTGCCATTCGTCATAGTGGGGTGGAGGATTTTGTCTGATGTTTTTAATTTGCGACAAACACCAAAAAAAAACCACCACTCATCATACCATTAGAAGCACTCAGCAAGAGGAATCCCGCTCTAATCTATTACACTCTTCATTTGCGCTAACTCCAACCGTACAACCGGTTGGTTCATTAGTTCGCAAGGGAAAAATGGAATGGCAGATAAGCCACAGGCTGAAGTGCCGAGCCGAAACCGATGACATAATGAGGCAAAGAATGTCCGCCAGCGATGTGTTTCCGAGCGATGCTTTACATTCCAGTGAGGAGAGTTTTTTTTTTGTTTTGGGTACGGGAAGAGCGCTCAACATTAATTGGATGCAAAAGACGCAAATGATACCCGTGCCATGACCTACGGTAAGCGTAGGTCGTTGATAAACAAGTGATGCTCTTGCCATTCCCAATTCTTTGTTTTTGCATCTACAATTTGCTTCCTGTGGCAATTTTGCATACTGTAGCAAAGAAGCTTCTTGGGTGAAAAATATTTCTTGGAATCGGCTAGATGTGGCAAATGAAAAAGTGGCTGCTAAAAGGGCAACTGAACATTTCTATTTCTCTGGCTGCCCATGCATATGCTAATGATGTTTTGCAGCGCACCGGGTGCAGCAGCAGCAGCAGCAGCAGTAGCGGAGACAGATTGAGAGAGACGCTTGTATGTTTAACATGGAGGATTTTTTTTGCTCTTTCGCACGAAGGAAAGATAAATTAATTATGATGTTTATGCTGTTCAGAATTATAGATGAAAGGGATCAGAGCTACTTTTAGCAATGCGCGCGAAATGTTAAACGTTACGCCTGGAGAGACTTTTCCAGTTCCGGAGAAGCGCCAAGATGGCAGTTGTTTTAATTTGTTTCATCCTTTTTTACACCGTGCCTTACAATAAGCAGATTAAATGTGGCTTATGAGTTTGTTTTGTTGTTTTAGTGGTTAAAGATATGCTGCATTTTGTGATTTTTTTTTTGAATTGTAGGGCTATATCTCGACTTTGTTTAAATGTCAATCTACTAATAAATCTATTGCCATGGGCAAGGTGCTGAGGTGCAGTGGGCGGAATAGCTAAAAGCACATCTACAGTGTAATATAATTCCAGTTCTGTTCCATTAAACAAGTCAAAGGATCTAAGAAATCTCTGCCCGCAGAGTATCACTTTACACCATTTGAAGGGTTTTCATTAATGTTTAAATAGTTAATATTCCCTGAAATACTCATACTACTGCTGAGCTTTGGTAGATTATACTGTATTTTAGATGTAAGCTTTGCTCCAATTCTGTTTATCAACCGCAATTTTTTACCAATTGGCATGTAAATATTGGTTTGAAACTTATCATTTATGCCCATACTCATATTCCTACACATAGGTTACAAAGTTAAATTAATATGTTGTTTCTGTATGAATAATATAATAAGTACATTCGAGCCTACAACGTATTCTCCGTGTTTCTGTGAGTGTAACTTAAAATGTGTTTGAATTCAAATTTAGCATTTCTTTCAATTTTGTTTAAATTTAGTTAAAACACTATATTAACTTAAGCCTTACACTCACCTTATTATTAAAAGTTTAACATAGTTCTGAAGTAAATTTCGGAAGCTATTGCGCGCAGGGTCTGCACTTGAACTTCATTGCGGGCTGTGTGTTTGTTTGATTGCTTTCTGCTTTGTTTCTCCATATGTGACAGCATTCCATGTGACATGGAAATGAGTTCGTATGAAACCTAACAGCTATTAACAGGTTTAATTAACTAAAAGATAAGTACTTCTTACCACCAAACCAGTTTCCACCGTGAAGCACTTCATATCTTTTCACATCCTCGTCCTGGCAAACTTCCACCTTCATGCTCGAACATGTGCAGCAGCCTAACACAGTACAGCTCGCATATAACGATATGTGAAATCTTACCAGGGACAGAACTCCCTGTTCCACATAACGCCAACTTCAAGAGGAAGTTTCCAGTTTCGCCGGCTTTTCCATGCCAAACTTAGCACTTAGCTAAGCTCTTGCACACTGAACACAACCACAAAGCCGATAGACGAACTTGTGTGCTCAGAAACAGATGGAGCTCTATGCACCAGAAATTCTCCGGTAAAAGTTGTAACTGAGCTAATTGTCTTCTTCACACAAACCAATTGGACCAATGCTCAGACACAAGTTCTAGCCGACCATAAATGGAAGGAGCGCAAGACTGTAAAACAATCAGATTGTTCCTGATAATAAGAGTGGCCTGTGGAGTCTTTCAAGAGCAGCGGTAGGGCAGACAACTTTGACAGCACGGTACAGCGTGGTAACTATGGAAACGATCCCTCAAACGCGTGCCATCCGTTTTTACGAGTGTGGGCAGTGCTGTCTACAAACAAAAAAGTGCTCTAAAGATTAAAATAATTCTAGCGTTCAAAAACAAACTCGCTGCATTCATTCAAATCAAAGAAGATTTATTTTTTGCTTCTTTAAAACCTTTTTTTGGTTTGGGAAGAACAGCATTTAATAACAATTTCCCATCGCAGGCACTCCCATCTAGTAGGCACCGGCTGCCGCTCGCGAAATGTGTGTCTGTATGGTTTGTTGATGTCTCACCGTCCTGCTGAGCCTGAAGTTTGTCAAAATATTTGTTACCTTTGCTTTGTGGAGAAAATGTGCTTTATTTTCTACTTCAAATTATTACACACTCAATAAACAGCAGCATGACAAGTGAGTACAAACTAATCGGAACCAATTCCGCTTCATTGCTATCGGCCGGTTTAATGTGTAAGCGGCGGAAAATTACCCAGACAGTAATCCGGAGTGAAAGGAAGCGATCCGTTTCGTCGAAGCAACATAGAACTAAGAACAGTCCCATGACGATGTGGTAGCCGCATTCGGTCTGATAACAGTATCAAACGGGATGCATTTTTTGTTGCTGTTTTCGGAAGCGAGGAACTTCGTTAAACAAAAAACTCGTCGTGCTTTAAACGACGATCTCGATTAGATGGGTTTGTAACATTGGTTCAACATTGGACCACCAGTTTCGGTTTGCGACAACGAATGTCACGTTTAGTTAGCGTTCGTTGTCCGAGGAGAATTACGGTTGTTTTGTTTCAGTCCCAGTAGAGCCATTTTTAAAACATTTTTAAATATAGTGGCAGTTTGTTAATCTCACCTTCCAGTACTGTTTTTTCGCGTGTGCAGATGCGTCTCCGAGCATGAACGGTTATGGTTGTGGGGCTTTATCGCTAAACTTACATTTCAGTAACTCATCTGCACACTCAATCTTTCTCGTTTGCAGAAACAGATCCGAGTGCAGGTTCGTCGTCACAGCCGGGCACGAGCAAGGCAGGCAGCTCCAAAAAGCACAATCACAGCCTCTCGCTACAGACCAGCCTCACGATGGTGGCCGGAGCAGGCGGCAGCAACTTCCACTCCGAGTTCCGGAACGATCCGGTCGTGAAGGAGATGCGTCAGATACGGGAGGAGAATGCACGGCGCCAGAAGCACGACTACTCGCACGTATTTCGGTAGGTATCACACACTTACGCATTTCTATAAGATACGGCAGCACAACTCTGGAGTTGATTGTCACTTTTTCTTTTTCCTTCGCAAACAGCAACAAATCCCGGTTCGATTTCATTAGAATCTCAGCAGTGATCATGGGCATGGAGTTTGTCTACTCGGCCGAGACGGCCTTCGTCTCACCGATCCTGCTCAGCATCGGCATCGAGCATCAGCTCATGACCATGGTGTGGGGCATCTCGCCCCTGATCGGCTTCTTCCTATCGCCCGTTATCGGTTCCGTCAGCGATCGGTGCCGGTCGAGGTTTGGGCGCCGCCGGCCGGTACTGTTTGCGCTCGGCGTCGGTTTGATAACGGGCTGCATATTGGTACCGTACGGCCGGAACATTGGCGCGTGGTTTGGAGATTTGGGCGAATATGTGGACGATCCGGCCAATACGATCAATGGGGCGGCCGCCCTGATCGACATTAACGGGACGGTCGTGTCGGATGCGCTACGGTCGTACAATTTCTACCGCATCGAGGAGCAGATTGCGGAGCATCGGACCGACTACCGGTGGGCGATCGTGATCACCATCATCGGCACGATCCTGACTGACTTTAATGCGGACAACTGTATGACACCGTCGCGTGCCTTCCTGCTGGATGTGTCGCTGCCAGGTAAGATCTGATTGTGAACAAGACTTGTCAACAATTCCAGTGCTAAAGCAATGCTTCTTCTTGCAGAGGATCATGGTCGCGCATGCAGTACCTTCTCCATTCTGGCCGGTCTCGGTGGCTCGATCGGGTATGCAATGGGAGGAATCAACTGGGACGAAACGTCGTTCGGCGAGTTCCTCGGCGGCAGTATCAAAACCGTCTTCACGCTCGTAGTCATCATCTTCACCATCTGCCTCACGATCAGCTTGACGAGCTTCCGGGAGATCCCGCTGCCACTGCTCGAGTCGGACGATCTGCTGCGGCCCCTGACGGAGGCAGCGATCAAGAAGGAGAAGGCCCGCCGCCAGAACCAAATTTTTGTGGTGAAAGACGTGAGCAAAGCGCTGACGGCACAGCTGCAGTCGATCCAGTCGCCGCAGGATGCTGTACCGCAGAAGATCAACAACGCGTTGGTCGACGTGGAGCGGGCTCCACGTGGAAAGGATGAGGTCGAGTTGGTGGAGGAGGAGGACGAGAACGCGCAGATGGGCCCGATGGACTTTATCAAGAGCATCGTCATGATGCCGAAATCGATTGCCGTGCTGTGTCTGACGAATCTGTTCTGCTGGATGAGCCATCTGAGCTACGCGCTGTACTTTACCGACTTTGTCGGGGAGGAGGTGTTTAAGGGCAATCCGGCGGCACCGTCCAACTCGGATGAGTACAAGCTGTTCCTGGAGGGCGTTCGGTACGCTTGCTTCGGGATGGCCATCTATTCGATCTCCTGCTCGACCTGCTCGTTCACGATCGAGAAGTTGATTAAGGTGCTGCGGGCGAGGACGGTGTACTGCGGGGGACTGATTCTGGACGCGATCGGTATGGCGTGTATGGCGTTCTTCCCGAACAAGGTGACGGTGTACGTGCTGAGTGCGACGGGTGGCATTGTGTACGCGCTGCTGTTCACCATGCCGTTCCTGCTGCTCGGACAATATCACGCGAAAGGCACGGTAAGTCCTGCTGAATATCTCAATCGATAACCAAAGTTCGATAGATGTCCTCAACCTAATTTTTTTTTCTACTGTTTTTTTTTGCTTCTCCAACAGTTTAAGGTAGCGAAACCGGGCGCGGAAGTGACACAGGAGCGCAAGCGCGGTCTCGCAACGGACATTGCCGTCGTCGGCGGCATGATCTTCGTGGCGCAGATCATTGTCGCGCTCGGCATGGGATCGCTCATCTCCGCCTTCGGCACGACCTCGGTCGTCGTGTTCAGCGCCAGCATCTGCAGTCTGATAGCCTCAATCTGTGCCTCGCAGGTCGTCTACATGGACCTGTAGGACCTTAGCACGCGTTTGCGTTGTGATACCAACCGTGGAGGGGTTATTGCCTAATGACTACTTTTGTCTGCCCGAAAGCGAGCTACTTTAGCACCTTATTTAAATCGTGTACAAGGTTCTGGAGGTACTGGACGGGGTTTTGAGAAGGGTTGAGTACGAGAGAGGCTGCTACTGCTTACTGTTTAGCGTGTGTTTTTTCAGCGCTTATACACTTTACAAAATAAAAACTCTCCCCTTTCCAGCCCGCCATCGCTCCTTTACCAGTGCACTTTTGCATGTTGTTCCTGGCCTGAATGAAGAGGTGTTTGTGAAGTTTGTGGTTTACGATACTGTATTTATTAATGCGATGCTTACGATTTGTGAAATAAAAACCTAATTTTAAACTACTATTAAATCATTGCCTTGACTGGTATATTGTTCTTACAGAAAAGAAACTCAGCAACATTGAATTTAAGATTATCAAAAGAGAACTAAATGGCTGAATGGTAGATTGCTCCTCATATTAGGGTCTTTAAATTACGTTTATCTGCAAACTCAATCCCACAGTCATTAGCTGAAAGTGATTCAATGTTCTTCTAATTGTCTTTAGAGGAGTGGTTCGAATCTTACCTCATCAATCGTCGATATCGCGTCAAAGTTGAAAGCATGACATCTAGAGAATTCGTGAGTTGTTCAGGCGTGCCACAGGTGACTAACCTTGGATCCTAGCTGTTTTCTCTATTTTTCAATGGCGTTACTACAGCAGTAAGGGAATCTAAATGTTTATTCTATGCGAGTGATCTTAGACTTTTTGTTCCTGTGAGGTGTTTTGGTGATTGTCTTTTTCTGCAGTCATCGATCGACTCTTACTCTGACTGGTGCCTGAACAACGACCTATAAATTTCGGTGCTTAAATGTTCGTCCATGTCGTTTCACCGTTCTAATTGTCCAATAGCGGTTAACTACTGCATTTCCGGTACACAACTGCTACGATGCAGTGCAGTAAAAGACTTAGAAGTTACCCTTGACCGTAAACTTGACTTCCATGTGCACCATAACGAAATTATTGATATAGCGAACAAAATGCTAGAATTTATACGCAAGCATTCGAGAGATGAAGTACTTCAAGAAACTATAGGCTATGAAAAATTGACCGTACATATAGCGATAATGAACCTATGAATGCGATGGCATTCAGATTCAATGAACACTACGACTCTTTTGATTGGAACTCCTAATATTACCCTGTTTGTATTGCTGTGATACTCTTTGTTTATTTTGTCCTGATGTTACTAACACTTAACAAATACAAATAAGCAAGTAAACAAATTTTAGTTTTCAATAGGCAAAGACAATAATGGGGCCCTTTCCGTTTGAAGCTCGTAGGCTGAAATTTCAGCCTGTGAGATTTCAACATTTCTTATTGCCAAAGGTATCGTCAAAATGACCATCAACAACGTTATTTACGGAGCAATGCGGTCCGCGAACTGAAAAGTTTGGAGACCCCTGATCTAGATAATAAAACATACTGCTTTTGGGGTTATTTGTACCACACCACTTTTACCTGTAACTAACCAGTCTTGTAAAAGCCTCCTGTCCTTACATCAGAAGACTGGACCTTAAAGCAGTTTTATGGAATTTGGGGATAAGCGGACCATTCAGGACTGGTTGATTGAAGTTGGGAGCTCGTAAGGCCTTACTCATCATGTCATTCGAGCCCGTATCTTGGTGAGTTATCCTTTGAAAAAATGAAGTTTTTTTGAGGAGTTTCCGTTATGCCAATTCAAAGCTTTAGCCAAATGGAACAGTAAAACTTAATCCACTTGTCGAGCAACGTCCCTAACATCGGAATAATGTAAATGCGCCTAAATGTAGACATCGCAAGATTAGCCATTTCACCAGCCACTGATAAGCAGTGACGCACAGAGCAACTGGCACAAACGCATATCCACCAGCCAACGGGAGGGTGAAATGGGTGTGACGAAAATAGCTCAAATATACACCGTGCATTATCTTTGCATGTTACTTAATAGCAGCACAATGATAAACTGCCTTTGTTCCAACCGACGAACATTCTGTCGGATAAATCTCGTCTCGGGACGTAATGCCCGGAAAAGTACTACAACCCGCCATCAATGGTATTTTGTTGCGTTATCTTGCTCGGAACGGAGTGCTAGGAGATCTGCTAAACAAACAGTGCCCGACGTGACCCGTGAGCTATCTTAATATCCCGGATACTACAGCCCCAAAGAAACTGGAGCACAAAAGACCCGTGCGACCTTCAATTGGCCCCCTTGGAGAAAATCGTCAATTCCATCAACACGAATCTCTACGGCGCGTGGTGTCTTATTGAACTCGCACTGAACCAATATTCCACGTCACAGCCACACACACGCGCGATCATCACATCGATCTGTAGCAAAGGCACGGTGATGATTGAGCAGAGTTTGCAGATTCGGGTCCCCGATAACAGCAGATGCTTCTAGTGAGCTCGTACCAGCTGTTATGGCCCCTTTCCCCATGGCCATCGCAGTAGGATTAACATCTTTCGGTCGCCCACCCCCTTCGATGTCATGTACCGTACCCGTCGATGTGAATGATTCAACGACGGCTGGTACTCTATCGACATTACCTGCCCGAGGTGGCTTTCAGTAGTAGCTTGCCGCCCGATCGATTAGCTTCCCCCAGGGTTTTGTGCGCGGTGGTTTTTCGTTGGCAGTGATTTAGGCCTCCGGCTCTGTACACACACTCATGCTGGTGACGCCTGTGTTTGTTGTTATTGGTGGTGTTTAGTGCAACAAACCACACCGCACGCTCTCTCTCTCTCTCGCTCTCGCTCTCTATCCGGGCTTATCGGGACGAGGGGGAGGCTCAGGCATTTTTATCAGCGCTCAGCCGGCCCATCTATCTACCCATCAAGCGGCGCGACACAAAACTGGCGCACGGTGGCGAAGGGTGACGCAATCGGCGCGCACACCCGCACACCGGTGGAGGCGGGTGGGAGAGGCGATCAGAAGCGCGCGCGCACAGCCTCCGCCCCGGACATCATGTACCGGGAGATAAAGAGCATCTACAACTGGCTCGCGTCCGCCGCGATCAGTGGCACGCAAACGCTGACCGATTCCAGACGCCCGATCATACGCGCACTGCAGTGCAGCAGACGGCAGCGGAGTTTTTCCAGCAGCAGCGGCGGCACAGCAGACCTCACGATGGTAAAGACGGGCCCGGGCGGTGGCCCTTCGGCCGCTTCCGGCCGGGTTGTGCTGGCACGCCGGAAATCGCTGGCACAGAAAGACCCACTGGTGGAGGAGTTGCGCAAGGCGCGGGAAGAGAATGCACGCCAGCAGCAGTACGATTACTCGCACGTGTTCAGGTACGAGGGTCACTGGGTGGGTGGAGGTAGGATCATGCAGATTAGTGAGATGATTAGGGAGCCATGCAAGTGAGTGCAGTGACGTTATGATCGAGCGAGCGTGGTGATGATATATCGGCGTGTGAGAAGGAAGCGAACGGGAAGCGATCATTCAATGACGCGTACTTGACAGGGAGCGATTTGAATAATGCGTCGCGTGGCGCGTGAGTGACCTGTGCGCGAGTGTGATTTACTGAGGAATTAATTGTTCGATAGTGAGCTTCTGGCGAAGATGGCGATCTACAGTGTGTCGGCTAAGTGAATACAGTGACTTCAGTGCCTGTAGTGGGAAAAAATCAAACTAACGACCTTCAACTATCACACCTCTTGAATGTTTACCGTGATCCTAAGAGGAAAAAAACCCTTGACAGTGTTATCTGTGCGCATTACAAAAAAGATGCAACAGTAAGATCTGATAAAGATACTCCAAACCCTTATCAGTTGACACGCTTTCAGGTTCATATCGGTTTATCTCGATGGACGTAATAAGACACGAAGATCACACCTTTGTAGTGCTCACACTCCATTGAAGCCATTCCATTGATTCCATGCTTGTTGTTTCCTTCCTTGGCAGAAAAAAGACACTGCTCGACTTCGTCCGCCTGTCATTCGTAATCATGGGCATCGAGATCGTGTACTCGGCGGAGACCGCCTTCGTTACACCGATACTGCTCGGCATCGGCATCGAGCATCAGCTGATGACGATCGTTTGGGGCATCTCGCCCCTGATCGGTTTCATCGTTTCGCCCTTCCTCGGCACGTTTAGCGACCGGTGCCGCTCGAGGTTTGGCCGCCGTCGCCCCCTGTTGGTGGTGCTCGGGATGGGCCTTGTGCTGGGTAAGTGTAAACTGTCCGTTACGATAGATCGCGTGCCACGGGAACGAACGCGTTTTGTGTGCTCAGCACGGTTTTGTGTGCTCAGTTGGCAGAGACAGAGAAATTGAGAGTGAACTACTTCCAAGAAGTTATAATCAGGGCAATACTACATTTAAATATTTTGGTCGGAATAGTTGTCCACAGTTAATGTGAAATAGTGCTTTTTTAGTGCAACGCAACAGAACGAAACATTAGAATATCATTTGCCTGTGCGCGTATGCCGTGATGCTTGTTCATCTCAATGGTTTTGTGCACGCAACTCAATTTGTTTTATCATTCCATCGCTTGCTCTGTGTGCCCCTGCCATTACACAGACGAAGCGTTTCAACAGTAGCAAACAGGGGCAACCGATTTAACCGCTGTCTAGACTGGCTCGATGACGCCGCGGCAAAGGCAATGGGAGGCCCCAATGGCTTATCAAACCACGGCACCACGGCTTTGGATATCGATTAAAGAGCGGTGCTAACATATGTAACATTTTGGAGGGTTCGCCAATGACCTCCAGTGTGTCGGCTTACCGGCAAGTGATCGATCCAAAGTGACTCAATCGGCTTATCAAAACGGCGAACCATTTATTAAGCGACTTATCGCACAAAGTGCTTTGATTTAATTTAACTTGGCTCTTGATTTTTGTTTTTTCAAATGCCAATCGTTCAATTCCCAATTATTGATCGTTGACTTGTTTGTTGTCATCGGTCGCCCCGGACCGATGACAACCGATGCATCGTTGCGCGATGACTTTTCTTCCCTCGCACCGGGCACAGCTAATGACCACCGCATAGCTAAGCTGATAATCGGTAATCTGCTGCTGTACTGTTAAACAATTTTGCGCTCCGTACGCCGTTGTGAGCCGTTGTTTTGCGTTGACCTCAGCCGGTGAGCGTGCAGTCTGCGGCCCGGGCATGCCGGGTGCAATCATCATCGTCGTTTCTAGTTTGTTGTTTGTTTTTGTTTTGCGCGACGTGCCCATGCAGTGCGAGGAGAGGAACAGCGTGAATCAGTGCAATGCACAAAGCGCTTTGCATTAAATAACGTTTAATGCAGTTGTGAAGTTATTTTTTTAACTTTGCTTTTTCACTGGAATGGTTCAATTAAAACATTAATTTTATTGCAAGAAATATTAAAAGTTTGTTGGGGTACAAGCGATGAGATTGTTAAAGTGATTAAAACGATTAAAGTGAATCATTGCATTCGGTTTAACGTGAAAATTAAACAATTGAAAATAGTACAATTCAATCAACATGGAAATTAAAGAATAATAAGTTTATGTTTAATATTCAATAATTAAATAAATAAAAACGAAAAGCCTTTAAACAAACACTATACGATGGAAATAAGATAAAACGATTATTCAGTTGTTAGCTGTTCTAGAGTCTAAAACGATAAACAAAT